>JAWZYT010001381.1:0-60000 GCA_034508575.1 Petrolisthes manimaculis
CTCATTTTTACCTCTCTCTGATTCTTTTTCCCCCTTTATTCTCTTCCTACATCAACATTTTATTTTCTTAGTCCCCCTCTCTCTCTCTCTCTCTCTTTATTTGCATGAAAAGATGGAGAGAAATAACGAAAGAGATGGGGGAAGTAAACGTGGGTGAGAGATTGAGGGAAGGAGGGAGAGAATGAATGGGAGACGAAGCATAACTGTGAAAACGAAGGAAGGAGAGAGGGAGGAGAGGAGGGGAAAAAATAAATAGGAGGGACGGTCTGATGGAAGAAGAGAAGGAGGGAGAGAGGAAGGAAGGGAATGAGCTAAAGATGGAATGAGGGAGAGTTAATGAGATGCTATAAATAGAGAACAAACAGAATTGAGAAGAGAGAGAGAGAGAGAGAGAGAGAGAGAGAGAGAGAGAGAGAGAGAGAGAGAGAGAGAGAGAGAGAGAGAGAATGTGAGTGTGAGATGAAAGCGAGGATGGGAAAGAGGGAGGAAAGTTTTTTTGAAATGAGAGTAAGAGAAGGAGATGAATGAAGCGAGGGGTGGAGAGGGTGATGTGAAGGATGGGAATTAAAAAAGGAGGGAAGGATGATATAGATGGAGAGGACAGAGGGAGGTGAAGGAGGAAAGGGGATTCACGTACTGATATTTTCGACAGATTGATGGGTGTAAACATATATATATATATATATATATATATATAGACAGACAGACAGAATACAGAGGTAAATAGAGTCAGGTTTAGAGCATGATATACTGACAGACAAACAGGAAAAGTTGGAACCAAATAGACAGATATTTATAAACACACAAACAGTAAACAGAGGTGTGATTCAAATGGACACACACACACACACACACACACACACACACACACAACACAAGATAGAACCCAAGTAGAGAGCACCAAATAGAAAGGTTAAACCAGGAAATTGAAAGAGCTGCCGGGAACGCAAAAGATAGGGGAGGGAGAGGCGAGGAGAGAAAGACAGGAGATAAGAGGAAGGGAGAGAAAGAGCAGGAGATAAGAGGGGAAAGAGATAAGTGGAAAAGGAGAGGAGGAGAGAGAAGAAAGGAGAAGGAATAAAAGGAGAAAGATTAAGGAATGAGGAAGAAGAAAAGAGAGAAGAGGAGGGAAGAAGGAATAAAAAGAAGAGAAGATTAAAGGAATGGGGAAGAAGAAAAAGAGAGGAGAAGAGGGAAGAAGGAAAAGATAGAGAAGATTAAAGAAGGGGAAGAAGAAAAATAGAGGAGAGGAGGAAAAGAAAGGGGAAGAAGGAATAAAAAGGAGATAAGATTAAAGGAATGTGGAAGAAGAAAAGAGAGGAGAGGAGGGAAGAAGAGAGGAGAAGAAGGAATAAAAAGGAGATAAGAGTAAAGGAATGGGGAGAAGGAAAAGAGAGGAGAGGAGGGAAGAAGAAATGGGAAGAAGGAAAAGGAGAAAAGATTATAGGAATGGGGAAGAAGAAAATAGAGGAGAGGGAAGAAGAAATGGGAAGAAGGAAAAGGAGAAAAGTTATAGGAATGGGGAAGAAGGAAAATAGAGGAGAGAAGGTCAAAGGAATGGCGAAGACTGCAGGCTATATAGGTAACACAGAACAAGGATATAGGCCTAGAGTAAAACATAACTGGGCAGAACAGAGTAGAAAATTTTAACAGCTGAAAAGAACACAGCAAAACAAAAAATAACTAAAGATGATATATAACAACAAAACACGATAAAGACAGAAGAAAATAAATAGGGTATGAAACACGTAACAGTAAACGGTAATACACAAACAGTACAAAACCAACAATGAACAAAATAACACAACAAGGTCACCACAGTATATATAGATCATCAGGTGACAGAACAAGACCACTTCTTAATTAAGGTTATAGTATACTTTAGGTAGTACATGAGAGCACCTTGATTCCTCTATATATAAAGTATGCCAAGAACACAACAATCATATTATAAAAAAAAAAAAATTACTGGTTCTTGTTGCTTGGAATAGTTTGGAGGAATATCAATTGCTCCAGATTACCAACTCTGTGCTGCTATCCATTTAGTATACTGTATATGTACACAACCACAGCATGACATGGAAAGGCGGCTGAGGGTGACATCAAACACCAACGTTAATACTAAATAGAGTCGGCACAAAAAAAAAAGCGTGAAGATGATGACTCGGGGCGATATACAGGGGTCTCGTGTGTGTGTGTGTCTGTGTCTGTGTGTGTTTGTGTGTGTGTGTGTGTGTGTGTGTGTGTGTGTGTGTGTGTGTGTGTGTGTGTGTGTGTGTGTAGAAAGAAGGGTGGTGAGAAACTGAAAGGCAAAATGAGATGTGAGAGAGATGAGAAAGAGAGCGAGAGAATGAATAAAATAGAGGGAACGAGCGAGGGGCGGGCCTGGTGAAGGAATGTAAATAAGGGAGGAAAGTAGAGAGATAAATCAAGTGAGAGAGAGAGAGAGAGAGAGAGAGAGAGAGAGAGAGGAGAGGAGAGAGTGGGGGGAGGGGGTAGTATGGTGGCGAGGTGGCTTGGTTTAAATGCAATAAACAGAGATTGCTTAGCAGGCACACTAGGGGGAGGGGGTAGGAAGGGGGGAGTGTTGCAGTGTGTGTGTGTGTGTGTGTGTGTGTGTGTGTGTGTGTGTGTGTGTGTGTGTGTGTGTGTGTGTGTGTGTGTGTGTGTGTGTGTGTGTGTGTGTGTGTGTGTGTGTGTGTGTGAGAGAGAGAGAGAGAGAGAGAGAGAGAGATTATTAGGAGATGGAGGAGGGGGCAGAACCTCGATGTACATTAAGAGAGGGGAAAGGTCCGTGGGGGGTAGGGGGGAGGAGATGAGGGAATTAGGGGAGAGAATGGTGGGAGAGGGGAATACGACAAAAGGAGGGAAGGGAGGGAGGAAATGACAGGTGGGAGAGAGAGACAGAGAATGAAAGAGAGAGAAAGAGATAGATCAAATTACAGAAAGAACAGAAGGAAAATTGGAAGAAAGGGAGGGTGAGAGGAATGAAGAACGATAGGAAGAGAAGCACTGAAGATGAAGGAAAAAAAGGTGAAGGAAGAGAGACATTGATAGACGAATGGAAGAAAGTGAGTAGGAACATACAGAGAAGAGTACCGTAATAAAAAAGGATAATAATAATAATATAGAGTAGGAAGAAATAAAGGGTTATGCGATGAAACATTATTACGCAGATTAAATGGGATAAAGTAGGACGAAAGAAGAAAAGAAGGAGTAAATAATGAAATACTAATAGGCAGATAAAAATGGGATAGAGTAGATAAGAAGGAAGAAAAGAAGGAAGAAAAGAAGGAATAAACCAAGAAACACAAATACGCAGAGAGCAAAGGAGAGATAAATGAGGGAGAGAGAGAGAGAATGAAGAACCGATAGTAGCAGTAACATAAAGTGACGTTAACAATGGAAGAGAGATATTATAGAGGGGAGAGAGAGAGAGAGAATGAGGGGTGAATCATAGGAGTGGTGTGGTGGGGGGAGGTGATTACGAACGAGAGAGAGAGAGAGAGAGAGAGAGAGAGAGAGAGAGAGAGAGAGAGAGAGAGAGAGAGAGAGAGAGAGAGAGAGAGAGAGAGAGAGAGAGAGATGAGAGAGAGAGAGTGAGAGAGAGAGAGAGAGAGAGACTGACCATTATAGAGTAGAAAACCGTAGTAAAAGTGTAACAGTTGAGAGAAAAACTGATATTTACAGAATAGAGAGAGAGAGAGAGAGAGAGAGAGAGAGAGAGAGAGAGAGAGAGAGGAATCAGAAGGACAAGAGAGCTGAATTAAAATGAATGTGGAATGCGACTGAATCAGCAGTAACGTTGCAAGTTAGGAGACGAGGATTGGGACAAGAGTAGGAGGAGGAGTAGGAGGAGAAAGAGAAAGGAAAGGAATACGTAAGGAAGATGGAGAAGAGAAGGAGGAGGAAGAAGAGTAGGAGGAAGAAGGGAATGAGGAGGAAGAATAGGAAGAAGGGAAGGAGGGGGAAGAGGGGAAGAATGAGGAGGAGGAGGAGGAGGAGGCTAAGAAACACAAAACAATACAAATGACTTTCAACAGCAACACACATAATTAATGGTCTTTGCGAGGGTATCTGATTAATCAATGCTAACTATATAGGCTACAAAAGCGAGGGAACGTAGATAGTAAAGAAAAAACAAAGCTCTTCCCATCTCATACACCATTCCCTCCTGTTGAAGATGGTGGAGAAGTTGGTATGAAATGTAATATGGTAAATCTAGAAAGGATTATTTAGAAGTAAGGAGAGTGGAAATTTAAATTCTGTCTATTTAAGTTTATGGTATATTTTTTGGTACATACATACATTGGAGTGCCTTGATTCCTCCAAACTATGCCATGAAACTGTACCAGAGTAGCAAATATAATGGTGGACTGTTGCATGGACTGGTTTGCAGGAATCAAGTTTTCTCCAGATTTACCAACGCTGTACTATCACTTTAACATACAAATATTATACAGGAGGAGAAGAAGAGGCAATAGAAAAGGAAGACGAAGGAGAAGAAGGAGGGACAAGAAGGGGGTGTGGCAGGACTGTTTTGACGTCATCAACTACGTCATGGGACCTCAGGACGCAGCGTCTAGACTTCTCTCTCTCTCTTTCTCTCTTTCTCTCTCTCTCTCTCTCTCATCCGTCCCTTCCTCTTTAGCCCTCTTTCTCCGCGTACCCTCTCTCTCTCTATCTACCCAGTCCTCTCTTTCTCTCCTTAAAGACACGCCTTTCTTCATATTCCTCGATGTTTGGAATCTCTCTTTCCTCTCTTTAAAGGCTATATTTCATCCACATTATGAGTCGTAAATGACATAGGCCTACCACTGATTATTATATTATTATAACTAATTATTATAACTCCTATGCTGTCTCATGCTTGCTGGGGCTCGTTTAATAGGAGTGAACCAATGACAAGGTGGGAGGTGAAGGAGTGTCCCTCTTCCAAGTGCAGCCTGGTGTTTGTTGCCTACCGATCGTTAACTGGTGACCTTGGCTGGTTGGTGGGCGTCAATACCGGGAAATATTAAGAGGACTGATGCCACCCACACCTGTCGTCATCACTACTCACTCACCTGCAGGGAAGAGAGAGAGATTAATTAAAAATAGTGCAAATATCGTGTTAATAATAATAACATAAAAATAATTAAAATTATGATACCGGGAATAATAATAATAATTATTATTATTATTACCGTATTATTATCATTATTATGATTATCATTATATGATAACGAACATGAGAGTACACAGATATATATAGACTACATATATAGTATATAGACTACATACAAGAATATCGATGGAAAAAAGGCCTACAAAAATTTAAGGCTGTTGGTTTCTGTAACGCCAGCTGACAAGAATCACTCAAATAAACTCACTTTCATTCACCTGCATGGTGCAGAACTTTTGATGGTGATTGTACCGGTAAGTGAAGGTACGAGTCGATAACGAATAGATAATGCTTGGGTGGATGTGTATAACTTGGGTGAGTGAATGTATCCTGTATAAGCCATTGTGTGTCTGTGAATTTGTGTGTGATAACTCTGTGTATATGTATTTGAATGTATATATATGTATTCCATGAGTTAGTGGATTCGTGCATCGCGATTTGTGTGTAATGGTACCGTATTAAAAGCAGTATTATGAGTATATACCGTATTGACCATTACTGGGAGAGGATATTTTACATACATGTGTGCACGTGTATTACCAATTTTTATATGTATGTATGTCCATTAAAATCTGTCTGGCATGTGTGCGTGTATGTATATCAAGGGTGTGTGTGTGTGTGTGTGTGTGTGTGTGTGTGTGTGTGTGTGTAATGTGTGTGTGTGTGTGTGTGTGTGTGTGTGTGAGTGTGTGTGTGTGTGTGTGTGTGTGTGTGTGTAATGTGTGTGGGTGTGTGTGTAATGTGTGTGTGTGTGTGTGTGTGTGTGTGTGTGTGTGTGTGTGTGTGTGTGTGTGTGTGTGTGTGTGTGTGTGTGTGTGTGTGTGTGTGTGTGTGTGTGTGTGTGTGTGTGTTATCAGTCAAGTCGAGCCCTGACAACAACATTTACTACCACAATTTTCACCTCAGGAGTAAAAAAAGGTGATGCCCACTATACATGGTCAGGACAACTTAGACCAAACATACAACGAAGCTTTTTCTTCTATCTTTGGAGGAATGTTCCGCTTTGGCACGACGACAGCATCAACAGGAAGAAGGGGAACGCCAAGGATAACAGCAACAACAGCCACTCTTAACAGCCTCGACTCTAAATTGAGGTGGAAATTAAACTGAGCTCTCCGTAATTGGCTGGCTTGCTGTATACAGTTGCTGAAAATATTCCTTTACCCTTCCACCCTCAATGAAGTATGCCAAATCCCAAATCCCACACAGGAAAACACCATGCATGGCTAAAACGGTATACAGATTCATACCAGCTGTTAGTAATCCGTATAAAATTAAAAATATGTATATAATCCGCATCATTACAGCTTTCGTATTTTAATCTCCGGTAATTGAGGATATGAACATCTGATTATAGAAATTGACCTCTGCAGTCATGCTCTATAATATTCATTTTTGTTTGGTTAGATGTGATGAGTGAGTGTAAAAGTGAGCTGTGTCGTGGAAATGAAATGTGTATCTGGGTATAGGAAACCAGACAGAATACTGTAATACCGACTGTGTTTTAATCATGCATACATAATAGCTGAAAACAACCCATTTCTCCCGTCTCCCTCTTTCTGTCATTTTCCCTCCCTCCTTCCCTCTTCACCGCTTTCCCTCCCCTGCCTCCATCCATTATGAGACATATTGAGAGGTGTGACCAGGTCTTGTGTTATTATAAAATCTTATGTACCCAACTTCCTGCCCACCACAAAGATGACAAAACGGGGCCTAAAAGCGGTCAGGTTCGCGTGAAGGGAGGCGTAACTAGGTCCTCCCCTTTCCATCTTTTTTTTATATATTCCTTCCTCCTTTAACTTTCAGGCTTAGTTGACGCACACGTTCATTTTATCACGTACAGTCACGTCCAAAAGTCCAGCTATACCGCGAATGAAGAAGCCTCCAAAAAGAATGCGAAACTACAGTTGTTGGTCTCTGCTTAGCCTTCATATGATTCAGGACTTTTGATCGTGACTGTACCTCGGTAATTCGGTAACCAAATGATGCTACAATGTTTGTTTAGACCGACACTCCCTTCAAATTGTATAGCACAGCTGAAGGTAAGAGTGTTTTTTATTATTACCCCGGGTTACCGATCAGATGGGGGTGAATCTTTGAACCATTAAATAGTGGAGGCATTTATTTTAGTCAAAACAGATCGATAGCTATTCCTTGAAAGATACTGCATAACTGATCAACCACTTATATTATACAAAGGGACTATGGTAGTTTCTTTCCTATAGCTTGGTTTATCCTTCCCCCATAAAATTATCCTTTCTGCTTATATATATATCTTTATGGTTGGTTAAAGTTCCAAGTGTGTGTGTGGTGCAGAACTTCCCTCGGCAACTGTGCACGGTGTTGGGTCGGTGTGAACCATCCCTCAGATTCTTATCACAGGGTTGTATTGTGTGGGGTGACAGCGGACCCACCTGTACCTACACTTATCAACACCTCACCTCACCTCACCACAGATTACCACAAGGTTGCCTGGTTAGTGTGTGTGTGTGTGTGTGTGTGTGTGTGTGTGTGTGTGTGTGTGTGTGTGTGTGTGTGTGTGTGTGTGTGTGTGTGTGTGTGTGTGAATAAGGAACTCTTGTGAATGTAATAAGAGTGTGTGAGAGATTATCTTGTTTGTGGAGGCCTCGGGACGTGAGAAAGAGGAACCGGCTGGAGAATAAATAAAAGGACACATAGGAAGGGACAAAAAAATATGTCCTCTTGTAGTACCGAAATGTTCTCACGCCTGTCTTTAAGTGTCCCTCGTCCAACTGTCCATATGGTTGGCTGGTGTGACAATATTTGTACTCCCTCACCGGATATTCGTAAGGGGATGGTAGCCTATACATTTGGTACATTGTAGCGCCTTCATTCCTCCAAAGTATGCCAAGAAACAGGACTAGATTAACGAAAGTAATGAGTAGTTTGGAGGAATCATTTGCTCCATATTTACCAACAATTTAAGGTACTGTACATACCATTTCCTGGAGAATTTGTTTCAGCTCTAAAGACATCATTTTATAATCATCTATTTCAGCCTAGTGTTTGTTATCTTTTACGTCACCACGGGGAGAATTCCAACAACAGTATCAATCTCTGCCAAGCTTACACCCAACAAGAGTTTATAGGCTAGAAGAAAACGAGCTCAATATAGATTCAAAACATAAATATTTAACTTGTCTGTCCTCATGTCTGACCGGCATATCTCGGCAGCGACTGAGAATATCCAACATAAGA
This sequence comes from Petrolisthes manimaculis, assembly GCA_034508575.1. NCBI lineage: Eukaryota > Metazoa > Arthropoda > Malacostraca > Decapoda > Porcellanidae > Petrolisthes > Petrolisthes manimaculis. Next base: position 8,384 of record JAWZYT010001381.1, read on the forward strand.
AATTGTCGCACTCATTGAAACGACAACAGGAAAATGTGGGATATTACTGAAGAGCTGACAAACTGACTAAGTAACTGATTATCTGAGTGACTAACCGACCATATGCAGACTGTCCTGACTAAACTATAAATCATCAAAAACCCAAAATTGTAAAGAGCAAAACATGAAGAGCAAAACAACACTTGGAACTAGAAACGATAAATAATATAAATAACACAAAACAAAAAGCAGAGAGCAGCATCCATATTCCTTCCTGGTTGCCAGCTAGTACACCATGATATTTAAGGAGATTAATATTAAAGTGTTGGGGAATGTGGGCAAAATAATTCCTCCAAACTATTCCAAGCAACAGGCCACTACTATTTGTGTTAATCTGATTTTGTTTCCTGGCATACTCTGGAGAAATCATGGCACTCCATTGTACGTACCAAAAGTGTATTATTACCCTCTTAAACTGACATATAATTCACGCGGACTTAGCTAATATATTGACCTCTGGCGGGAAGGAACAAGACTTTGGTTTGTGACTGTCCGAGGCACCAGTCGTCACGGGCGGAAGTGTCGTTATCAACACAGATATCGTAACTTGATACCAACAGTTGAGCCAAGATCTTATCACTAATATTCGTTTCCTGTTTAGTTTAGGTGCAGGTCTCAACAGCACACTCATGCCACCATACTTGGCTCTGGACATGTTTTTTCAATCAACCAAGTCATTTTATATCTCATGATCTGCTTTATATAGACGCAGAAGTGAGCGGTGGGTAAACTCTAACCTTTTCAATGAAGTGTGAACCCAGGTAGCCTATATAGTTTGGACTCGTGCTTCTAAAACGCTTAAAATTGAAGGAAACGAGTGAGTCGACATCATCCTGTTTTTGACTTCATGGAAACGAATGACAACGGTAACTGTTCAGGTTAGAAGAAGAAAGTAAATATTGCCTCAACTGTACTGTAATTCGAGGATAGGGGAGGGAAGGGGAAATAGTGGAAATATAGAGGGTTATAGCCTACACTTTTGGTACAGCCACAATCAAATAACTACCGACGCTTTCCTTCCATCGTGCAAATAAATCAGTATCATATCAAAATATAATCATACAACACTTTACATCAACTCAACCCCCTCAGTTATTATTATGAGGTGCTGAAAAATCATACACGTATTATTCTTTATTACCAAAATATTTACTACGATGGAAGGAAAGTGTCGGTGGTTATTTGATTGTGGCTGGACATTGGAGCGCCTTAATTCCTCCAAAGTGTGCCAGGAAATAGGACCATAAATAACAAAAGTACGGTAATGGTGGCCTGTTGCCTGAATTACTTTGGAGGAATAATTTGTTTCGGATGTATCAACACTTAACACTGTATTACCCCTTTAGGAGTACCGTGTGACAACCACTGTGTACACTTAACACTTGATGCCAGAACCTAACATCAATATAATAAATAATCAGAGGTGCCGTAAGGAAGGGGGTTGGAGGTCGCACACATGTCCACTCTCACAAATTATACACTTAATGGATATCTCATCATAAAACAAACAAAATTATCAAAATAATTAACTACCCAATAATCTGCAACTAACATCAACTGGCTATTAACTACAGTAAATAACTAAATATAATTAATCATCGGTAGCATACAGACTCACTAGCTAACTAAATATGGGAGTGGCTAAACATAACAAGCTAATTAACACGTCAGGTAACTTCTCATTAAGGAACCACTAAAGGTTACCTGTACCACAAATCAGTATATTGTGAGGAAGGAGAGCAGAACAGGCAAGGCAAAAGTAAGGGAAGAGGATAAGGGCAAGGAGGGGGAAGGGAAGACATGGGCAAAGGGAAAGGAGGGGAGGGAAAGGAAGACAGGCAAAGATGTAACCTAAGGAAGGGAAATTAAGGAGGGTGAAAGGCAGACAACACGAGAATTAAGGTAAGAAGAGAGAAAAGAAGGCAAGGGCAAAATGTAAGGAGGGGAGGGAAAGGAAGACAAGGAGAGGAGGTACCGTAGTGAATGGAGGGGTGAAGGGAAGACAATGGCAAGAGGTAGGGAAAGGAATGAGAGAAGAAGGTAACAGGAGGCGGGGGAGGTGGGCAGTGAATAATGGGAGAAGTGGTAGAAATGGTATTAGGAGGGAGGCAGGGGTACAGGGTCAGTGGGAGGGAGGAAGGGGCAGGGTACAGGGTCAGTGGAGGGGAAGGAGTGAGGGGCAGGGTACATGGTCGGCGTTTGGAAGGGGCAGGGTACAGGGTCGGTGTTTGGAAGGGGGTGGAGGGGGCAGAGAACGAAACAATGGGTGATGGGGTTAAGAAAAGGGTAAAGAGAGGGACATGACATGGGGAATGAATGATGGAGTAAGACAAGGGTATAGAGAGGGACATGACAGGGGATGTGAGTGATTGGGTACTACAAGAGGGCTGCAGGTATGGGAAGGTTGTACACGGGGAAACACAAGCACCAAATAGGCTACACGGGGCCAGGAATGTCAAGAGGACGTTTGAAATGACCCTCAAGTCCACTTCTCCAGGTCCACTCTCTGTTCCACCAGCTAACCACACCGGCCAGGGAAAATGACTATACGGTACCTAAACTCTTTACATCATCTGCTTGTAGTATAGGTTATTTCCATACGTACCGGTATATACTCATCCACATTATGTCATCCAATGAATCTATGTTAGCGTGCCTATTCACATTCTGGGGAACTTGAAGCCTTTTGAGTTGCATATGAAAATCTAGTTCTTCTGCCCACTTTATCTACGCGTGATCCTGGGCGTGTGTGTGTGTGTGTGTGTGTGTGTGTGTGTGTGTGTGTGTGTGTGTGTGTGTGTGTGTGTGTGTGTGTGTGTGTGTGTGTGTGTGTGTGTGTGTGTGTGTGTGTGTGTGTGTGTGTGTGTGTGTGTGTGTGTGTGTGTGTGTGTGTGTGTGTGTGTGTGTGTGTGTGTGTGTGTGTGTGTGTGTGTGTGTGTGTGTGTGTGTGTGTGTGTGTGAGGGAACGAGAAAGCTTTTGTGTTGAAACTCTAAGAAAAAACACTGAAAAGATAAGAGGTAGCGGTATAGGTGCCCCCGCGTCCATACATCTACGTGCTTGTGTGTGTGTGTGTGTGTTTGTGTAACTGTACAAACGCGTATGTGCTTGAGTATAAAAAGGCATGTGTGCATTTTCGTTTGTGTCATCTTTGTGTGAGGAAATGTATGTGTACGTATTATATAAACAGTAAGCATGTGTGCTTGCAATATGCCATGTCTGTGTATGTGCGTGTGAGTAAGTGTTAAGTAAGTACAGTACGCGATTTGCAATGAGTGCATGCAAGACGCCTCCCCCCCCCCCACCTCTTCTCCGTGTGCAACTTGTGGCTGTGAGATTGGGTGAGTGTGAGAGGGATCCACACCATGACAGAGCAAACCGTGGTGTGTCTGTATGTCAGTGTTCGTGAGAGTGAGCGTGTGTGTAAACATATACGTCTCTGCAAGTGTGTGTGTGTGTGATTGCCGAACAACATCGATTTTTCAACGTGTACAAATAACTTGTTGCTTTGGGTTTGAGTAAGGGGGTGACGCAGGAAGTGAAGGAATACAAGACATGAAGAGAGACAAAGAGTGCCACAGAGTTCATCACAGTCTGTCATCCCGGATCTCGGTGGAGTGACTGTGTGACAAGGAATAGACGTGTATCTATCTATAGGGCCAAACGTGCGTGAGTATATGCTTACGTGCCAGAGTGAATGAATGTGCACGATAGAGCTTGGGTGAGGGACAGAGTATATGAGTGCGTGTTACAGGAACCCGAGTAGGTAGTCTATTTAGGAGAGGGTGTGGGTGCAGGGAGACAGAGTGAGTGTGCGAGTGAGAGAGGGAGTGAGAGTGTGACAGATAGTGATGGCCGCCAAAGCTAACGAAGGGTGTGGCGTGACCAGATCACTTGCTGCCTCAACGGCATAATTTGGCGTGATGTGGCCAACGAGGAGAAGGGTAGGTGGGGAGTAGGTGCCACTCCCCCCCGCCCCCTCCCAGTCATACCCACACAATGCACATGTAAACACGCACACACACACAAAGACTTCAATACTTCAAATATATATATAAGGAAAGGAAGAGAAAAGGCGTGGGATGGTAAGGTAGGATATACATTTTTATTTTTATTTTTCTAAGAGGGAAGAAGCAAATGGAAGTGTGTGAATAAAGAGAATGTAGGGAATGCCAGGGCATGACAGAGGGATAGAAGGTAAAGGCAGAATAAATACCACAGAAAAAGAAAAACACAAAAAGAAAGGAAGAGAAGGAAGGTAAGAGTGGAGAGAAGAGGGAATGAAAAGTAAACATTAAATAATTCAGATTATATAAGTGTATAATTATACAGTAGTTAATGTACGACTGTTTATGTGTATATGTTTATTGCCGTTGAAATCACGTGCACGCTAGGCGAGCAACATCGACTAAGAGGCACGTTAGGTTTTACAGGTAATGCGTATAATATATTCATATATAAATATTAAGTATGTTTACATTGTATAGTACACGAACTCGGTCAATTTACGTATGTGTGTAAGTATTTGTAAACATGTGTATTATAGTAGCGTGGGAACCATGTGTACGCCAGCCAGCCAGCCATCCTGTTAGCCAGTAGGACCAGCACATAACCTACACGACTCTCCACCACCATCTCTCCACCACCACCACCCCTTCTCCAGACACAACCCCCAACAACCACTATTTCTCAGGATCCCCATCACGTCAGACAAGGGCCACGGGACCAAACTCATCACTAATTACGGTAAATACGATAAAATAGTGGCATATGGCGCGGAGCAGGGAGTAGACGATGAGGCGCCAGGGGGCCCTACATGGTTGGTCGGTGGGTCGCCACAGTCTGCCGTAGCGCCATCCAGACGGCTCCATCCTGACCCTCACACCCACCCACCCACCCACCCACGGACACCTGCTGCCCACACCATAAACACACACACACACCTATCCCACTATCCTACCCACACCACATACACACACCTATCCCACTATCCTACCCACACCACATACACACACCTATCCCACTATCCTACCCACACCACATACACCTGCTGCCCACACCACATACACACACCTATCCCACTATCCTGCCCACACCACATAGCCTCCACACACCTATCCCACTATCCTGCCCACCCACGGACACCTGCTACACACACTTATCCTGACCCTCCCACCCACCCACCCACCCACGGATACCTGCTGCCCATACCACACAGCCTACACACACACACACCTGTCCACACAATGATAGCCTATATGGAATTAAACATACAGTACATGCGTTATACTTTCAATGTGAAGACGAAATTATCTATTCGAATGAGTGACGAGAGTTATTACATAATATATATATACTGTATATAAAAACAAATAAAAAATACTCGAGTAGCTGAGGCGTTAAAATTTATTCTAGACCCTAATAAGAGATAAGCCTCCATTAGAGTGTGATCCTTGGTGGTTTTCTTTTAACACTCAGGGTCGCCAGGAAGGATTCGCCCACCGACATGTAAACGATAACCAAATGTGACACATCAACAAAATTAATATATACCATCCTTATGAACGATATCTACTTGTGACCGAACCCAACAAAATTAATATATACCATCCTTATGTAAGTGTAAAGTATGATGATATTGATTCATTTGGTGTGTGTGTGTGTGTCCGAGCATTATAAAAGTTTTTCAAGTACGGTAGGTCAAGATGATTATTCCAACGCCTACTTAGAGTACAGGTATGCGATAGGCCTATATGGATCAATGTAAACTCATAACTACAGAGTAAACAAACAAAAATAAATTAATCTCGATAATAGGCTATAAATCAATGTACAGACAGAAAAAACTAAATGAATCTCGTTGCACAAATAAAACATAAATGCCTCAGTAGCACAAATACCTGTGTAGTAACCATACCTCATCAATATTCGATCCAGGCGTCTCGAGAACAGGTATCTTGAGCCGTTGCTAATTCACCAGGTAAAGCAATTGTAACGGCTGGGAATCTTACCTTTGTGGCGCCACACACACACACGCAGGAAATACTTAACCTTTACACAACGCCCAACCACTGGTATATAAATATTTTCTTTAATACCAGACGTTTTTACCTAACAATCAGAGTGTCCCAGGATCCTTGTCTACATACTCGTCCTTGTGAGTGTGTGTGTGCGTTTGAGGTTCACAAAATAAAATACTGGTCTATGGCCTGGTACAGTCGGTGGCAAAAGTCCTGTCGCCTCACTTGCTTCACAAAGACATGCAGTGTTCATGGACTCGGGAAATATGCAAGTTTTCTACACCTAATAATCTCGAATCTATGAACATCGCGTGTCCCGGTGAAGCAAGTGAGGCGACAGGACTTTTGCCGCCGACTGTACATATTTTAACTGCATTCCTAGTCGCTCGGGTTTGACTAGCAATAAGGCCCCCAAAGCCCAGATGATTCCAGCAGCATCTTTATAAGCAACTACAAACGACAAGTGAAATGGATGCAAGAGTCACGAAATCTCCCGACATTTGATGGATCTCTACAACGTGTATAAATAAGGTGTCGTCATATAGTCATACTGTGGCAGACAAGAAGCAACCAACACAATGAAGCTCCATTGTCTCCAACTAGCCTAGTGCGACACACTTGAAGCACACAACACCTCGAAGCTATACCCATGCAATAATCTAGGGGCCTTGTAAGCAACCTACCGGTACTGACAGGCAGCCTATAGTCCCTAAGTTGAGGTATAAAAAAAAGGGGGGTGCGAGTTAGCCAGTGCAACACCAACAGCAAACAATCTTTCTACAGGATTGGTGGGTTAGAGGGCACACATAATTTACAAATATGGACGAAGTAAGTGAGACCCGGATGTGTAGGATTACGGCCGAAGTACGAAGATAAAATGTGCAAGCATGACGGGACCTTTGCGAGGTTAGGCTTATAGATGTTTGTGCTGGTTAACTGGATGCTACCGATTCCTTCCAACTATGCCACGAAACCGATCCCCTAATAATAAAACTAAAGTATGCTTCGTGGCATAGTTTGAAGGAATCGGTGGCCTCAAATTCGTCGACATCGCAGACTCCTTTATGCCAACACACGAGACGTGAAGGTCGCAGAATAACTAGTCTCTAATTTGAGCTATTTCTGGCCGTCTTAACAATCTCAGACCCAGTTGACATACATGTGGCGCCTTTAAGGGGTTATAATTATGCTTGCTGTCGTTGTCTGTAATTTGGAGGGCTGGCGATTCCTCCTATCCCAACTAGGCTATGTTAGAAAACCCAGTAGGCTACATCAGTATACGAGTACAGGGGACTTGCTTTGTTCATTGTTTAGGGGAATTAGTAGCCCTCTTATACACACCATCATATCTTCGAGCCTATTGCCTGGAACACCCATCGGCCTACACTCATGCTTGGTAATATCCTATATTTCCACGTGGATGGTAATAGTAAGAAATCACAAGCTACCAGAGGAGAAATATTTCATTGTCAACGTTTCTCTTTTACATCTTCTACGCGTTAAAGACCAATTATTAAAAATCTCTGCCTCAAGTGGATTCACCATTCTGACATTTCCACAGCAAAAGAATTGAACACACCAGCCATTTTCCCTCCTAAAGAAATTGCTCTGACTTCCGCCACCATCACTGAGAACGAACGTCATAACTGTCCAAAGACAACAACATGACAGGCAGAAAAGTTGTTATACCTGGCTAGGCTATATTGAACAGTCGCAACAAAGAGTATCACTTCACAACTACATTTTGCAAGCTTCTAAAATATCCCACAAAGGACGACACATCTAAACTTTGTCCAGAGATAATGAGAAATGTACTGATCGATTTCCATAGCCATCGAACCCCTCATTTACGGATTCCGATGCATAACAACCTTTCACTGACAGAGGCTTACTTATTACCTATCTAAAGAGTTTATCACGCTGGCATTTATTTCCTCAGTTTCCAGTAAATCATCCTCCAATCTTGAGCTAAATTTGCCACGCTTAGATTCCTCGTTGTTGTCTACACCTCTTAAAAAGGATTGGAGGACGTAGGAAGACTTAAATGGCCACAGGACGTAGGAAAATTGGCCCGAGTGATATCTGCTTTATGCTCGTTTCTGACCCTTTACATATCAGAATATTTCCCACCGACTGAGCTGACTAAAAACACTCGTGGTGAATTCGGTTTTCAAACATTTGCGAGCTCGGAGAGGACAGTATTATCTTGACACAAAATATAATAGACTCCAAACATGCATGAAACTAGTCTGAGTGCGTTTTACAGTTGAGGCGACCGACCTTGTCAAGACTCAAGGACTGGCTGGCACCCCGAGAACAGTAATCTGAGAACACACTGGCAGCAAAGAGACGACAGGATTGCGGTATCTCACATTCTTTGGCCTCATACGTCTATATTAGAGGCTTCCCCATGGAGAGTAAAATTGCTCGGCCATAGCCTTGTGAAATCGTTTAAGTATACCATCATGCCGAGAAGCTTAAGAAAAGATACGCAACGCTAAAAACAAAACAGGCATAATTTTCCACTCACATTCGTCTTGCTTCCACACCCACACCCTCATTTTACCCACAACTACACTCCTATTTCGCTCAGTTACATTACACCTTAGAACCCGGATAAAAAAGTGTAAACACGGGTTAACTTACTTGGCGGCGTCTGGCACTGTTGACTGGCTGAGTGAATGTTACACTCATGAATAAATAAATCAGTGATCAAACAATAGAGGGTGTAGCAGTGCAGGGCTCATGTTGTGGTGGTTGTAACGGTGGTGTTGGTGGTGTTAGTGGTAGTGGTGTTGGTGGTGTTAATTTTGTAATTGTGATAGCGTGGCTGGTGTGGTGGTAGTGGTGTTGTCAGTGTTGTTGGTGATATTGTCTTGGTGTTGTGGTATTGGTACTGGGGTTGTGGTTGTGGTGTTGTGGTGGCGGTTCTATTGGTGCTGTGGTGGTGATGTGGTGGCGTTGTTAGTGTTTTGGTGGTGATAGTAGCATTGGTATTGTGATAATGGTGTATTTGTTGTGGTAGTGTTGTTGGTGTTGTGGAGGTAGTATTGTTAGTGTTGTAATGTTGATAGTGTTGTTGGTGTTGTGGAGGTAGTATTGTTAGTGTAGTAGTGGTGATATTGTGGGCGTAGCCTAGTACTTTTGATGTTGTGGTGGTGATGGTGATGTTTGTGTTGTGGAGGTAGTATTGGTGGTGTTGTGGTGGTGATGATAATGGTAAAGAAATGTTATGGTGGTGGTAACTGCAACCATCACGAAACTGGAAAACTATTCTGTTATTACATCTTACTTACTTACATTAGTTTCACGAGTCTTATGTTTTTTTACTATATGCATCAATCATTCAGTCATTTGGTCTACATCAATTTCCATCAATCTGTCTATCAACTTATGCTATAGTTTCTCCACCAATATAACAAACTACCTAATCTAGCTTTCAATCAATCAATCAATCAATCAGTCTTTGTACCAACGTAGTGAAGGGGAGTGAAGCAAGGCAATGTGAGGGTGGGTAAGGCTTGAGGAATTGAATCACTTACAAGTCTCATTATCACATCATCCTGCCACACCTGGGAGAAGGGAGCGGGTGAGAGAAGAGAGTGGGTGAGTGGGAGAAGATAGTGGGTGGGTGGGTGAGAGAAGCGGGTGGATGGGAGAAGAGTGAGTGGTTGGAAGAGATTGACCAAGAAAGGGGAGTGTGAGTGGGAAAGAATGAGTCGTTGTGTGAAATGTATATGCAACCCATTTTTGAAAAAACACGTAAATATCAGACAAGCCAATCTTATCTTACGGCAACTTACTTCACGATCAAACCAGGTAGATATTCCGGGTCACGACTGTACCCTCGATAACAGCGGACTCCCGACGTACCCACCCTGCATACATACATACCAACTGATGAAGGATAGTAAGAACAAGGGTGAGTGGAGTGCCCATTAAATTCTTGACCATGTTTTTTATTTTCTATCCTGGCTACCATGCACACAGTACGGTATCAATTCGTATTTACATGGTACCGTATAGAGTCTATAGACTATCCTAACCGGTATATATATATTTCTCCTTCAGGCTTGCATGGCCAGACTGATTATGGGTAAGGCTCCTATAATAGTAATTCTCTTCTGTACCTACGTGCGCGTCTCTAGAAGTATTTGGTAGGGTCAGTAACCTAATACAGGTAGCCTACTGTATGTTCTTACTATGAACAAACTGCCAGGCTGCAAACTAACTACATTTTTTGTTATATAAGGTACGGTAAATCCAACATAAAATCATCTTCCGTGGACTTCAAAATAGAGTAGGCTATAAATCGTGTTACTTTGAGTGTTTTCTGTTCTACGTGTTGGTTAAACATTTATAATTTTCTAGTCTGAGGGGATATCGTTTAATAACTCGCAATTACGAAACCCCAAGGCATTCTTAAGGAAACTTTTCCCTGGAAGTTACCGGTAGCGTAAGCACTTTGTGGCCTCATATTAAACTTTGGCCACCAAGTAATGGGTGAACTTTAGAGCTGCCTAAACACAAGAGTTAAGGAAGGAATAAGGGTGGCAAATGGTTCACTTCCCTAACATGGTTCTCAAAGTTGTATCTTTCTGCTCGTAAATTTGTTAGAAGGATATTCATAAGTAGGCCTATAGCAAACATGTAGCAAAGACAGTGTTCACCTCCACAGCCACACATCCTCCCTCCCACATGAACAACACAAAGAAGTTTATCGCTGGTTGATGTACAGGCTCTCAAAAATTAATCGGCACAGCAAATCCAATCACAAAACCAAAACATGACACAAGCGTAAGTCAACCGATCGTGCGCCAGATGAACGGGTAAGAAAGCTGTGTATAAAGAGGTTGGTCTTCTCGATAAACGATAGTGTATATCACGTGTGCTGACCGTTGGGCTGCGGGGTCGTAATCATCCTGTCAACCCCAGTAATGAAAAGGTCTTCACACAACTCAGCTCAGCGATAAAAGGAGAGAAAAGTCGAGGCAGAAAAGGAATGGGATGGGGGCAACGGAGGTATAGAAGGGGGAGGTGGGTGGGATGAGTGCAACGGAGGTATAGATGGGTGAGGGGGATGGGATGGGGGCAACGGAGGTATAGATGGGGGAGGGGGAGGGGAAGCGGGAAAGGGAAGATAGGAGGGGAATAGGAAGAGGGCAAGGGAAGATAGGAGGTGGACGGGAAGAGGGCAAGGGTAGATAGAAGGGGGAGGGGGATGGGAAGAGGGCAAGGGTAGATAGGAGGGGGAGGGGGATGGGAAGAGGGCAAGGATTGAAGGGAGAGACGACGAAGTTGGAGGAGTAGAGGGTAAGCGTTTGTCGGTAAGGGGGTTGGCATGACAGGGAAGGAGGAATGAAAGGAGGAGAGGGAAAGGTAGGGAGGGGAAAGATATATAATACAGTATCTTTATATTAGAGAGAGTGAGAGAGAATAAGAAACAGAAGACAGGCATGTCAGCTAAGTGGTAGAAGGGGCAGTAAAGGTGAGGTTTCAGGGAAGGTAAGGTCAGGAGGCGGTCACAACATCATCCCTTTGCCTCAGGGAAGGTACTGAAGGATAACACACCAACAGGATAATTCCCAGAAACTTTCATCTTTCCCCAAACTAACTCGATACTCATCTCATCACAATCAACCACAATACAAGAAAAATTGAATTATGAAATGGAATGGTAACCAGAGCCCTCTGTAACTCTTGAAAAAACGAGTCTTATTACAGTGAACTATAAAGAACTGCTTGGCAAATTGACTGTCAGTGTTTAATTAATGAGAGCAGCCGAGGCCAAGCTGATATCCCGTTACCCAAGTTTCATTAGGGAAGACAAAGTATAACAAGCGACACATTGTCTAGACGAGAGAGAGAGAGAGAGAGAGAGAGAGAGAGAGAGAGAGAGAGAGAGAGAGAGAGAGAGAGAGAGAGAGAGAGAGAGAGAGAGAGAGAGAGAGAGAGAGATTACGGAGGCAAAGAAAATCAAACAACAGGAGAAAGAATGGAGGAATGGGGGAGGGAAGCAGAGACAGACAGAGAGAAGGAAAAGTAATAATAAAGGAATGAGAGAAGACGAAGAGGAGGAGGACCATGGAGGACAGTGAGGACAGGAAGGGGGAGGAAAGGGTCATGACCGGATGTAGAGGTGGCCGTGGTAACACACACACATACACACACAGCTTCCTCACTCCTTCCCCTCCCCAGTCCCCACCCTGACTCTCTCATCTCATCTCACTCTCCCTTCAGCACGTGTCCAGAATCCAGCCCTTCTTCTCATCTATTCTCTCGCGTCATCTTCTCTTTCAAGCCATTATGTCTCTTTATAATAACTTTATCTCCTTTCATTTAGGCTACAAGTTGTCCTACATGCCATACTTGTTCCATTATCACAATTTTCATCTTCTACCTTATTCACCTCCTCTCGTGATTTCATTTCTTCCTTTACATGTTTTCTTATTTATTTCATCTAATACAACTTCAGCCTCTTCCCTCACCTCCTCCTTCATACCTTCCTACTCATTTTATCACGTTGATTTTCTACCAGCTGAAAGGAGGAGATACAGTGTTGGTAAATCCGGAGCACATGATTCCTTCTATAACTATTCCAAGCAACAGGCCACCATTATATCTGTTAAACTTGTCCTGTTTCCTGGCACTCTTTGGAGGAATCAAGGCAATCCAATGTAGCCTACCTAAAGTATACTATCCCCTTAAGTATTTCTCTCCTCTCATCCGGTTCTTCATGTAATGTTTATCCTTTTATTTCATACGTCCTCTCAACCATCACCATTTTCATATTCTCTATCCTTCACTCGAAACTTCAATCCTACTTTATATCCCTCATTATTTTTTTATTTCTCATCACTTTTTTCCACCCATATTCCATTCTTTAATCTCCTCTTCACTTTAAGCCTCTCCTCATCCCCTTCTCTCCTTTCAGTTCCACATATCTTCTTTCATTTCCATTCTCATTCAAACACTCCAGCCCATCGCTCACTACTCTCTTCTTTCACACAGTCGACCGCCTCAATGTTCATCTTCACTCGTACAGGTCTGTCATATTTCTCCTCTATTTTCATGCTGTGGGTCCTTCTCTCTCTCTCTCTCTCTCTCTCTCTCTCTCTCTCTCTCTCTCTCTCTCTTTTCTATATGACTCACCTCACCCCTCATTCCACTCTTAACTTAAAATTACTGTGGTTTCTCTTTCTCCCAAACCGCCTATTGCCTACAGTCCTCCTCTCCCCTTATTTTCTACATTTTGAAATCAAGGGAATAGAAAGAAAGAAGAGAATAATGAGCCGAAATTGAAGATAAAAAAAGAGAAGATAAAGCGAAAAGAAAGACATAGGAAGTGAAAATAACGAGTAAAAATGAAGTGAAAAGGAAGATAAAGGAAGTAGAAATGAAGACAGACACGTACAGTAACATGATATAAAGATGCACGATATTCACTTCTCACACACTCATGCCCCCCTCCACAGCCATCCCTGTGACCCTCCCCAAACCTCCTACCGCCACTGGCACGTGCACACCCCTCAACCCCTCACTACTACAGCCAGCCCCCCCCCCCCCCACAAGTGGACCCTCACGCAGCCCTCTCTATTCACCCCATCAACAACACGCCCCCATCACTGCCTTAATGGAAAGAGTGACACTTTCCCCCAAAAAAAATGTGTGTTGTTGCGTGTTGCGCCATCTTGTTTATACGTCGTAAGTTATTATGTTGCTATGTGATGTTGTAAGGAGCTGCTTTTTCTATAAGTTGTGTTCTGCAATATTTCACTGGGCTTTGGAGCGTAATATATCTAGCCTACTGTGGTGTTGATAGTTGTCTGTGTAGCCTATAGGCCTAGGCTTATCTGGGAGTGTTCGCCCTAACTCAGCCATATTAAGAAAAATCTCTGTTAAAGTCAAGTATCACAATCAAACGTCGACGAATTTTTACCACTGTCGGATATTTTGTTCATGGGTTAAATTAAATCTAACCTTTGATCATCAATAATGCAAATGTAAATTTCTTTAAGGGTTACGGTAGTACAACTATCAATATTTCCAACTATAAAGTTAGGAGAGATCCAGTAGCCTAGCCTATGGCGTATCCTCACAACACTCAATTACTGAATAGTCAACAATTTAACCACATTTTGCGACACTGAGAGGCATGCTAGGCTACGTGAGCAACATCCCAGAGCGAGAGGAGAGGTCTGGTGGTTGGGAGAGTGAGAGGAGACAGTCTGGGTGACGCACAAACACGACAAAAGGTACTTGATGAGAAAATGGCAGGGTGTCTCAGGTCAGAAGTGCGACGACGAGAAGGAGAAGGAGAAGGAGGAGGACGAGGGGGAAGAGGACGAGGAGGACGCATCTCACTGAGCATTATGTCTATATTTTTTTCTGATAGCTATTTTTGTTCGGTGAGTAAGTTTGCATTTTTTACATGAGGTAGGCAGGTTTTATGTTCGTTAAGCTGTAAGATAACTGGAGGAACTGCTACCTCCACTTACCATTGAGTTGTAGCGTACACCATAAGAAAATCATGGACAGGATATATACACTCCTCTAATACAGAAGGATCGCTTATAAGGCGGTATGTGTATGTGTAAGAGGGTAACCGGAGCTTTGGAAGAGGGAAGATGGTAGGGGAAGGGGGAGGGAAAGGGGGAAGAGGAAAGGGGTAGTAGGTGTGGGGGTGCCGCCCTCTCTCAGCAAACTAACTCTTTGTGTACAATTCCCACGACACCCCCGCCCCTCCCTCTCCCCCATATTGCACATGCCCACACCCTGTCTGTATCTTGTGTCCTCAATTACATACACAACCCACACCCAGTGACGGTACGTTCTCTGTGTATACCTTGTACAGTCACCATCAAAAGTTCTGCAACACCTTCGAATGATAAGACCTTGATGAAAGGTGCATAACTCTAGCTGTTGGTTTCTCTAATATTAGTTCATAAGATTAATTCTTTCATTCACCCGATGCTGGATTTGTTATTACTGTAACTGTACTTTGAAGTCACGACGGCATAACCAACACCCATTTTTCGAGTAGCCTGCCTCTCTCTATAGCCTACACTAGTATTTTACACACACTATACAAGCCTAGCCTGTATGCCTTGCAGTCCAGTACATATAGGAGACAACACATTCTGCACTAGACCACGCACATCCTTATACTGTAGCTGCCTAGTCCAGTAGTCTATCCCCAAAGGCAGATGCTCTCCTTCTCCATAACGAAGCGATCCCTCCTACCATGCATAGAATCAGAGATATATCCCACACCCTGTACTGGATCCACCTTACACCCTCCACACATCCTCATCTCCCTCTCTCTCTCTGGGTTCCTCATCAAAATTCATGGCTCTTTATCCGCACTCCTTGGGCTTCCTCTCTCGCAGCCGGCGACATTACGCTAATCATTTATTGATTATTACGAATGTTTCAACACGTATTCGATGTCGTAGCGAAAAGCGCAACAAAGGCACGAAAACGTTGCTCCAGCAAAAGTAATATAGCCTAATCATTGTTACGTTCATAAAGCTGCTCAGATACACTATGCTACGAAAGTAACAAAAAACTAAGAGTCTACAATACCTTGTGAAAATAACTCTCACAAGTTCACACACACTTAACAACCAGTTTTAGAATTCAAATCCGTTTCCTACAGTTGCCTCCACTCCTGCGTTACCCACCCAACACTACACATCTGTAAGCCTACTCCTAACATGCGATTTCTGGAAGCTTCGAGCCTTTGATCTGTG
Organism: Petrolisthes manimaculis; assembly: GCA_034508575.1. Taxonomy (NCBI): domain Eukaryota; kingdom Metazoa; phylum Arthropoda; class Malacostraca; order Decapoda; family Porcellanidae; genus Petrolisthes; species Petrolisthes manimaculis. Next base: position 24,193 of record JAWZYT010001381.1, read on the forward strand.
AGGAGGGCGAGGGAGGAGGGCAGGAAGGTGTGATACTGCCTTGATTACAATAGCATTATCAGAAGGGGAAGATTAACAATGCTATATGATCAAGGGGAGAGTGGAGACAACTGTACACTCTTCACAAAGGCTAGCTAAGCTCCAAGCCTTAGGAGGAGAGGCATTGTTTCCCAGGGTAACAATGGGTGAGGAGTTGAGAGGCCTGTCATCACACGGCACTCCTCTTATGGTTAGACAAGATGTAACTCTGGCTCCATCATTGGCCAGCTCACCTCCTCTATATTCTCTCTCTCTCTCTCTCTCTCTCTCTCTCTCTCTCTCTCTCTCTCTCTCTCTCGTCATTGTTGTGTTATAGTACAGCACTGACTGGTGAGCTAATGGTCCTTTGTAAGCCTATTAAGAGAAAGCAAGCAATGGAGTGTTACAAACAAGTTACCGTATGTAAGAAAGGGGGGAGGTCAAACTACAAAGAAAAAGCTCTAAAATGGGTCACAAGGCAGGTACCGGTAGCCTATGTTTCAAGAAACACATGAGTTTATAATCTGAGATGCGTGTACGGTAGTTGTTTTGGTGGTGCCGCAACAACAACCTCCACTCACAAACCCAACCCTCAGTTTTCCCATGCAACTCCTTCACGCTTCTCGCACAGCATAAACGATAGTCAGGTAAGTTGGTAGGTAAGGCAGCTAGCTACTCTCTCCCTATACTTCCCAGCCCATGGAGAAATGCCTCATCCACACCACAGTCAGTATGAAGTAAAGTGAGGGAGAGATGTTGCTCAAGAAGAAAATAAGGCACGATTTTCTGTTACTCTCCCAGACAATAGTTTCGAATTGATGGGATGAATCTCTGTACCTTTGGATACAAGATGTTTGCCTTCCTTTCCACACCTCATATGAGTTTGATTCTCATTGGGTTAAAAAATGGTAATCAACTACCGTACTATCCGCATCTGTGCATTTCAACCATAATATATTACCAACTGTTTTACTATTAACCATTAACTCCTCCAACCCCATAAAGGTTTTAATAGTGTTATCAATATCTTGTCAATATCTTTTTAAACCCTTACATAAAAGGAGGTGAGTATTTCCGGGAAGGGAACCTCTATACATACAACAACCCTTACATAATTAGTAGTTAATCTCAGGTGGATTAAATCGTCTATCATTAGCCAAAATTACACACTGAATTGCATCATCAGGCATGAGAATAGAAAACTGCCACAAAAAGCAACAGAGAAAACTTTTAACGATATGACACAATATTATTTTACAGGCAGATGTCAGGGCTAATACACACCACCGTCAACGATAATGGGAAAATATGTGGTGGGACATAAACTAAGAATATATTACCCATCCCCGTTGCCACTAAATTGTTGTCAAGAGTTACTGCTACTGCTCCTTATCCCGCTCACCAGACCGTAAACGAGTGGAGCCATCTATGGGGCGTATGTCAAAGTAAGAAGAGTTGACTCGTAGATGTAGAGTACTGTAACACCTGTGAGGTTTTAGACAAGTTTTGGTTTCAGATATGAGTTTTGCGTGCTCGCTCTCTCTCTCTCTCACTCTCCAGGAATATCTGAGTATCAAGACCATTTCAAGGGCATTTTAACCTAATACATATTAATGGGCGCTATCATAATTTACCATCACTGAAAATTCTCACTTGCCGGAATTTTCATGGAGGTAGGCTATAATATGGAGGAGGCGGCATGAGCCGCTCGTCAAAGTGAAACCAGGGGCGGAGCCTATTACCCTATCCCCCATTGACTAAAAAAACATTGCCCCGGCCGCTTAATTTACCCATTATAATTATGCTCTATTTTCTCATATTAACCATAATTAGAGCCAGAGACTTGAATTTGTTCCATATATAACTGCAATAAATTTTCTAATTCTGTATATTATCAAAAGTACTTAAACCCATTAAATACTGCTGTTTCATAGAGCATTAACTTTTCTCGCAAACTTTTCCTAGGAGTATGAATGAAAGAATGAATGAATTAATGAATGAATAGTTCCTATGCAAAATGTATAGTAAAAGAGAAGGTCATAGCTTTAACACCAACCCACAGACCGTATTATAACGTTACAGAGAAATAACAATTACAGTTACAAGGAGTTGTCCACACACGAGTCTGGTACGCCTCGCTACTTGGGAGATACCTACAACAGGAAGGAAATTGAGCAAAAGTTGTAGTTTGTTTGACAATCAGATAGTAATATTTTTGTCTGCCTGTCAGTAAACTACATAATTTTTCACTTTCCTTTCGTTGTAGCCACCTCTCAAGTAACGAGCCAAACCAGCTTCATGTGTGAACTATACAAATGCAAATAAAATTCATTACCGGTATATAAAGAGTTCTAGTATGAGACTTTGGAAGTCCTTATGTCACTCTTTAAGTACGGTACAGTATATAAATAAGATTATAATAAAAAATTATACATTAAGATGTGTATAGTTTGGTTTTGTTTTCTGTGGCGTGTGATGTGCAGTGAAAATGTAGCCTATATAGTGAAGTGAAGGTGTGGTGTGTTGTGATGATGTGTATAAGGTAATGGAGAAGTGTGTGTAGTGAAGATATGTATAGATAGTGAAGATATTATAGGTAGTGAAGATGTGTATAGGGTAGTGAAGATGTGTATATGGTACTGGAGATGTGATGTGTAGTGAAGATGTGTATATTATGGTGAAGGTTGCCTGCTACAGTAAAGGGGGGGAGTATTGCAGCAGGCAACCTTTATGTATAGGCCTATGGTTGAGCATATAGGCTACCAGGTTAGCTATAAAATATAGTCACATGATCATATTCCAGGTTGGCTATAAAACTTTATATGCAATGTAAAACTATTAACCCCAAGTAAAGAAAACATCTTCACTAACATCGTAACTACCCGTTACAAATGTTGACCCCGGAGTGACACCATAACCACTCGTTACAAGGTGGGTTGACACGTAAACAATAATGATAGAGCTACGGCTTGGGTTAGCCTATTCTGTTGCTGAAGCAAATAGATAAAGGGTAGCCTAACAAACTTTGAGGGGACACCGAGGAAGAGTAGAAAAGCTTATTAAGGTAAGTGACTCGAGACCGTGAAATGACCTAGGCTAGAAGGTTGGAAAAGGGTTGTATTGTCTGTATAGCCTCTTGTTATGGACACTCCAAATTCGGGATATGACGTCAGGAAACAAAAGACATGCTAGCCTATACAATGGATAGACAGGTAAGCTAGTCAGATAGATAGGTAGCCCGATAGATACACAGACATGGATAGATAAGATAAAGTGATAAAGAGACTTACGTATGAGTACTGATACTACATGTCAGCGTGAAAGTCACCCTTTACTTTTTTTCTCAAGCCGACGTTATCAGCTTCAGATAAGATATTACAATCATTAACAATTTCCCGTACTCTATATCAGCCACCATCACAATACCTAAGTAGTGGTTTAACAATATTGCAACTGTATAATTTATATCCTAACCTATATGCACTATTATTTACGGGATTTGTTAGCGAATTGAATGCTAACGATTCCTACAACACAGTACTGGCATATCTAGAGATAGAGGAGTCTGCTTCGCTGACAAAATCATAGTCCCTTCAACATGTTAATTAGACACGGTATAATCATGCAGAATTTCGAATACAATGTTTTTCAGGAGAAAATTTCCAAGAGGGCTATAGGCTACTGCCGAGGTGTGCTGCTCACGGATAGGTTATGCAATTAATATGTAGCCTATATCCTTGATCCTTCGTCAAGTCAATAAAGTGTATGAATGTGTAATCCATACCGTAATGATCAGCTCAGTCGTTCCAAAGATACATACACACACACACACACAAACACACACAGGACCAATCCCAATTTACAGTGAGGTGCAGTCTGATGTCGACACCCAAGGAGAAAAGAAGATCAAGTGGGGTCCCCTTACCGTCATTTTGATTGGCTGGATGAGCTCCCCGTCGTCACTGTCCTGAGAGATGGGTCTGGTGGTTTGGCCTTGAGTCGACTGTTTCTTTGCACGAGTAAGGTTGAAGGAATAGGTGGAATTGACATGGAGATGGGAAACAGGTTTGGGATAGTCGTAATCACCTGATTCTGAAGCAGCATGTGGTCTGGGATAGTCATAATGGTCTGATTTAGGGAAGGGAGCTGGTCTGGGATAGTCGTATTCATTGGATTCTGGGCTAGGAGGTGGTTTGGGATAGTCATACTGGTCTGATTTGGGGAAGGAAGTTGGTCTGGGATAGTCATACTGGTCTGATGTGGGGAAGGGGGCTGGTCTGGGATAGTCGTAGTGGTCGGAGTCAGGTGGTGGTCTGTGCTGGTTGGAGTCTGGTGGGGTCTTGGTGATCTTAGGTCTTGAACGGGGTGAATGGTAAATGTTCTTCTGGTTCGGCATGATTGGCACTCTCTGGCACTTCACAACAACACTGTAAACATCAGTGGACTCTCACAACACCGAACTAGAACACTAAACCCCTTGGTTACCGTACTTTATTGTAAGTCAAGAAAGGTCTTGAGAATTGCACCTAGTAGTCACACCAGCCTAAACAGGTTGAACAAAATGGGCCACGCTATCCCCCGTTGAGACGAATAGCGAGATGATAATGGTCCAGAAACTTGCAGAGTCAGTCACAAAGAGCAAGGAGAAAGTGAGATGGCATGGAATTGAAACCGTCACACAGTTGTCACCTTACACGGACGCTTGCTCTGTTTTGTAAAAACCTAGGTATGTACAGACCGAAAGCGAGATGATAAGGCCTCGATAGTCTAAATGTATCCTACCAAGTATGTCACAATAACCTTCACAGATACAACAAAAGATATCCATGAACTAGGAACTACAAATTTGGCATTGAAACTGCAATTACGTAGGGCTAAGTACCTAGGCCTACATTTTCTGCAGGAAATTTGCCAGACCGCGAGACTGTTCAAACGAGAGACGCGAAGTACAGAACCCCTCAGTCCTTTGCCTCGAACATGACTGAGCGTTCACCTTACCACCTCTTATCAGATCGTCGATGTGTGAGCTCACATTTTATTGGCGTTACGTCATATAATCAGTGAACGAATGTAGAGAGCGTATCAGGACAGGGCTCCCTACCACCAACCGTGACTTCCACACATGACGACCTCAATACAGGGGAGGTTGCGAGTGGTTAGTGTTCTGGACTCGTAATCTATCAGTCGGGAGTTCGATTCCTCTCAGGTGAGAATATTTACTCTTCCAATTTGAGTTGCAGCAGCCTTGCAGGCACTACCTACAATGCAACCGAACGTCGTAAAACACCCTCGCTTGTACCATAACAGCTGCAGTATTTGGGGATTACCATCACTTCCCTCCCTTTGTGGCTGGGTACCAGTTCGGAAGTCGTGACGTGTGTCACGTCAGTTGACCTGGGCCACGGTAACGGGCTTGATGAAGCCGTGTCCAGTGTCGGAACATATATGACAAAAATAATCAAGTACCGGTACTATTGTGTATATATCTAGTCGTTTACGATCTCACATAGATCACTTTGTATGGTACCGTAATGAACAGGAATAAACTGAGAAAACATTTAACGGTCTTCAATGAGGTAGCCTATATACTAAGTGTAGGAAACCAATTGGTTGATACAAATACTTATTCGTGTTACCTATATCCTAATTAGATAGCCATTTGAGGTCCGGCAACGTTTAACAATAACGTTCCCCATAATGATGGGACTAATGGTGAAGGCAAATAAAGAACATCCTGCTCTACACGTGGTCTAACCTAGATAGGTCCTACACTATAGCGAGAGACGAGAGTCAAGTGTAGCCTAGTTGCCCTTCCGACTGTCCCCTTGGCAACACACACATCAATGACGTGAGACTGACAGGCCTCTCAGATACCACACAGTCTCTGTGTTAAAATGTCTCACTGAAGTACACGTTGACCATTAGAAAAAAAAAAACTATTGAGCCCTTGAGTACCACGGCTACCTGACAATATAAAAAAACATGCACGGTACCGGTAGGCATACTGTACTTGTTGTCCTGTTTGAAATGTTAACTGGACCTACCTACACTTGCGTCTTTTTATACGATCGATATAGGCTACTGGTGAGTTATAAGCTAGATGGACTGAAGACAGAATACAACTTATTAAATCTTCCTGCACTGCATTGTACAGTACATTTACACTGATTCCTTTTCCCTGATGGTAGTAACAGTAACAAATCATCGCATAATAAGCTGACTCTTAATTAAGGATAGCTACAGTACCGGTATGCCTATACCCATTTCTGACAGACTGACGAATATACGGTACTTTACTGTATCTTAACTTCAACTGAGTGACAAGGAGAGGTATATTTCGCTATACTTATAGGTACAGCCAGATAGAACAAATCAAACTCATCGAGATAACACTCCGACACACGCTACCATCCTTCAATTAAGTTACTTTACTAAAAGCGAGAGTGGCAGAAGACATGCTCAAGTTCTTATTACATATAAATATATTAATTGTAAGCTGAATTTTTCTACTTCGGTAAGTACCCCGAGGCATAGGAAAAAGTAAAAAAAAGTATTGAGGGACTTTCCTATACCATCATAAGACTCCATCCATACTAACCTATTCCAGGGAACTTAAACACGTGGGAAGTATCAGTGCATCAAGGACACGATGGTTCCGGGTTAACAGGAAGTCTTAGTATGTAGGATAAATATCACGATAACAAACACACACACACATAGGCCTACCTCCAACTTCATTTTTCGTCAAATCTACTGTATGTTATTACCGCTACCCCTACTCACTTTTTTTCACGTTACTCTTTGTTGAGTTAGGTTTGGCCTTAATATTAACACAAGTAATTGGTGATATGATAAAAAAAATATATATATAAATGGTTGACATACCTTATCCTATCCATTAGTATCCCTCAACTTAAATGAAACTCTCAGGTAAATTGATAAATATTATTGCTTTTGAACTTGCCGTAACTTTGCATAATTATATTTACAAATTTGTAACGAAAATATATACCCCATACATACCGTAATTAAAACAAACGGAACAAAAAGTATAACTTCATGGCAGAAGTAATTATGAAAGCTTACATTCACCGATAAAAAAACATTTGGGGCTAGGAAAACTGACGATACGCTGGATGTTTGTAGGGGGGAGGGGAGATCAATGAACTGCATTAGGTTACACGTCACATACATCATCAATACACATATAACATCAATCTGTACTTCATTAACATGTGTCATCATAGATACTCTTTCTCAAACACAGCCACCAACGTGAAGAATTGTACAAGGAAAGTTAAACCCAAAAGTTATTGCATGTGTACAGCTATATAGTATAAGAGAGCCTCCGACTTTCAGAATCAATAGATATTAATAAAACGTTGTGTTAATCGTGAACGCCATAGGCAATACTTACCCCTTTCATGTTGGCGTTTATGCCTGTGTCACCAACCATGTTATTCACGTCTACTCCTTCCTTCCTTGTATTCCTTCCTTATTCCACTATGCACCGCTCTTCACAGATCAATAAGCTCATTTGTTTGCATTTGTACGACCTTCGCGTCTCTACCTTAAGTTTGTTTCATTATTTTTTCTTGATTTTTTAGCTGTAAAACACTGGAACACTATAACAGTGTTTCCCTTCAATTATTGTACACTTGTCTTGTTAATTGTATTAACACTTCCAGAGCTGTTTTCCTTGCTCTCTCAGTCACACAGATTTCTACAGTCTGGAGGCACCATGAGATGAAGAGCGAGGTACTCCCTCCCACAGGTGCGTCCGGTTGACTGAAGATGAAGAGAATCCTACGACTCGAGCAGGGTTGCAAAGTGGTGCCGTATAAGCTTCCCGCCCAAAGTTACGCACAATATAGCCAAAATGTAGCCAAGGCACTGCCGATAAAATTTTTTTTTTTTTTTTTCACGAGGAACTCCTCAGTAATTCTAGATCTACTTTGTACAAATGTGTGTCTCTCCTTTTGGGTAAACTTTAAAAGATATAAAGTCCAAGACTGAGGTAATGTTTCATATACTAAATAATCAGGTTGGCGATGCGTGAAGGATGTCATGTTGTTTTTCTTATTTTAATGGTGATATTTAGATGTCATATGTTAAAGATATTACAATAATCCTATCTACACTAGATCTTATTGTCGCTTATTACAACAGCTCATAAACTCCAGGTATTCTGAACCAATGAATTCAAAAAATCTTTTTACAAATAGTCACACATCCAAGTTGTTTCAAATTCACAGGGTTTGAAGGTTGTGATTGTGAAATGCTTCAAACACTTTGCACTGATACACAATTCTGGTTAAAAAAATCCTTAATTAAAGGTCACGAAGTTGTAATAAAAAGGAGTTGGGGTGAACAGACTCGATTGTACACGGTAACAATTTATTTATACAGTACAGGGTTGTGTAGTAGCAAACCTTAAGCCTCGATCTGGGTAAGTCGGTCCAACCCAACAGCTGAAGTACTGAAGATGTGGTGGTCGTAAAGAACTACACAACACAAAATTTACATATCCTATAATATTTGTATTGTTTTTTTTTAAGCTAATAAGAATAGCCATCCTTGGTGGCAAATTCCAATTGTTTGTAACGCTGCTTCCAAGACTTCCAGAATCCGCCCTCAAGTGTTGGTTTCCATATGACTCTCATTTCATTATGTTACTCTATCATTACTTATTGGATGAAATTTTAGGTACACACATAAAAGTCTAGAATAGTAAAAAATATATTAGTATATATAACGAAGATATTAAGCAGGATTATAGTATTCTATACCAGTGTAGTATTTAATCGTACTCCGGCAGTGTGGTGTCTGCTCGATAGTTGAGGCTCGTGACGCCGATGGGTGGACACCGCAGCTCTCACGCAAATCGAGACACATGTTCAGAATTATGCTCATCGTTTGACTACATATACATATAGTTCTTACTGATGTCACATTATTAAGCAAGCTTAGTGAGTACAACTTAACGTACACGAGTAAATTCTTTTATTTTCAGTTATACGATTTTTACCAATTTAATTAGTATATAGGCTACAGTACCGTAGGGACGAGCTTGTTCTTATGCAAATTTGTCTCGAACAGAAAATTATAAGAACTTGTCTCCACGCTTAGCGAAAAATCATACACCATTACCACCGATGGTACCAACTGATATCATATAATTTTCTACGCGCAACACACATTGGTCTGACTTGAAGTATAAACTTTTGTGAGGAGCGTGAGTATTGCAAGAACGAGAGCAAAACGTATCACTGTTATTACTAAGTTCAAGATAGGGCAGTACATATTGCAAGGGAAATAAGGACCAACATCCAAAAGATGTCCCTAATTTAATTTAGTGCAGCTCATGTACAAGGCAATCCGATTTCCTTGTTTTTAGTTCAGCTTCTGTGTTGATACAACAGATAAAATAATATTAAATTCATTATATAAACAAGTTTGGCAAGACCATGGTTACTGTACGAACATTTTCTGTGACAATGTGGAAGAATGAACCAATGATATCATAATTATATAGTTGCCACTTGTGGTGTAAGATACACTATAATGCTCACCAACGCCTGTGTATTATGTCGCTAAGGTGCGCTGGCGCATGGCCGTCGCCATATTGCTTAGCCCTCACTCAACTTTGTTATTTGCGTCAGTGTTATTGAGCGACTTTTTCCGGTTATGCTGTTTACTGCGGATGTAAACTTTTCAATTTACTCGAAAAAAGGGTGAGAAATACTTTTCATAGATCAGTCCTGGAATATATTTTAGTTTTTTGTATCGCCGCCATATTGGTTAGCACTATAGAATAGCGACGAGGCTGTGCGTATTGAGTGAATGGGAGAGAGCGTTCTAGTGTTTTAGTGTTCTGCCAGCTGTATTGTAAACAATTGGTATCTATATATTGCAAGCCACTTTGTAAAGTTATTGAAAAGTTACAGAATTTCACTTTATCTATATCTACATTAATTATAATATTTAATTTAACATAATAATTCATAAAAAACATAATATATTGTAGGGCGTGTAAATAAGAATAAACGTGTGTCAATAATGTGTGTGTTGTGTCATGTTGGTGTTTACGTTGGCCAAAAATCCCACGTGGATTGTCGGCGTCTTTCGATCCGGTATCTCTGTTAAATATTATTGTAAGAGACTTTAAAATTTCAGTTTAATTCAATACCATGGTTTTGAATGTATAGAGAGTGGAATAATTGTTGACTTGTGTGTCAGTATTAAATATACCCTTGATGGGGAGGAGGCAAGAAACTATACAGACCAGCTGCATGCATTCTCAACCAATCTTGTAGACTCGTACCTTTAATTTATAAACGTTAATTATTAGCCTTCAACCAGGAACAGCAAGGATATTGTGGTAATGGAAAAAATAATTCAATTAAAACCACCAAATGGATAATTATACAGTAACAGCTGATACAAGTTTGGACTGGTGATGATGTAATTTTAGTTGTTGATGCATCATTTCTTTCCAGGTTCATTTGCAATTGCAGTGTCCCAGAGATAGGAGTAACTGTGAGTATTATTGGATTTGAGTGCTGTTGTTCCTCATCAATAATATTTTTCAGTTTACATTGGTGTATTATTTTCAGTATTTATTGAAAGAATTACTATGGCAGTGTTGCCAGATCCACCTAGGTCCCAGTATTTCCTGTACTTTACCATTGTTATTTCCCGGTTGGTTTGTCATAATATTATAACATACTCTAATAACCATGATTTAGTGAAGAGGAATAATTTTGTTGGTGAAATAGTCAAGCACATTTCCACTGCAGCTCATAAACATCTCCATAACTGAATATTAGTGGTGATTTAGAGGGATAGTTCCAGTAATGTATATACAGTATATTTGTCCACCTGGTAAATTTACAGAAAACCTGGGTTCACTATATTGTATATCTTAGTATCATTATCCACTATTTTGAACCATTCTAAGACACTTTTCATCTATGGTGTTTCTCTCAGAAATGCTCCATTTACAAACATAATTTGGAAACTAGTCTGACGTGACCTAGACCACAGCAGACTACCGGGACCTAACCTGGGCAAACTACCGTGTATAACCGGTGTAATCTATCATAGTGACTGGGTCAATTTTCCAGGACCTAGCCTAATGTGGTAATACTGCTCATGCCTAACCAAAAACCCAGTTATTCTGTAATAATATTGTCCACCTTACTAAGAAAATTGAAGTAACTTTTTATTTGTATTTCCATTATAGAAAAGGTACCGTACTGAACAATGTTCCAATTGGCTGAGATTCGCCACATGGTGCGCATCCCACCATGGCTCTTTGGACAGACACTTAATGATGCTGTGATAGAGGAGCTAAATAGAAAACTAGCAAATAAGGTAAGAAAATAACACTTCCCGTAAGAGAGTAGCGAGATACTACAGTATCAGAAGAATGTGGTATGGTATTCTTATGGTCAGCTAACATGTTCTGCACTCCAGGTAAAGCTATTTTAGGCTGTGGAGTCAGCATTCTCGCAACACATCCATCCAATTTTATTTTGTAACCTTATTACTATACTATAGTAATTTATCTCTCCCTCCTTTCCATCTCCTGGATGGCATATAATCTTTAATGTTGCTCTTCCACACAAGTTGTGACAGTGTCATGTGTGTTGATATTGACCTTTATCACTGCTCACTTTGGGTCCAGTACATATTTTACTTCATTTTGCAGGTTGTACTGAATGTGGGACTGTGTATTGCACTGTTTGATGTGACGTCACTGGGTGACTCTTACATATTTCCTGGTGATGGGGCTTCACACACCCGGGTCACCTTTAGATATGTTGTCTTCAGACCATTTATGGAAGAGATCTTGGAAGGTGTTATTAAGGCAGCTGATGCAGATGGAATGCACGGTTTGTTTCATTATATTTTGTTTTGTTTGTTCTAATCCAGTGGTTCCCAACCTTTTTTCTGTAATTTCCCCCTGCACCTAATTCAACCATCCAGATTTCCCCAGCCCGTGGTTTAACTACAATTAAGAGCTCTACCCTATAATGAAGCCAAGAATGTCCTCAACCAAATTAGGTGAAAAATTCCACTGTAAACTACATGTGAGCAATACAAGAGCAAATTATATCTTTAATCACGAATCAGTAACCGCTTCATTTGAGCGTGGGAAAAAAATATCTCCAAGGTTAACTATACCATCTCCCGGGTGTTACATAACTACTGATAATTTCCAGAATTTTAATTCCAGACTAGAATTTCCCCCCTGAAACATCCAAATTTCCCCCCGGTTGGGAACCACTGTTCTAATCCGTCAACTTAATATATCATGAACTGCTTTATGGATATTCTGTAATCATAATGTTGTGTTTTGTATGTAGGATTTAAGATAATTATTATCAGCACCTCATTTCTTGTCATAATATTATTTTGAGTTGAAGTTCATCTCAAAATGTCCAATTTTTTCAAGTATGTGAGTTTACAATCTCTTGACAGTGAGCCTAGGATTCTATGATGATGTGTACATTCGCCGAGACTCGATGATGACAAATTCACGCTACGATGAGACTGAACGCTCGTGGGTATGGGACTACAAGATAGAAGATGACCTTCACCATCTCTATATGGATATTGGTATGTACTGATTCTCTACAATTTCATGAAGATGTTCACCAGAAGTACATCAAGATTATAATATAGATGTAATATTTTCTCTCTTTACAAACCCATTGGCGAGATCTATTAGTTTCTCCAGAAATCCTTTGAAGTATAATTTATGGAGGTACTGCATATTGTCATTTATGAGAAAACACATATACAATTGTTAACTTACCATGTTTTCAAATACCATTGGTTATTTTACAGGAGAAAGAATAAGGTTTCGAGTTGTTGCTGAACAGTTCACAGACACTACTCCAGCAGGCCCAAACCTTGCAGAGGGAGAGAACACTGTGGCAGACAGAAAAGATGGAAAAGTACCATACATTATATATGTAAGTACAGTACTGCGTTGCATTTATGAAACCAAGTTGATAACGGCTATCGATTCTAACACTAATGAAGTGCTGACAAATTTTAACTTTCATCTTGCCATATACAATAGATGTGCAGTTGTGAGCATAAAAAGTTTTTTGACTATCTAGCCATTTTTTGCTCAGCAATTACTTTCCTGTATCATCAATCCCCTCCAGCAAGCACCCATCATGCCCAGGATTCAAACCAAAACATCCCTAGTCCATGACCCCAAGTGTTGGAAACTTCACAGTACCTAATGAGCTATAATAGGTGCTGATTACTTTTTAATCAGCACATTTAGATGAAACTATAATTATTTAATTCTTGTATAATTGTAAGTTTGGTTGTGCAAAAGTTAATTATAGAATAGCAAATTGTCAGATGTAGTCAGCATATATTCATACTTTACAGTACTCTTATACTCCAATATTCTGTAAGATTAATTTTTACTTTAAACAGGGTGCCATCAATGACCAGGGTCTAGGACTGGTGTCATGGTGGACCAGTAATTCTGCTGGACAAGAGGAAGAAGAGGAAATGGAAGAGGTGGAGGTGGGGGAGACGTCATGACCTCGGTAATTTCGCCTCCTCTGGATGCATGTTTTACATAGAGCAATTTAGGCCTCCTGGTAATTAGGCACTACCCTGCAATGTTCTAGATCTATATATATCTTGCTTTCCCTAAAGTTACTCATTAATGACATTTATCGTAAGTAAATGTTGTACTTTTCAAAGTTGTGTTAAAGTTACTTAAATGTGTGACTATTGCTCAATTATTCACTTGGCAATACATGTTATTGCAAAATACACACTACAAAACTTGGGCTGACTTCTTTACAGGGTAAATATTTTTACTCTGCAATTGACTGAGGTGTACTAATGTAATTTGAACACCAATAACATCATAATACTGTATTGTTAGCCCTTATAAAGTGTGTTAAGAAAGTGATACTATTTTAATGGTGCACAATATCAGTAATAATCTCTGTTACGGTAGCTTGGAGCCTGTGATTGCTGGAATTCATGTCTACAACTTATCAAGGTTACAGCACTTACCTCTCCCAGGTGTGCCCCTTGGTATTAATATTATTACCTAACCCAGTAAATGAAGATGGAGAGTAAGTTAATTCACACAAGCTGCACTGCTGGAATTCAAAAAGACATTGTACCCTTGATAATTGAATGGTTTGTAACAAAATTCTTGACTACTGTATTTCATTTTGTATTTCTTGATGGTTACAAGAGACAAAAGTTGTGTCCTGATATTGCTTGAGGATAAATTGTGAAAGAAATCCATAAAACTTTTGTTAATATTGCATCCTGGTGCAGAGATTTATCAATTTCATGTTTCAGCAATGTTCTAAACACAGCGTTTGTCTTCCATTAAATTTCAAAATTATAAAGGTACAAATACTTTCATGCCTGGTATATTATATATCATCATTGATCTCCTGACCAAGACTAACTAGCATTCTGTAATTTAATCAACACTGTTATGACCAATGTACCATCATACCAGTTAAATTCAGCCTTCTCTTCCTCAACTTTCATGAAGCTGACAATAACAAAAGATCTATGATAAATTTCCAGTAAATATTAAGCTTTGGTTAGTATATAAAATGTTATTTGTTTACTCTGCAGGCTGACCCTTGCTCTGAGAACAAATGGATTGATATTGTTATACAAAATGGCTGTTTATTGTTGTGATCTTGTTTTAAATGATATTTTACAAATAACTGTGATACTTAATATGAACTCTGGTGTACTGTAAGTTTGTATGTCGAAATATAAAATTTTTAAAGTGATGGCTTCTTTAATATCTTCCTGATATGAACATATGAAGCTTCTGCAACTCAGTGGTCATTTTCTATTGTAGATAAGTGATGTGGAACAAGGAGAGGGAAACCTAGAACTCTTTCAGAAGATACAGAGTGGGTATAATACATGGGAAAATATATTTGAAGTATGCTTTCCTCAAACTTAAGTGGGATACATAATCTATTATGGATTTATAATTTATACTAAGAGTCTATACACTCGGGGATATATACAGTACAGGGGGGTGTTCAGGTTCAAACTCTGGTTAATATAGAGGTTTTGTCCCTATAAGGTAATTAAACATTAATTATACTGTACTGTACAGTCAGCGGCAGAAGTCCTGTTGCCTCACCTGCTTCACTGAGACACACAGTGCTCATGGATTCGAGAAATATGCATGTTTTCTACACTTAATAATATCGACTCAATGAACATCGCTTGACTCGGCGAAGCAAGTTAGGCGACAGGACTTTTGCCGCCGACTGTACAGTAGATGGTTACTTACCTTGTGTACAGTCGGCAGCATAAGTTCGCTTCATTTCCACCTACGTATGTATGAGCTATAGTGATGTTGTAATACAATTTTAATACAGAGATGACAGATATAGTTTTCATGTGGTAATTTACATATGTTGTTGGAATAAAAACTGGTTCAGAATGCAACTATCTGGTCATATTAGCATTATTAAAGACATGGAATGGACGCGAATTTATGCTGCCGGCTGTACAATACAGTAATACCTTAATTAAAGGTGTATCAGGCTGGCTTTCCCTTCTCTGGATTAGTGCCTAGCCCAGGAAAGCTATGTAGCAGTAAAACAGACATGGAAACAGTAGGAAACGAAGAGAAGGTGAGTAGACAGGACTAGAGGAAATGCAATGATGGGTGTGGAATAAGAAATGCTGGAGTTGACCGCCAGGAAGTCACAGTAGATTTACCAAAGCAAGGTTTATTATTGATCACAGGTGACCTCTTGGCTTGCCACCTTCAGGCCACATATTTTGCTGTAAGTTCAAATTTGAATGGAGCCTGAAAATGGACTCTTATTTCAAATTTCCGAGATATCTTACTGTATACAGTATACTGGTATATACCAGTAGCATACTAATAACTACAATTCATATTCTGATAAAAAATCACCAGTAGCGAGCTGCATATTGTCTAGTACACCCACTGTTATGAAGTATGATGTGCATCCCAACATTGTGATGGTGGAGTGGATGGCCTCGAGCTATTAGTCCACAGCTACAGTATATGATAATACAGTACATGATAATTAGCATCTGATGAAATGAAGTTCTGCTTGGGAATAACTCATTTATTTGGAGTATGCAGGAAACAGAATGCATCACTACCCATACAGTTTAGTAACATACTTTTAAGTAAGTTTCCTCACTTATATAGAAATACAATTTATTTCTTTGGTTACTTGGAGTTACAAGCCTATCTGTAAGTTGGAATTACTGTACAGTACTGTAATACCTTTTAGACAAACATCAACTGCATAATTACTTGTACATAACTGAGACAATCCCAGACACAATTACTTATTCAAGTGCTTACCTATCTACAAAGTAAGCAAATTTCGGTATAATATTCAATAATTTTTTATTGTGAAAGCCAGCATTTGTGCTTTCACATAATTAGTTAGAATTCCTCACATTATCCTCAACTTACTAAATTATCTGTCATCACTGATTGATGATTTATACTCTATTTGAAAAGATGAAATACGAGATAACTGATAGTCTCACTTGTGATTATGAAAAGAAATAACAAAAAATGTAGGTACATGTACAGTATATAAGTCGAATATATATACAGTATACAGTATATTTACTGAGAGGTGATAAATGACACCATAGAAGGCAGGAAAAACATGGAATGTGATTAACAGTGTTTATTAGGATGAGATGATGACAATTCATACTGTTATCTAGCAGTTAAGGGATTGATGATATCAGTGTATTTCACGCCAGAGTGGAACAAAAGTCTAGAGAGTGGATTCCAATATTGAGAAAAGCTGATGACATAAGGTGCTATAAGGTGTAGTGATTAATCATGTTATCAATAAATGACAGATCATATGAAATGTCTAATTTGAGTCTGCTAATGGAGCACTCATGAATAAACCAAATCCTGCAACCGAGCTCAAAATGTCATGTTTTTTTTGTTTTTGTTTTTTAATGAGGATAATGATTTGTGTGACAGAACACATCTAACTTGTCATCAGTACCATATTCCATATTATATCTTCTGAGTCCCTGTACTAACTATCTTTGATATTTGTAATTAAACACAATAAATTTCGGGGTAATTTTTTAGGAAGCACCAAGTTATTCCTCTCATAGGGGCCCAAATATATTTTAATTTTTACGAATGTTATGTCAGATAATTTTACTTGTCACAGGTAGATTTCTACTTCCTGAGAAGAAGAAAGAATGATTGACTCTAAGAAAAAACTGATCAGTTTGGTAGTCAAGAATGTTGGCACTCAGTTGGGTACTGGAATAGCTTCCATTGGTCTTTATCATTACCTTACTTATACAGTAGGTTCACTCATTGCGCATGATCTCAATGCGCCATTCACCTTTTGGGCAACGAAACCCAAATCAGCACCATTTTATTTTATTGAACGCAGTCATGTTTTTTGACCAAGAGTGGCCCAAATCTGCAGCAGTTTCCTGAAGTACGTTTAAATACGGTTTTCGCGTGAAACTAGCCGCTCCCCAAAACCCACGCTATAACCAGCTGCTCCCTCAAATGACAGTAAACCATGCTTGGTACCTCCTTGTCCCACATCTCTTTGCCCCACCACCAGAGACAGCCATTCAGCCTTTGGCAGAGGCAGTAATGTTGGCAACAGCTCAATAAGTTCTAGGTTTACAAGAACTGACACTGTAAGAGGTGCAGGAAGCTTACGCAAGCATTAATCAACAAAGATTCATTTGAGATTCTGGAGTATGTTAATGAGGCTGATGCAACACTACAACCCCAAGAACAGCAACAACAACAACCAAAACTGCAAGATATAGAGACCGAGTTATCCGTAGGTAGACTCAGCCACATGCTCTGTACACTGTTTAAGTTCAAACACAAGTTGAAGACTAAAGAAACCTAACCAATGAAATAATGTTTGATCTTGACAAGGTGTTCCAATATTACACTGATAGGCACAACACTTAACACTATAAAATAAATTAAAGGAAACTAAGCCCAATCACTCGTTACCTAGGCGGGCAACAGGCAGAACAGGCAAGAACAAGATGAACAAGAATAGATCAATGATAATACTTCAGTTGTGTCCACCCTTGACTTTGAAAGGTTTATGAATGAAATGAACAAGATAAACAGTGCTAGTGGGAGTGGTGGTGTGGTGGTAGGTGAGGCTAGTGGCGCGACCTTGGGAGGAGCAGCAGGGAGGCTGACATATTGTCACGTCCAGCCTCGGAACCCCATTTCTCACTTGTAGTGTGTTTCTGTACTGCTATTTCTTTGGTATGAACTTATATTCATTGCTACTGTGACTCATAATCCAATCACAATTATCAAATACTTTACAGTACATTGGCGAACAAGTTCTCTGTAATTGTCAAGGTGAGGCAATGGCCACCCATAGGTAATTTTCCTCATATAAAGATGTAGGGTAGAAGTGTGAGTATGGAGGTGAAGAGGGGACTGAGGAACAGTATAATCCTGCCAACACTGATATATGCATCAGAGACATGGACATGGAGTAAGGCTCATCAGTCTAGGATAGGTGCTGTGGAAATGAGCTACTTGAGAGGAGCATGTGGGGTGTCTAGGTGGGATGGAGAAAGTAATGAGAGTGTGTACGAGAGATGTGGTATGAGTGAGAAGGCAATTGGTATTGAGTGTGGAGTGGTTGAGAGAGTGAAGCGTAATACATTAAGATGGTTTGGACATGTAGAGAGAATGCAAGGTGAAGAGTTAGTAAAGAAGGTGTATGGAAGTGAAGTTGTGGAATGTGGTGTGAGAGGCAGACCGCCAGTTAGATGGTAGAATAGAGTGGAAGAGTATGTAAAGGAGAGAAATGTAAGGGTCGGAGGAGGGTTTGAACAAGTAAGGAGGGAGTTTTGGAACAGGGAAAACTGGAGACACTTCTGCCATGGCCACCCCCTTGGAGGGAGTTCCCGGAGGGAACGAGGCGTCAGAGCTATAGATAGATAGATAGATAAAGATGTACAATATTCATACTACTGTATGCGATTTCTCTTTAATTAAATGAGTGCCTCTGCCGCCCAAATACACGCAATAGGTGAACCTACTGTACTACTATTATTATTGGTCAGTATTTTGTCAATATCAATCCACTTCTACAAAATTTTAATATGAAATAGGAAATATTGAAAATATTGGAGAATATGATAACAAGTAATACAGGTTCTTTGTCAGGTGTATCTCAAAATGCTTATATTTGGTCTTCAGCAGTATCTGCCCTATAAACAAATCTTTTTCTATTTTTTGTATTTGTCCAAGAGTTGTTGTTGAAGTTCCTCAAGCTGTCTGGCCGAGCAGCCCCGATGTCCAAGAGTTTTGGTTTATTAATTCTAAACACTAGACATTATAATAAAAGTACAGTATTATGATGTTGGTAATGGCAGTGCAGGATCAGTTGTCTCTGTAAATAGTATTTTCCAAAAAAAAATTTGACAAGTATAAAAGACAAATCTAACCTGTCCAGAAAGATATTTGTTGATTCACACCTACAATCATCAGAGATCAGCTTGGTACATCTTCCTCATCAGACGTATCATCACCCTCAGTCTGTATTTTCTGAAAGTGTGTAAATAAAATCAGCATAATTAAGAACCAGGTGGAAAGGATAATAGTTAATAAGGATGGTGACTGATGATTATATTTTGGGTGGGGGGGATAAATAAGATCTACAGTAATGGATTTCATGAATACAAACCAACATTGTCACTCCAAATATTCAATAAGTTATCAACAACATTGGAAATATCCCTTCACCTTCCTCACACCTCCCTTGCTCTCCTGCACCAGCTCTAACATAACTGATAGGAAAATGAAACTAGCAGCAGATTTTGATATGCAATTCACGCTCTTGATATTGTATATGTAATGGTGAAAGTTGAATAATTGGATCTGATTTGTGTCTGGGTAGGGAGGAAAGTGGAGAATACCTTGTATGTGTACCCTGTGGTTTAAACCTTTAGTGGGGGGTTATAATCAAGAGAGCTGTTACAGACCCTCACACCAAGCCTACATCGTAGAGAAAACAAATAAATTTTATATATGAATAATTTTTTTATCTTACCATCTGAAGAAAGTCCACCAACTTCATTGGATCCTGGCCAGTGCTAAGGTCCAAGATGTCCACAGGGAGACTATACTGCCTGTAAATGTTAGGTTGAATTATACTGATGTCCCTGTATGGTTCTGTTTAATGTACTACTCCAGTTTAAAGGATGCCAATACAATGCAGTACACTAAACAAAAATGAAAACATCTCTACATTGTACGTTAAACTAACCGAAGGAGTAAGACACTGATGAAAGTGAGGTAAATAATTTCTCAAAAATGTGCAAGAAAACAACATACTGTACCAATTATACCCAAATATCTGTAGTCTATTTCCTGGGACAGTATGAGTAAGTTTGCCATGAATCTAATCATGTACACACAGCAAAAAGACTATGGTTACAGGAGGGTACGATGGATTTCATACTGAACAATCAGTCTCGGAAGGGTGACTATACCAATGTAACGAAGCTGTTATAAAAATCCCTCGTTCGGGGTTCATTCTATATCGCGCAGAAGGTGTAACCATAGTATTTTTGCTGTGTGTACATCAATACTATACGTACCTGGAACCCCAAATGAGATAACTCCCCTAGTTAATGCAAGGACAGGACTTTATTATGGTAGTTGCCAAATAAAGGTATATCCAAGTATACTTACATGTATGGTCTGGGCTGAACACCTGTGGCATCTGATATAAATCTAAACTCTGTTGCTGTCCGGCTGGAAGTGGATTGTTGGTAAGCTTCCCTGTTGCTGTCCATCGTGTTCCTCTCATTTAATTCATCAAGACTTCTCCCAAGAGGCTCAATGATGCTGCTTTCACTTGATTCTTCCTCTATCACCTAAAAATTACATACAATAAAATTACAGTGTCTTACAAAACTTAATTGAAATTTAGAAATGTCGGTATCTTTTATTATGCAGTACAGTATACTATATTATATTGATGAATTAATTAAATTCAGCAGTACTGTAAAGATTATGCAGTACAGTACGCTACAAATGACGTATTCACATCTACACTCTGTTAAATTCTTATACCCGAGGCAATTGCTACAGCACCATTTTGATGGCATTAGACAACATTTTGTTCTTAAGAAACTGTTATAATGATGAATAGTTCTCTGAATAGGTCAAGCTTATGGCTTATAGGTTATTTTTAGTCCAACCAATTATTCCATAAGGTAAGATTGCCTCCTCTTCCATATTTCCAGCCTTTATGAGGGCTTGGGCTTGGTAGGGTGTTGCAAAATTGATCTTTCTCTCTCTCTCTACAACTTAAGATACAATATAGATCTTACCCGGTTGAGGCCTTGTCTTGTATCATCCTCTCCTTGGAGTTCCTTCCAACTGAACAGAAGTCCATCAGTTGTTTCCCCAAATGGATTGAAATCAAGGAGAATGACATTGTCTTTGGCAGGACGGTAAACATCAATCACATCTAAGGAAATAAGAATGGTGTTAGCATCAGGTACACATTATAAAAATTATGTTGCATCCTCAAGTTCATTTATGATACTCAACTAGCCCATTATCATCTTGAACCATAGCTTAAAAGTATCACCCAGACCTATATCTATCGATCTATCAATAGCTCTGATGCCTTGTTCCCTCTGGGAACTACCTCAAGGTGGCCAAGACAGATGTACTGTATCTCCAGTTTTCCCTGTTCCAACACTCTGTCCTCACTTGGTCAAGCCCTCCTCTGCCCCTCACATTTCTCTCTCTTACATACTCTTCCACTCTGTTCTGCCATCTAACTGGGAGTCTGCCTCTCACACCAGGTCCCACAACTTCACTTCCATACACCTTCTTTACTAACTTGTCATCTTGCATTCTCTCCACATGTCCAAATCACAGCAACATATTATGCTTCACCCTCTCAACCACCCCACACTATATACCAATTGCATTCTCACTCATACCACATCTCTCATTACTCATTTCCACTGCACCTATTCTAGATTGATGAGCCCTACTCCATGTCCATGTCTCTGATATGTATGTTAGTTTTGGCAGGATTACACTATTTCATAGTCCCTTTTTTCACTTCCAAACTCACACTTCTACCCTTCATAATTCTCCCCAGTGATCCTATGACCTGTCTACCCCTCATTGCTCTTTCCCAAATTTCACCTTCCATACTTCCATGTTTACACAGAACTGTTCCCAAATACTTAAACTCATTCACTTCCTCCATCCTCTCACCCCCTAGAGTTATCTCACACTTAGTCCCAGTTGGTACTCCCACTCTATACAGTGTGGCAAAGTCAATCACTTCAGTTTCTGCCCTCTCAAATACCTTACCTTACTTTTACCCACATTCACCTTCAGTTTCCTTCATTTACACAAAGACTAAAATTCATTTACCACTCTCTGCAACCACCTTTCACTAACAGCCATCAACACAGTGTCATCTGCAAATAAACTTGCCACCAAGGACCAATTTACTCCATTCAGCCTCAGCTTCGCTTCCAGGCCATTCACTTTGGCCTTCATCTCTATCATACAACCATCCATTATACAGTACAGTATATTGAACAGCAATGGTGAGAAACCACATCCCTGTCTCAGCCCTGCTCTAATATTAAAACTCTTACTCAGATCACCCTCTACCAGCACGCATGCTGTTGCCTCTGCATAAAAGGCCTAAACGTCTTTTAGCAACCCCCCCCCCCCCTAATACCATAAATCCCCAACATTTCTGTCATAGCTCTCCTATCAACCCTATCGTATGCCTTCTCCATGTCCATGAAGGCAGTATACAACTTCCTACCCTTCACAATATATTTTTCCACTGTTGATTCTAATGCAAATATCTGGTCCACAAATCCTCTACCCTTGCTGAACCCTCCCTGCTCCTCACTAATTTATTCCCTGTTACTTCAATCAATCTCTCAGTAAGAACCTTCCCATACACCTTCCCCAGTACACTAAGTACCCTATAGCTATCACACTCATCCTTATTCCCCTTCCCCTTATACAAGTGGCTCTCCTCCAATCCTCTGACACCTCTCCCTGCCTCCAGGCCAATATGCATATGAACAACATCCACTCCACCACTACCTCCCCCAACACTTCTACATTTCAGGAGTTATCCTATTTACCCTAGGTGCCTTTCCCATCTTCGACTTTCCTATTGCTTTTCTAGCCTTCTCCCTTCCTAGTTCTCCTTGTACACCCAGTCGTCTACTGCCTGCCTCCATCCCTATGCATGTCACCACCACCTTCCCTCCCCTCTCCTCATTCATTAAATGATCAAAATGCCTCTTCCATACTTTTTCACTTCCTCTCACAGACTCCATCCTCTCTCCTCATTTTCACACTACCAGACTTTCCTTCTCCTCTTATCCTTCCAGAATAATTTCTTGCTTTCCCTAAACTTCTCATTCAGTTTCCTACCAAACTACTCATCCACTCTCCTTTTACTTTCACTCACCATCCTCTTCACCTGCCTCTTATATATATCATATTTTCTCTACCATCTCTGACACATTCCTCTGTACTGTAATGTTTTTCTTATATGCCTTCCTTTTCTTCTCTACTGCATCTTTCACTTCTTCTGACCACCAAGCACTCCCTTTCTTGCCCCTCTTCTGTGTCTTTTATCCCACTACCTCTGCTGCTGTCCTCATTTCTAGTGTCTTAAATAGTTCATACACATCATTAACTCCCACTCCCTCCCCTATACTCAGCCTTGCTTCCTCCAGCAGCTCACCCAATCTCCTCTTATATTCCTCTCTATACTCACTGTCATTCAATCTTCCACTTGCCAACTCCCTCTTGTTCCCCACTTCATCCCTCCTATTGTACTCCCACTTAACCCTGACCTTAATCTTTATCAAGACAGCAAAATGGTCAGAGCATTGAACCATTCCTCTCATTACTTTAGTATCCATCACATCCTTCCGTAATATTTCATCCACAGCTACAAAGTAAATTAAACTTTTTTGTTCTCCTCTATCATCCCTTCTCCTCCATGTATACCGGTGTATCATCTTGCACTCAAAGAAGGTGTTGGCTAAGAACAACTCCCTCTCAGCACAGATATCCACCAGATACTCACCATTCTCATTCACTCCTTCCACACCCCAGTTACCAACAATGCTTCCTACTTTCCCATTTATTTTGCCCATCATTATGATCCTCCTCCCACTCTCAAACTTCCTCAAACACCCATTCAGCTCCTCCTAGGAATCTCTCATCCTCTTTCTCCCTGTCTTGTTCTCATTCACTGATGCATATGCACACACCCATACATACTTCACTAATCCAATCTTCCCTGTCATCCATACTACTCTTGTCACACACCATCCATGTCCATCTACTCCCTTCCACACCCTGGTGATACTAACACTGCACACCCCTCCCTCCCTCTTCCTTTACACTTCTCATACATTCCTGCTCAAATTACACCTCCTTCCATTCCTTCCCACATCACACTCTCTCCTCCAGTCTCACACTCCTCCACTCCCCACCCTATCATGTGTGTCTCAGTCACTCCCATCACATCCACTCCTCCATTTTTAAAAGCATTCAACTATCTCTCACCTCTTTGTCCTATCAACTATACCATATACATTTACCGTTACCATTCTCATACACCCACCTTCCCCCCTACATGGAAACCAGAGCCACTCCCCCCCCCCCCCAGCCCGCAGGCCAATGCAGCGCTCATTCTCGGAGGGACACAGGCCATCAGTATTAAAAAAAGGTTTACATATGGCGTTAAAAACTTAAAAAGGATATGTACAACTTCTAAAACCTATATCTGGGGAAGCTAAATTTAACTCCTCACACCGCCTCCCCCTTTAGCTTCATCTCCTGATTTATAAAACTCCTGATTTCTCGTAAAACAAAGAGGTGTAACCCGAGGTTGCCATGTGGAGGCAGGGTAAGGCTTACCTATTGTATTGACAGTTAGCTATCGTGCAGCAGCATTCACCTCAACCTCATTGGTTACAATACTGCCACTGTGCAAAGCTATATACCCCCCCATAACACACATCTCAAAATGGTGGTCCTCAACTTAATATTTTTATGTCGACATATTTCCATTATTTCACATTATCACATTGTGAGGGAGCAACTGGTTGCACAGGTGAATTTATTTGAGTGCTATCTTGAATATTACAAGCACACATTACATGTACAGTATGCTTAAACATTGTCATCAATATCCATTTCTCTTTAACAAGGAGAGAGAGGATCCAGGGAGAGGAAAGTAAAGTTGAAAAAGAAATAAGCAGGAACAGGGACATATCAATATCCTATACTGCAGTCAAATAATTTATATTTCTTTTCTTTGTACAAGTCTGCATAGTTCAACTTATGAAACAAGCAATATGTATAGCATATATTCATAATGTACAAACTTTGCAGCTCTTGTGAACTCACTCATCTTTCAGTCACAAGGTTTGACTTTATAGGTGGGTCACTGGTGCTAGAACCTCCCCATCTCTAAATTTACGGGAAATGGAATACAATATCGATGAAGATGATGATGATGTCACAATTATTTCCCTGGCAACTGTACATTTTTATTCCAACACAATAACCATATACATGTAATATGATACTGAAGATGTGGATTTCTAACTTACAGTTTAGAAGAGGAAATCTATTTTCAATATTTTCCCTCCAAAAGCTGACAATATCACTACGTATATTGGCCTGGTCAGCACCAATACAGGAGTAGCTTTGGCTAATATCTCGCTGACTTATACCTGGAAAAATAACAAAACAATTTCAGTCTCTCAAAATAGAAATGGTTTCCCATAACACCAATATGCAAATTACAGTATTGGGATTTAACAATTCTCAAGTTCAGCTAATGTACAGTTGTCAAAAAAGGTATTGCGACAAATCTTGATAGAACATTAACCATAGTAATATCCACAACTATTTGTAGGGACTATAAGCATGTATAACAGAAGGAACTATACATATCCTTCTGTAATACACACTTATAATCCGTACAAACAACTATGGACATTAATATATTTAATGTTGTATCAATAGTTGTCACAATACCTTTTTTGTCAACTGTACATATACTAGTAGCATCTCACAAATTTTGTACTTTGATTACTTAGTCCCCCGGTACCTCATACAGTATTTGCTTTAATTATATTTGAAGTGTATATTGTTATGTCTTTTACCCAGAAAGATTCAATTAGTTGACTAAATCTTATCAACTATTAGAAAGGTTTAGTTGTATAGTTCTACATAACATTGTGAGCTATTTCACATTAACCAACTTGACCACTGTGTTTGAGGATGAACTAAATCAACTACTACTAAACCCACCAATAAGGTCCCTGTTTCTGACAAAGCAGCGAAACTCAAAGGCAGGATTGATTTCCATCCACCGGCGCAATACCAAGCAGTACTCATGGTCTGTGTTGGTCTCGCTCTGGTTATCACAGTCCTGGAAAGCAAAACTATATATATAGGATTGAAAGCTGTATTCCTTGTCAAACTCAAAGGATTAAATACCCTTAAAGCATCAGTCCCATAGGTCAGTACAGTTCTGCTCACTTACAAAATAATTCATCATGCAATGTATCTTTCCTGATACTACAATATATATACAGTACACTGTGTTTCAAGTGTATTTTCTTTCCATCCCAGCCTCCAACCCTAAATTCAAATCTTACCTTAAATGGGGCAGTGAGATCATGTGTAATGAAACTGCTGCTCTTAAGAAGAAGATATACATCTCCAGGTGTACAGCATCGTAGGGAGTTGTTAAATGCAATCCATGAGGCATCCTGAAATGTATTATATTAAATATAAACAGTAATAATGATGTTGCCACACATATATATTTGACCAGACTTATTCTTATTTCTTTCCCAGCCCTTGGTTGCAGGTTACATTCCTTTGTGTCCCCTACAGCTGGGATATTAAGCTAATTCCAGTTACACAACATGACATTGCCTATACCACCTTCATCATTACCCAAGAACATTTTCTCAAATTATACTGGGAGTTACATTTGATGCCAAGCTGACTTTTGAGAAGCATGTGGAGTCAATCTCGAGGTCTGTCTCCCAAAAGTTGGGTACAATGCGTAGAGCTTGGCGTGTGTTCGGAGATCACCCATTGTTACTGTGGTGTTTTGACTCCTTTGTTTGCCTGATGGAATACTGTTCTCCAGTATGGTGTTCAGCAGCTGACTGCCATCTCAAGTTGCGGGTTGGATTGTTTTTAATGCTAAATTTCTTACCGGCGGTTCACTTGATTGTAATTTGAGTCACATCCTTCTGTTGCATCATTGTGCATGCTCTTCTTGATTGTTTGGTTGGATTAGGTAGTGATTTGAGTATGGATATATTTCTGGTGACTGGTTTAGAGTGGGCAGGTGTTGTTTTGATATTCCTTGGCACGTATGGATGTTCTGCCATGTAGTGTAGTGGCTGGTGTGGGTTTGTAGAGGCTGCACCAAGTGTTTGTGTGCCTCTCATGTCAAGGTGGTCCTTAATCTTGACGACTTTGGGTTCATGGTGTAGGTGGTCTGTAGGTGTGTAGCATGTGATTATCTTTAGCGCTCTATTTTGTATGGTCTGAAGGGTGTTGAGAGGAGTCTCAGTGAGGTTTGAGACCCAGGCAGGGCTAGCATAATCCAACACTGATCGGATAATTATATTGTTTGTACACTGTGGTTGTGGTTTCTTTGTTGTCTTTGCATGCATATGTTTTTGATGATTGTGATATGTTGTTTGAATGATATGGATGTGTTGTATGTTATGCCAAGTATTTTGTGTGTGTGTGTGTGGTATAGGTGTGTTGTATATTTTGAAGTGTGTTGTGTAGTGTAGCAGTGTTCAGCATTCCAGTTGGTGAGAAGGGCAACAGTTGACTTGGTGGGAGCTATTTTAAGTCTGTTTGTGGTAAACCAGGCATTAAGTGTGTTGAGGAAGGGTTGGAGGATGTGAATGGCTGTGTCTGCATTTTTGTGTGTACACATGAGTGTTATGTTGTCTGCGTAGGAAACTACGTGTATTTGTGGTGTCTTGGGTGTTGGTAGAAAAGAATGTGTGACATTACAAATCCTTGGGGGATGCCATTGGTGTAACTTCTAATGTTAGATGACTGACCAGCAAATGTAACTCTTCCTCCCATGAAATTGGCTAGCCATCTTATGGTGTTGCTATGCATGTCTGTGTTGCATAATTTGTTCGAGACTTTGGCGGGGGATGGCACCGAATGCTTTACTGATGTCCAGTATGGCGAGGGGTGTTCTGTGATGCCATAGTAGAATCTTTGCATGAGGTCAGTTAGAAGAGTGTTTGTTGAGTGTAGTTGTCTAAAACCAAGCTATGAGGATGCAAGGGGAATGTGTGGTGTGATGAGACTAATATTGAGGCACTCAGTAACTATGGGGAGGGGGGTGCAAAGGAGGGTGATGGGATGGTGAGATGAGAGAAGTGTGGGATCTTTGTTGGGTTAATGGACAGAGATGATATTTCCATGCTTCCAGATGTTGGGTACAGTATTGTGTTGTGTGAGTGGCTGTAGTTTGCTATGTTAGTTAGTGCTTGTATGCCTTGTGGTCCAAGGTGTTTACTGATATTGTCAGGGCCACAGGCAGATGAGTGCTTGAGGTTGTAGATGATGTGATTCGTCTGACGGTTTGTGAATGGTGCACTGTCTGAGTTGGTGGGAAAATGTCTCTTACATCTGATAACTCATTGGTATTCAGGGTGAAGGTGAAGGTGGCTGACTTGAGAGAAATGTTGGATGATGTTTACTTGTTGTTTATCTGAGGGTATAATGTCTGTTGTTATGATGGCTGCATGTGATTGTGTAGTGTTGCTGTTGGACAGTGTGATGCTGTTTGGAGTTTTGTAGAGTTTGCTGGTGTTTGTTTTGTCCTGGAGTGGCAGCATCTACTTCGTGGGACCACCCCCCAGGACTACCAAGGAAGGAAGCTATTGTGGCCAAACCATCACAAAATCCCCACACCCCCACCAAGGGGACGCGAGTCCCTGGGAATGGCTTCGGTCACCCAGGCAATACCATTTTCCTTGGTAAAAGTTTTCTTTACACACAATTTCATGGCATATAATATATTCAATTTCCATTCCTCCAGTGTATAATGACAGTCATCAACACACACATATAGTACCATTCACTGTCATCTCATTATTTCATCTAGACCACTGAGGATGGTGGATGTATGTTTATTTTCCTTATTATATGAGATAACTGTTAAATCAATATTACTGACCTCAGGGATACTTACTGTACATTTTAGTACCTACTACTTTTGCAGGTAATAATTTATTATGATATACAGCATCCTTACCTTGGGAGAACTCCAATTAAGCTTCGGAAAGACACTTCCTCCCAACCTCTTGATTGCATCTCTTAACTTTATGTTGAACTCCTCAAGCTTTGGGCCCTGTTGACACATCATGTAATTTAGCATTATGGCATAGTATTCTACTATTATAAAGTATAGAAACTTTGATTCACTTATATATGTCCCATAAACTACACCAGTGGATGGTTAAAGTACTTAATTTTTTTCCACAATGACCTATGGTAGGTTGAGGAGGATTGTGTTACATTTGGGAGAAGTAGAGTATTGTACTTGACAACTACATAATTATGATCTGTGCTATCATCTTCTCACCATAACCCTCTTGCATGATAATGATTTCAGATTTCAATCAGCCTTTCCTCTCCCTGGTGCTTAAACAGTATTAAAATGTATGGTAGTACAGTACGGTATGTGATACCAAGCAATACAATGTCTGAATCTAAAGACTCCTATGGAATAGGACTATAGGCCTATATCAGGTCAATTATTTAAAAACTTACTTATAGTATATCTCCCATAAACTATGAAACACATGTAAGCAAAAGGGTTTTCTATTGTACTTATTAACAGCTATTTACAGAATTCAGCATATCATACACCCTGATGATATATTAAAGTGACTGACCTCAACAACTCCCCCAGAGACCTCACAATGATCCCATTCTTCCACTTCCTCTGAGTCCCTTTTATACGTTGGCTCTGGCTGTACTCCTTCAGGTAACACCAAGGTACCATTGTCTTGTAGATATGTCAACACTTCAGCACTCAATGGGATTACAATACTGCAAAATATGAAACCACTATTGTTAACAGATTTTCTGATTTTCTAATTGTAGGATGAAAATATGCATTATGAAAATATGCATTATGAAAATATGCATTAAAAAAATATGCACAAAAAAATAATTGAACAGTCAGAAAACTCCATGTGAAATATTAAAATGTGACGGCCTTGAACAATAAATGCTTTAAAAAACACTATAAAACATTGCAATCTGCAAGCCTTCAGTCCAAACCTGATTATGGTCCACCACTTAACTATTACCGAAATTTTTATGCAGAATTACCCAAAAAACTATAATTCTTTCAATAAAAACCGGTTTGTAATAGTGAAATATAAACACTGTAACACTGGTAATAGTAAATTTAAAAAATCGAGTTGTGGCAACTTGTATAAATAATCCCAACATAACGGTAATGGCAATATTTCAATACACCAGGTGTACTATGAAGTAATATAAACACAGCAAATAAATAAATAAATGGCTGCAATAGGCTAACTTATTAATCATGCATATAATTATTTTTACTTACTCACCTCTTAATTGTACATTTATTAAACTTGTCATACCAAACGGGGAAGCTACAACCCATAACATCCTCAACTTTCATCGTAGGGTTATTATTATTATTATTCGAGAGCACTGAGAATTGTTATTAATTACACTTGTGAAGTTGTGACAGATAAACAAATCTATACAGTGTTGCCACTTGCCAGCCTGCGAGGTCTGCTTGACGAATTTGCCCAAATAGTTCCGTTTACTCTTAAGAATTGACGGTCCTTTTGGTATTTAGCCTGGTAGAAATTTCTCCGTTTTTTCTTTAACAATCTTTATGTAATTTCCGTGTGGACTTCAAAATTATATGAAAAAAAAAATCCCTGCAGCTGGCAACAGTGGACCATAGTGGAGAGGGAATGTATTGCCTTTTCATCGGCCCCTCTTTATATCACTTGCAAGTTGATGTCAGTACACTTGACCGAGTCAGCAGATAATTATGTTTGTGCTCTTTTCCTTATTAATTATTAGCAGCGATACCCGACGTTGTCCGGGTGAAGATCCTACATGTGGTTTTGTCAATAAATTTTCTTTAATTATTTTTATGTGAACTAAAAACTTATTAGGAGGGTGGGAGGAGTCCAGTATCCGGTGTGGTTGCTGGTGCCCCAGAGAAACCATGCCAGCTTTACAACCACAAAAGTTATCCATGACGCAATTACTGGGAAGCGGATGAGGACGGCTGGCCATTCTTTGATAATTTGTCTTGTGATTGGTGCAGCCAGCACCTCCAGTAAGCGCGTCCCTCTTGTGAAGCTCCAGCAGTTTGTTGAACATGTCTGGGAGGGAGTTCACCAGCAGGTCCCTGAACTGAGAGGAGAGGGAGGAGGCTTCCTCCCTCGACACTGTAGGGGTGGAGGAGCGGGATTTCCGCCTCCGAGGAGTAGGGGAGGAAGAGGTGTCCCTGTCCCTTCTCTTCCTCTTCTCTTTCTTGTCCTTCCTTTCTCTGGAGTCCTTCTTCGGGCTCTCCCTGGGTTTACGGCCCGAGGGGGAGGAAGCGAAGGAGGGGGAACGCGCTGGGGCGGCGTCCTCCTCCTCGTGCTCAGAATCAAGTGCGGGTAAGGGATCCAATGGGGGCCTTTCCGACGAGATAGTCCTCTGGCGTAAGATGGCTAGGGAGGTACCGAGGGTGAAGTTCCGCCAGACTGCCTCTAAGCCAAGTTTGATACGCATTTTCCTCGCTCTAGTCCATGCCTTCCTCAGGAGAGCAGAAGATTCGAGCGAGTTACGCGCCTCCGGTGACGACCTCTGCAGGTCCAAGACCCAGGGAGAGCATACTTGACATGCCTCGGGGTCGAATCCTTCTGAGGACCAGCAGTCCGCGTGGAGTGAACACTGGCGGTGGCCGTCGGTGGAGATTCTCACGCTGCAGCCGGGGACCGAACCAAGGATGATAGACTATAGTCTATTATCCTTGGACCGAACACAGGGAAGGGCCAGACTGTTGGGTGAGAACGTACCCAGACCCCCATATAAATTGTCTTTATTTATATGTATGATTATGCTTATAAAAACGTGTAACAGAAACATGCTGGGGTGTTTATTAATACAAGTAGTACTGAGTTGCCCAAGAAAAGACTATCTATTATAGCCGTCATCTGGACGTCAATCGGATACGAAGTTCGCTTGGGTTAAACCAAGCCAAAGCAAGCGGAACTGTTCTGGTCGGTCAAAAGGATTCGACGATCCACCAAGATGGACCCTGCTGCCAGCCACTTAAACCAAGACCAACAACGTATCCATCCAAGCTCGCCAAAAAGCAGCGATTCGGTAAGCTTGATAGGAGGATAGGAGAAGTATAGCAGTAAATATGGCGGCCATTAAAGATATGACAAGTAAGTTAATAGTATAATAATACAAAAATTGTAGGTGCAACAGGCTGTAAAATAGAGCGATAGCAACACAAATAAGGCTTTAAGTATAGCAATGACAGATTAGAGCAGGTGTAGAGTTCATATTAGTCTACCATTTCTACTAAAATAGTAATTGTTAAAACCTGGAGAATCACGATAATGATATAAATTATTATTATTTTTTTTTTTTTTTATGTTCTCGTATCTAATTTAACTTATATGAGATTATATGGATTGCTTAGGGGTTATGTGACCCATTCTTGATAATTATGTAATATTATTAAGGTGAAGGGAAGTATTGTACTTTATTGGAAATCAGTTCTTCGTAAAACTATAGAATCATGCCAACTTTTTCTGTTTTTAATCAATCTTAAAATACAGGAATGGACTTTGACTTTCACCGGTTCTGACTTAAACACAGTATCACTGTAGGATATAAGAGGTCCACCTTCATGTGTATTTCAAATGTGATTGCAGTAATTATAACTACCGGCACCTAACCAGAGCAACCAATGGCACCTAACCTTGTTAAACTACCATGACCTAATCGGGACATAGCTGGACACTGCTACAGAACAGCAATAAATTCTATAAAATAATTAAGTTAGGTCTAACTAATTCAATAACTTTCTTATCGTTATATAGGGAGAGGTAATTTTTGTACTACATTGCAAATGTAGTGTATTAATTAAGCATGTGTGTTTAATATGTCAAGTACCAGATACTGTATTCCCTTCTTTAACTGTTTCTTACCATGGTAGGTTACTACATTAAATTCTTTACTTCCAGGACTGTGTGTCTGTACTGTGAACGTGCATTCGATGACACAAATGATGCCTGTAGTTGCATACAGTCCCATTTAGTTGAAGTACAAGCGGAGAGTCTTCCTTCAGTATCGCCCATCTCCTCGACCTCCTTTGCTGAAAGTAGGTTAAAGCTAAAAATACTTTAATCCAGACTTACAGTCATTTGCAAAAATAGATATTCAATATTTAATTCAAGGAAACTTTTTCCTTTACTAACAATGTATGCCCTGATAATTATATGCAATGGTTTAGAGCAGTTCAGTTTCCTTAATTAACAATGGCACTCCTCTTGTTGTCTCATTGATACTAACTAGTACTTTACTGGTACAATAACCAAGGAAGAGCATAAGGGAGAGAGGAAGCATATCCAAACCACCTCAATGTATTACACTTCACTCTCAACCACACCACACTCATTACCACTTGCTTTCTTACTCATACCACATCTCTCATACACACTCTCATTACTTTTTCCATTCCGACTTGTAAGTCCACATGCACCTCTCAAGTAACTCATTTCTACTGCACCTATTCTAGACTGATGAGCCCTACTTCATGTCCAGGGACTCGTGCCCCCTGGTGTTGTGATGATTTGGCTCCTATAGCTGCCTTCCTTGACAGCCTTCGGGGGTGGTTGAAGACTGCAACGCACACAACAACACTAGCCAACAACACAACATATACTGTACTCTGAGGGCACTTTGGGAAAGCCCGGTTCAGGCCATGGCCTTCCTCGAGAGCTCGGGGCTGCTCGGCCAGACAGCTTGAGGAACTTCAACAACAACTCCTGCCATAATGGCTGAAGACGTAAAACACAATAGAAGACTTCTCCAATCTTTGGACCATTCTCATTTTTTCACAACCATCATTCCTACATGTGCGCATTTTTCTTTGATTATGTGAGTGCTGAACCAAGTACTGTACCTACCATATGTACAGGATGATTCATATACATATTATAATATTTATTAAATGTGTATTATACGCTGTATATATGCATTTAAGACATAATATACAGAACTTATTTACAGTGTTTAAGAAGCAATAGCAGATCATATGTTCAACTGTAATCTATTTTCATGAATGCAAGCTCGTACTCATTTTACCATGTTAGCAGAAACTTCTTTTGAATAACCCTATATAATGCATATATATTTTTGTACTTTGTGTGATATTGTACCTTAATTTTGTTTGGATAAGAAAATGTATACAGCATTATGTTTGATACTAAGAGTTTATTTTCACGAAATAAAAGCTGCAATCAACACTGCATTGCCTACCTATACTGACCTTGAGTTTACACACACATACAAAATACTTGGCATAATATACAACACATCCATGACATTCAAATAACATAATGGCCATCAAAAACAAATGCATGTAAAAATGTAAAGCCCTCAGATCACTTGCCAGCTCAATATTTGGACACAACAAAGAAACCACAACTACAATATGCAAACAATTACTATATTCGATTAATGATGGATTATGTAAGTCCTGCCTCAGCCTCAAACCTCTGAAAAGAAGAAATAATAATAATAATAATAATAAATAATAATAAAAAAATAAATTCCACCTGAAAAGAAGAAATAATAATAATAATAATAATAAAAAAAAATAAAAAAAAAATTCCACCTGAAAAGAAGAAATAATAATAATAATAAACAAAAATAATAATAATAATAATAAAAATAAATTCCCTCTGAAAAGAAGAAATAATAAAAATAATAATAATAATAATAAAAAATGATAATAAAAAAAAAAAATTCACCTGAAAAGAAGAAATAATAATAATAATAATAATAATAATAAAATAATAATAATAATAAAAAAAATACCACCTGAAAAGAAGGCATAATAATAATAATAATAATAATAAAATAAATTCCACCTGAAAAGAAATAATAATAATAATAATAATAATAAAAAACAATAATAATAATAATAAAAAAAATTCCATCTGAAAAGAAGAAATAATAATAATAATAATAATAATAATAATAATAATAATAATAATAATAATAATAATAATAGTAATAATAATAATAATAATAATAATAATAATAATAATAATAATAATAATAATAATAATAATAATAATAATAATAATAATAATAATAATAATAATAATAATAATAATAATAATAATAATAATAATATTAATAATAATAATAATAATAATAATAATAATAATAATAATAATAATAATAATAATAATAATAATAATAATAATAATAAAAAAAAAAAATCCATCTGAAAAGAAGAAATAATAATAATAATAATAAAAAAATAATAATAAAAAAAAAATTCCACCTGAAAAGAAGAAATAATAATAATAATAATAATA
>JAWZYT010001381.1:85000-87500 GCA_034508575.1 Petrolisthes manimaculis
AGAAATAATAATAATAATAATAATAATAATAATAATAATAATATTAATAATAATAATAATAATAATAATAATAATAATAATAATAATAATAATAATAATAATAATAATAATAATAATAATAATAATAAAAATAATAATAAAAAAAATCCATCTGAAAAGAAGAAATAATAATAATAATAATAACAAAAATAATAATAATAAAAAAAAAAATTCCACCTGAAAAGAAGAAATAATAATAATAATAATAAAAATAAAATAATAATAATAAAAAATAAATTCCACCTGAAAAGAAGAAATAATATAATAATAATAATAAAAAAAATAATACTAATAAAAAAAATCCATCTGAAAAGAAGAAATAATAATAATAATAATAATAAATAATAATAATAATAATAAAAAAAATAAATTCCACCTGAAAAGAAGAAATAATAATAATAATAATAATAACAATTATAAAAATAAAAATAAAAAAATAAATTCCCTCTGAAAAGAAGAAATAATAAAAATAATAATAATATTAATAAAAAATAATAATAAAAAAATAAATTCCACCTGAAAAGAAGAGATAATAATAATAATAATAATAATAAAAAAAAAACAATAATAATAATAATAAAAAAAATCAATCTGAAAAGAAGAAATAATAATAATAATAATAATAATAATAATAATAATAATAATAATAATAATAATAATAATAATAATAATAATAATAATAATAATAATAATAATAATAATAAAAAAAATCCATCTGAAAAGAAATAATAATAATAATAATAACAAAAATAATAATAATAAAAAAAAAAAATTCCACCTGAAAAGAAGAAATAATAATAATAATAATAAAAATAAAATAATAATAATAAAAAATAAATTCCACCTGAAAAGAAGAAATAATATAATAATAATAATAAAAAAATAATACTAATAAAAAAAATCCATCTGAAAAGAAGAAATAATAATAATAATAATAAATAATAATAATAATAATAAAAAAAAAATTCCACCTGAAAAGAAGAAATAATAATAATAATAATAACAATTATAAAATAAAAAATAAAAAAATAAATTCCCTCTGAAAAGAAGAAATAATAAAAATAATAATAATATTAATAAAAAATAATAATGCAAAAATAAATTTCACCTGAAAAGAAGAAATAATAATAATGATAATAATAATAATAATAATAATAAAAAAAAATTCCACCTGAAAAGAAGAAATAATAATAATAATAATAATAGAATAATAATAATAATATAAAAAAAAATTCCACCTGAAAAGAAGAAATAATAATAATAATAATAATAATAACAGATAAAATAATAATAATAAAAAAAATAAATTACACCTGAAAAGAAGAAATAAAAATAAAATAATAATAATAAAAATTAAATTCCACCTGAAAAGAAATAATAATAATAATAAAAATAATAATAATAAAAATAATACTAATAAAAAAAATCCATCTGAAAAAAAGAAATAATAATAATAATAACAAAAAATAATAATAAATAAAAAAAAATTCCACCTGAAAAGAAGAAATAATAATAATAATAATAAAAAATAATAATAAATAAAAAAAAATTACACCTGAAAAGAAGAAATAATAATAATAATAATAATAAAAACAATAATAATAATAATCAAAAAAATTCCATCTGAAAAGAAGAAATAATAATAATAATAATAAAAATAATAATAAAAAAAATCCATCTGAAAAGAAGAAATAATAATAATAATAATAATAATAATAATAATAATAATAAAATAATAATAATAATAATAATAAATACCACCTGAAAAGAAGAAATAATAATAATAATAATAATAATAAAAAATAAATTCCATCTGAAAAGAAGAAATAATAATAATAATAATAATAATAAAAAAAAAAAAAAAAAAAAATTCCACCTGAAAAGAAGAAATAATAATTATAATAATAATAATAATAATAAAAAATGATAATAAAAAAATAAATTCCACCTGAAAAGAAGAAATAATAATAATAAAAATAAATTCCATCTGAAAAGAAGAAATAATAATAATAATAATAATAAAAAAAAAAAAATATTAATAATAATAATAAAAAATAATAATAATAATAAAAATAAATTCCATCTGAAAAGAAGAAATAGTAATAATAATGATAAAAAAAATAATAATAAGAAAAATAAATTCCACCTGAAAAGAAGAAATAATAATAATAACAATTATAAAAATAACAATGATAAAAAAATAAATTCCCTCTGAAAAGAAGAAATAATAAAAATAATAATAATAATAATAATAAAAAATAATAATATAAAAATAAATTCCACCTGAAAAGAAGAAATAATAACAATAATAATAATAATAATAATCATAATAATAATAATAAAATAATAATAATAATAATAATAAAATACCACCTGAAAAGAAGAAATAATAATAATAATAATAATAATAATAATAATAATAATAATAATAAAAAAAAAAAATTCACCTGAAAAGAAGAAA
>JAWZYT010001381.1:102500-105000 GCA_034508575.1 Petrolisthes manimaculis
CCAAGAATATTAACCCCGATAGTAGGGGAGGGCATTAAATATATCAGGGAAAGAGAGGGGTTGAGATACGGCTATGAAGATGAACGTCGGCCATGTAAACATAATAGAGAAACAAGATGGCTTGTATCCTTGCATGTGATTGGTTGTATGTCATGACGTCATCGGCCTAGGCAGCCATGACGTCATGACCTGCTCAGCCAATAGCATTACACCATGTATTTACACCCGGTTATTTTACACCCAAGTCCTATTACATCATATGTATGTGATGTATATTGATATTATGAAATAAGTAAAGGAAATACATAATTGGATATAAATTAAAAATGTAGAATAAATTAATTTGAAAGTAACAAAACAAAATAGAAATAACTGTTAATTAACATTACCTTACCTGACCTGACCTAACCGAAACTGGGAGGGGGCAGACTACCGGGACCTAACCTGGGCAGACTACCGGGACCTAACCTGGACAGACTACCGGGACCTAACCTAGGCAAACTACCGGGACCTAACCTGGGCAAACTACCGGCACCTAACCTGGGCAAACTACCAGCACATAACCTGGGCAGACTACCGGGACCTAACCTGGGCAGACTACCGGGACCTAACCTGGACAGACTACCGGGACCTAACCTAGGCAAACTACCGGGACTTAACCAGGTGTCCTTCGGGACACCTGGTTCCTTTAAGCATAAATAGTACCAACTAATTAAAAAAATGCAATAATTGAAAAAATGTATATTACATACCTTCTTCAAGTCCTTCTGTTTATAAAAGTACGCAATATCACGAAGAAACTGGTTAAGGAATGTGTCCTTGTATTTCCATCTATACAGAAATTATTGAAGTTAGCTCTCTCGTATAGTTCCTCGGAAGTATGGCGTTCACCGTTCAGGATACGTAGTTTTAGCATAGTATCCTTCAAGAAATTTCTATGATCTGCTCACTATAATCACTTAATTAACTCCTCCACGAATAATTATTTTATCACTGTCTTGTATGTGGATTACATCGAAAATCCGATTCGTAATAGTATAATTTATATCGCCAGGAGGACGAGAGTGGGAAGTACACCACTACCACACAGACTAACAATATTCTCATTACTGGCTCAGGCTCCAATTAATCAAATATACAA
Organism: Petrolisthes manimaculis; assembly: GCA_034508575.1. NCBI lineage: Eukaryota > Metazoa > Arthropoda > Malacostraca > Decapoda > Porcellanidae > Petrolisthes > Petrolisthes manimaculis. The sequence goes on from JAWZYT010001381.1 coordinate 103,642, forward strand.
TCCATTATTTGGCAACCACTACAAAGAATGCCAACTGCATGAAAGTATTACGGAAGAAATGCACCAGCAATAACTCCACATAATAATCTATAAATGTAAATGATGAACATGTATTACCAAAGTAGGCTACAATATTACATATACAGGGTTTATGAACTGATTGGATAGCATTTATTTGCGTGCTTGCATATTGTATGGTAGGACAACCCTGCTTTGCTTATTTTTCAGCCAATAATAAGTGGTAAAGTACTGACGTTTTTTTTATATAGGAGCCAATAAGTAATCGCAAATGCTGATGACGAAATTTTCATCAACATCCAATAAAAAGGCGGCAAAGTTCGATGACGTCACCACGTTTGGACCAATACCGTGCGTCCTTACAACAAGACTTTGGGACACTCAGTCTCACCTCCGACGCCTTTATAAACAGTGACCACAACAAGCGCCCAAATTGACATTTTTATTCTGTAATTACTATTTATAATGCGTAACTTCCATGTTTAATCTTATTAAACAATCTCAGACATACAACACATATCAAAACTACAAGTTAACCATAAAAGTATTGCATTATAAGTGAAATATGTATAAATACAGTTACTCCCGGTACGCAGGATTATACCTCATCTTATTCCTCATAAAATTCTCTATTAATCCATGTATCTATTTATGTATTAATGTATCTATTTATCCCTAGAGGTTGCAAAGCGGACAGGCTTGGGGGGTGACTGGGGGTGTGTAGGAGTTGGGGACAGGCTTGGGGGGTGACTGGGGGTGTGTGGGAGTTGGGGACAGGCTTGGGGGGTGACTGGGGGTGTGTGGGAGTAGGGGACAGGCTTGGGGGGTGACTGGGGGTGTGTAGGAGTTGGGGACAGGCTTGGGGGGTGACTGGGGGTGTGTAGGAGTTGGGGACAGGCTTGGGGGGTGACTGGGGGTGTGTAGGAGTTGGGGACAGGCTTGGGGGGTGACTGGGGGTGTGTAGGAGTTGGGGACAGGCTTGGGGGGTGACTGGGGGTGTGTGGGAGTAGGGGACAGGCTTTGGAGGTGACTGGGGGGTGTGTGGGAGTAGGGGACAGGCTTGGGGGGGGTGCGGAAATAGGGAATCTGTTGTCTGGAGTAGTTTGGAGAATTCATAGAGCTCCAGTAAGGGACCTCAAATGTTTTATTCGAGGACGGGCTCCTACTTGCACAACTAAACCCACAGGTACCCTCTTTGTATGGATCGTAAAGTCTCCTAGGGTACTTCTTTTCCTTGTAACTCCTTGTAACTCTTTGTAACTCTTTGTAACTCCTTGTAACTCTCTTGTAACTCTCTTGTAACTCCTTGTAACTCTTTGTAACTCTTTGTAACTCTTTGTA
>JAWZYT010001381.1:107500-117500 GCA_034508575.1 Petrolisthes manimaculis
ATAATAGCAAGTTTTCTCCTTAAATAAAATAAAATAATAATAGTTTTTTTTTTACTAATAATTTATGGAAGATTATCCTTAGTTTCTTTAATTCTAAGAGATACAAAAAATTATAGAATAAATAAATAAATAAATAAATAATAGTTTGTTTGCTAACTACATAAAATAAAATATATTCTTTTTTCACTAATAATTTATAAGATTATCCTTAAATAAAATAATAGTTTATTTTTTACTAATAATTTCCTTAAACAAAATAAAATAATAATCAGAGTTTTACTATTAATTTATAAAAGATTATCCTTAAATTAAATAAAATAAAATATAATCAGAGTTTTTACTAATAATTTATAAAAGATTATCCTTAGTTTCTTTAATTCTAAGTGACACAATTGAACCAATAAGATATTTACAAGGTGTAAACCAAAGAAAATGTGTATATAAATCCCACCTCTTTTCCAGTGTCAAAGGAGAGCTTGAGTTTGCCATCTGGGGTTGTAGTGACATCCTTGACGGTAGAGTGGGTAATAATATCAACACCTTCTGATTTAACCTTGTCAGTGGTCCAGCGAGACAAGTACTCAGGTAATACCTTGGCCATGTTACCATACTCAGGATACACTTGTGTCACTGACCCCTTTGTAGACTTGGCTGACCCACACAACAAAAGGAACACTCTCATCATTATTGTAAAGTACACTTGTAAGAATAATTAGCCACAGTAATTCTTATAAAGGTTATATGTAAAGAGAGGTCATTATTCTGGAAGTACAGTACTACAATGAATGGTCTACCAAGTGACTGTAATTACCAAATAACAAACCTAATAATAATTTTGTACTATAGTTACATAGTCTTACAATATAGCATGTATAACAGAAGGAAATATACATATCCTTCTGAAATACATACTTAAAAGCATGTATAACAGAAGGAAATATACATATCCTTCTGTAATACATACTTATAATAATAATATGCCATGGCCACCCCCTTGGAGGAGGGAACGAGGCATCAGAGCTATAGATAGATAGATACTGTAGATAGATAAATAGACTGTACACTGGACAAAGACTCACTTTTATAACCCAGAGCACAGGCCAGTTCTGAACCAAGGAATCCACCCCCAATGATGGTAATGTGTCCACCCTTCCCTGCCACTTCATGCAGTTGTTGGAAGTCCGCCACGGAACGGAAGAGTGTCACTTTATCCGTTACCTCGGAGCCGGCACGTTCAAACACCGCTAGTGTCTTGGGCCTTTGTGTGTGTGTGTGTGTGTGTGTGTGTTCCTCCTGATGTTGATGAAGTTAAAAAAGGAAAATGTTAGTACAGTTGCCAGCACAGTTAAGGGGGTGTGGGAGTTGGGAACAGGCTTGGGGGGGGGGTCTTGGGGGTGCAGGAGTAGGGGGACAGGCTTTCTACCCACCCCTATCTTGTTCCCCTATTCCCACCCAGCCCCCTCCACAGTCCCCCCCAAGCCTGCCCCCTTATTCCCGCAACCCCCAAGCCTACCCCCTATTCCCGCACCTCTCCCAGTCCCCCCCAAAACTACCCCCTATTCCTGCACCCACTTAATGGGACAGTCAGCATTTTCATTCCATTTTTCTTTTACCAAGTGCTGGCAATTGGACATACTGTACCCTCTCCTCTCTTTTTATGAGAGTTTAAATTATGCGAATTTGAATTAGTGCGTGTCATGAAAAAAATTAAATAAATGCAATTTACACGAACTCTTAAAATAACACGAACAAGGAGGCTCAATTTTCAAGTTAAAGTACCATTATTTCTTATGGAAATGTACAATTCACTTTATGCGAAAATCACTTTATGCGACCCCTTCAGGAACCTAACCTGTAATAAAAAAAGAGGAGAGTATACATATATACATACATACACACATACAGGCATTCACTTTATGCGACCCCTTCAAGAACCTAACCTATAATAAAAAAAGAGGAGAGTGTAGTGTATTTTCAGACTGAGAACAACTTCTGAGACTCATCTCCAACACCCTTCACACCCATACAGAATAGAGCCCTAAAGATAATCACAGGCTGCACACCATAAAACCAAAATCAAGGATCATTTTGACATGAGAGGCACACAAACACTTTATTATAGTCCATGAGCTGAGCCTGGAACTTAAGAGACTACCAAAAAGGTGAATAAATATCATGTGCACTTTCAGCAATTAAGGTGGATGTCTGCTGAAGTGTTGCGAAATGGTTGATGGACATTCCAGAAATGTAGCTAATCAATCACCTTTTTGGCAACCTATCTCTAGCAAGTATAGTAAATTTTTCACCGAAAATCGAGAATAAAGTAATAAAAATCGCAAGTCTTCAACAAAAGATCATATCAAGAGACTTCTAGTTGGTCTCATCTTATTCGTTTCTTAATTCTGCATCTTTTGGTGTATAATACATGCAACTTAGGACACAAATTTGCTTCATAATATGAGAAAAGTGAAGGAAAAGTAGACCAATTTGTAGTATTTTCTTACGACTTTGTTTACAAACTTTCTTTTGTTTCTGCCCAATCCGTATCTGGACGACGAGAACACAGTTTCTACGTATTTGGTCAGTTCTCGTCACTAAAACCAAGCGCTCTCAAGACGGTTTCGGTACCCCAATCCTCCGCTTGGACGACCAGATGACGGCTTATATATCTATAGCTCTGGGATGGGATCTTCAAAGCTTCGTAGAAAAATTATCTGTTAATGAAATGTTCAAGTCCACACTGGGAAATTATTTATTAAAGATAGTTGAAACTTCAAAGAGTAAACAGGTAAATTTCTACCAGACGAAAATAAAACCCAAAAGACCATCAATGTTGAAGTGAGGGTAATGTTGTGAAGCACTGATCTGGCAACACTGACGACATGTAAACAAACAACAATGGCCGATCAGCTAGACAGCTACTTGCTTTGTTGTTATGTTGTTGGTGATTGTTGGTGTGTATTGCAGTATTCCATAATGTGTTTTAATACCATGGATGTGTGTGTATGTATGTATGTTGTGTTATTGGTGAGTGTGTGTGTGTGTCTGGAGGCTTCTGATTCCTCCTGACATATACGTGTGTGTGTGTGTGTGTGTTTTGTGGCAATATTTGAAGGACTTGTTTACCTTCAATTTTCTGACTACATCACAGGGTTCTTAAGGGGGTGTGGGAATAGGGGACAGGCTTAGGGGGATTTTGGGGGTTAGGGGGACTGGCTTTCTACCCCCCACCCCAAGCCTGTCCCCCTACTCCCGCACCCCATACACCCCCCCAGTCCCCCACAAGCCTGTCCCCTACTCCCACACCCCCTTAGGGAAATAATTCCCTTTTGTTACATTGGAGTGCCTTGATTCTTCCAATGTATGCCAGGAAACAGAACCAGGAGAGCAAAAGTAATGGTGTTCTGTTGCTTGGAATAATTTGGAGGATATTTATGTATAAAAGGTCCATGTGGCCAATATTTACAATGTGTGTATGGTATATTTCACAATGGGACAATGTAATATAGACACATACACAGAGAGTGAGAGAGAGAGAGAATGTAATATTGACACACACACACACACACACAAAGACACAGAGAGAGAGAGAGAGAGAGAGAATGTAATATATTCATGTGTAATGAATTTAAGAGGAGGTTGTACTTATTATTGGTATAATAACATATCAAAAATTTCAGCTCTACAGAGCCTAAGTTTAGTGTTTTCCTGCCATTGTAAACATTGGACAGTCCCGGTAGTCTGCCCAGGTTAGGTCCCAGTAGTCTGCCTAGGTTAGGTCCCGGTAGTCTGTACAGGTTAGGTCCCGGTAGTCTGCCTTGGTCCTGGTTTGGTTAGGTCAGGTCAGGTCATGTAAGGGTAAAAAAGTTATCTGCTCACAATATTATGGGCAACAATCAATAGAACAATTAAAAATATGCATGAAAATGTATAAAATGTGGGAACAATTACCCATACATACACACATACATACATACATACATACACACACACACACACACACACACACACACATACATACATACATACATACATATGTACAGTTGGCTCCACTCCCGCGTTGCCAATGTTGAGCCATCCAGATATTCGAATCCCGAACGAAGCGAAGCACTCATGACCTCCATCTCCCCAACTCCATCATCCCTCCCTCCATCTCACTCGGTCATGAGTGCTTCGCTTCGTTCGGGATTCGAATATCTGGGTGGCTCAACATTGGCAACGCGGGAGTGGAGCCAACTGTACATACATACAACAACAACAACAGCCAAGGTATGGTGAATAAAACCCACTCTTGTCAACAGAAAGAATTTATTTAACCCAACAGTTTGTGTGTACACTGCCTACAACCATCTTTTCCTCTATGTAGACCACTGAAGATGGTGGCTGTGTACAGTTGCCAAAAAAGGTATTGCTACAAATCTGGATAGAACTTTAACCCTAGTAATATCCACAACTATATGTATGTACTATAAGCATGATTAACAGAAGGAAATATACATATCCTTCTGTAATACATACTTATAATATAGCATGTATAACAGAAGGAAATATACATACCGGTATCCTTCTGTAATACTTATTTATAATCCCTACAAACAACTATAGACATTAATATATTTAATGTTGTATCAATAGTTGTTGCAATACCTATTTTGGCAACTGTACACACAAACTGTTTGGTTAAATTAGTGTTTCTCAAACTTTTTTAGTACCCCCACATTTATAACCCTTAAAAATCATACTAATTTTAAATGGCACAGATATATTTTAAAATTCTCCATTGATCTTTATCATTATTTATTAACAATGGCTGATTTATTAACATTTTAATGTGAAGATTGTACCTGCTGATAGTTAATTAAATATACAGTATATTGTTTTTAATATCAATAAATATTTACAGGTCACACCACCAAGATGGAGGACATATAAATATATACAAGAGATCTACTGAAAGTATTATGAGTGTGTGTGTGGTGAGTACTTGATGTGTGTGTGTGTGTGTGTGTCTGGTGATGACACTTCTATCACCTCAACATCCTACACCCCAGAGGCATCAAGGCTCAGCTATATGGCTAAGCAGGGTATGTAGGCTATAGATAATAATTATAATAATAATAATAATAACAATATTAGTAATAATAATAATAATAATGATAGTAACAATAATAAAAATAATAAAGATAATAATAATAGTAATAATAATAATAATAATATTAATAATAATAATAAAGATACCGTAATAATAATAATAATAATAATGATAGTAGTAAAATGTTTATTTGATAAGGCATCAAGGCTTGGCTATAAGGCTAAGTAGGGTATGTATGATATATGTCCATCAAGTGGGTATATTATATATGTTGTACCAATGTTGCCAGATCAAGCTGGGCCCCAGTATTTTGCCTCAGTCATTTATTGTACTTTATCACGATTATTTCCTGGTAGTTTGCCCAGGTTAGGTCCCGGTAGTCTGCTGTGGTCTAGGTTAGGTAAGGTCAGGCTAATTTCAAAATGCCCCATTTGGATATGCCACAGAATAAAATAGTGTTAGAATGGTCTAAATTAATTAGTGGGTAATGAAGATAGAAAAACCGTACACAATAACGGTAATTTAGTCAATATTGACCTTTTTTGTTTTCTCAGTATATACTGTATATATGTGTATATATGTATATACAAGGTGTCCGGAATTTTTTACCCGAAAATTTGACAAATGCCTGCTTTATTAATTCTAAAAAGAAAATACTCTATTGATGTGATCTTTTTTTTTTTTTAGTTTAGCGGTAATTGAGACATTTAATTAAGAGGGTGTGGGAATATGGGGACAGGCTTGGGGTGGGTAGAAAGCCTGTCCCCCTATTCCTACACCACCCTAACCCCCCAAGCCTGTCCCCCTACTCCTGCAACCCCCCCCCCCCCAAGCCTGTCCCCCTATTCCCACACCCTCTTAAATGTGTGACATTTGAACGGGGGGGGGTTTGGGGGTTGCAGGAGTAGGGGGACAGGCTTGGGGTGTTAGGGGGGTGCAGGAATAGGGGGACAGGCTATCTACCCACCCCAAGCCTGTCCCCATATTCCCGCACCCCCCCAAGCCTGTCCCCTACTCCCACACCCCCTTAATAGGGTGTTTTCGGGGACGTCACGGCACGCTCGGCTGCCATGTTGGTACAGTTGGACACATGAATGGGTGGTACAGCCTAAGTGAAAGATGGTCAATTTCTCCCAATATCAAGTTTCTTAATGCCAAATAGGGGACATCAGGGGCAGGAGTCAGTATTAAAAATGGTAATAAGAAGCAAGTACCTGATAATAGATACTGGTTACTCAAATGGGACAAGTATCTTTCCCCTGGGCTGTACCACCCATTCATGTGTCCAACTGTACGTTCTCTTTGTAAACAAATTGAAGGGAATGGCTTCCTCTATCACGATTTATTCATTTAGATGAGTATTTTACCTCCTTTAAGGGGATATTTAAGGATGCCATGGCTTTGCTGCATGGTGGGATGTTCAAATACAGACAAAAATCCTGGTTTGTCCATATTTGGGATCTCTAATGGGATAAGAAACCAAGGAGAAGCACACGATGATCGAGAAATTGTCGATCAAGAGAAGGAATTTATGGTTCTCTTGAATATCCAGGGAGCCATCATAAAACCCCTCTCCTCTCCTTACAATCTTGGGGAAGAACAGGAGAAATTGGGGTTTTGGGAAGGGGAAAACCCAAATAATTAATAATAATTAATATTCTCTATAATAACCATATGGGATAATAATTTAAAGTGTTAACTCATTCAGTGGCAGATATAAAAATAATGCAGAGAAATAAGGATAAATATATACCGTGGTTCTCACAATAACTGTATGAAGGTCCATATGGTACCCAAGTTGATGCTGGTCTTGATGTTTGTCATACCATTACTTTTTTAACTCAACCAATGGTAAAAAAGTAGTGTGCCTTTACACTTTTGTGGCATTTCATGGACTGTAAGTTGTACTCAGGGTTGGGTGATGATATAAAAAAGTCACATAGTCTATGACCAGGTACGGTAGTATATTCACCATCTGTACAATCACACTGACTGCTAGGCTACTCGCCCAACAACTGCACCTTCTTACCATCTTTTTTTTTATCTTATGCAGTTATGCTATTAATATTTGCATTAACCAGATCAATATTCATGAATGTGTAGACGAGATTTAATTGGTAGGTTTCAAAACTATGACAGCACAAATGAAGAGAACACCCTGTGTTTGTAATTGATAAATGGAGTTATCGTACATTTAGTGTAATATATAATTATACTGTATGCACTGTGTATATTTCTTATACTCATATATATATATATATATATATATAGTCATCCCTCCGCTATCGCGGGTTCCACTTTCGTGTTTCGTAACTATCGCGCATGTGTGAAAAGTTCACCTTCATCCGCTATAGCGCATCCGTATGCGGACTATCGCGCACGTAACATTCAAATTTGGCGGTGCGATTGGCCAAGCACACTCGACTGACAGCCATGACTGCCATGTTTACCATGACATGGTGTTACAGCAGTAAAGATGAAGACTGGGTGGGTTTATAACTAGCCCTGCTTATCAACCCTATCTTTGTTTAACACAAGAGTTAACTAGTGATACAATGTGTGGAGATAAAGCTTTTTCATCTGTGCCTAATTACACCTCGGTCTGGTATAGAATGTCCAATACGTCGATATAAGACGTCGTTCCTACAGGGATGTATATTACAATTCGTATTAAGCATATTAAATGCATATAACAATTTGTATTAAGACGACTCATGACTGAAATGAGTCGTCGGCATCGATGGCATGTGTGGTAGTAGTGGTGGAGGTGGTAGGGGGGAAGGGGGGAGATAGCGTGATATCGTTTGTTTACATTTTATTAATCATACGTTATTAGTGTTTCCTTCTTTTTCTGTCTTAGAAATACTGAAATAACTTCCTTCTTTATATGGAAGGATATGGCTTTCCATTTTGTAAATGCACCACCTGGCATGACTGAGTGTTGAAGCTAGTGTTTAACTCGTAATTACTAAACACGAGAGAGTTACACACACGGTGACAAGGCAGGCTAGGCCTATATTCCCTTGACCTTGGGCTAGGGGGAATGGAGATACTGAGGGTAGGGGGGGGAAGGAGCGCGGTAGAAGTGGTGGGAACACACGCACACACACACTTCACAGACGAGTGATATAATTTCCTAACATGTTCATTATCATTTCGCTCGTTTTGTATACAAACTCATTGGATATGCTTCACTTATTTTCGCCACCCATTTTATATGGATGCAATCGTTTTGAAAATAATTTTAAGTTAATATTTTGGTAGCTAATTCTACAGTCAGTCAGACATCCTACTCTGGCACGTGCTCTCGGAATCGGGCGCCCGACTCTCCATATGTGAACACGTTTTGTTATGTTTAATGAATTGCCATCGTGTTTGAGGTCTCATAGTAAAAAAAAAAAACGTCACTTTCGAGAGACATAAGAACCTATCCCAATTTTCATCATTAATCTTTAGTCCCTAAGGTCAGTCAGGCATATCCATTTACGCACCACCTAACCACAACACTCAACACGCTTACTGTACTTGTGGCGTCCACTGTATTAGGTTAAAAATGCAATTTTCTTACTAATCTACTTTAGTTTTCGTTATATGCAAAGAAATATTAGTAAACAAAAGCATGTTTAGGGAGGAAAAATCTTGAAATATGAGGGACTGGGAACCAATTTCAATTATTCCCATTAGTTATTAAATTCCGCTATCGCGAATTCCGCTATCACGTGCTACTTACGGTACCAATTAGTCGCGATAGCGGAGGAATGACTGTATATATATATTTAATATACTGGTATAGGAGTAATATTTCCACTTAAAAATAGCAGCTGTAGCCTATGTTGTGTACAACTGTAGATGAAGGTTTTGTTGTACAGTAAGTTAATCTACAAGACATCAAACAATAGGGTGTTTTCGCGTGACGTCACTGTGACGTCACGGCACGCTCGGCGGCCATCATGGTATGGCAGGAGCTCTTTGTTTACAAGGATAAGAGTTGCCAACTTAGTGCTTTGGGAGCTCCATTTAATGCTTTTTAAAGTGATCTAGTGAGAGTTTCGTATCCTTAGCGTCTTTTCTAGATTATATTTACAATGTTTTGTTGCACCTTTTATTGTTTTTTTTTATTATTATTTCAGAATCTTGGTGTAACAAAAAGCAAATATTCATTTATAAAAGTCGGTAGTATACGTCGGCCTTTTATTAAAAATACCGTTTTTGAGGAGTAAGTCTAGCGCCTCCCGAAACTTCTCATATTGGTAACCCTGACAAGGAGAGGGCAGTTTGCAGGGAGCTGTATGTTTTTTAATACTTACCTCCTTTTCGGACAAAATTCAAGATACGAAATTACTGCTGTACATATAGTAGGATGCAGTAACTCAGACAAGACTCCTGGTGTGTCAAGATTTCGGATCCCAAAGGTGGTAAAACCCCAAGAAGCTCATGAGAAGTTGCTAACTAGACGAAGGAGTGTGTGGTTGTCCAAAATATCCAGGGTTCTCATGAAGTATTTGTGGTATTACCTTAAAAAGTGGTTTAAATTACCTTAGATTGAGCCAAATGTCCTTAGATCCTGAAATAAGTGACCATAACGACATAAACTGAACCCTTGACACACGATACTTTTATGAAATTATAATAATTTTTTATAGCAATGCATTTTTCTTTTACGACGACCCATGAAATAACTGAAAAATCGATAATATTTACCTTAGATTGTCAAAACTTTACTCTAAATAACCCCAAATTACGTTTATCTATGATAATTACCTTTAAAATTAGAGCATTGAGAATATCCAGAGTGGAGTCATCAAACCCTGAAAACTGGCTAGTCTGCTCCAAGCCTTCATTTCAGGTAATTGTACATAGTGTTAGACTTATGTAACCAAGAATTACATGTTTATATCATTGTCTTGT
>JAWZYT010001381.1:120000-192500 GCA_034508575.1 Petrolisthes manimaculis
GAGAGAGAGAGAGATTGTGTGTGTGTGTTCGTGTATGAGAGGGAGAGATTCCTCCAAAGTATGCTAAGAAGCAACAGGAGTAGTAGAACAAAGATAATAATAATAATATCCACCAACATTTTCCTTCCATCGTACAAATAAATCAGTATCATATTAAACTGTAATCTTACAACACCTTACATCAACTCAACCCCTTCAATTATTATTATTATGAGGTGTTGCAAAAATATACACGTGTTGTTCTTTATTACCAAGATATTTAATACGATGGAAGGAAAGTGTGGGTGGATATTATTATTATTATTATTATTAGGTGCTGTAAAATTATACACGTGTTATTCTTTATTACCAAGATATTTACTACGATGGAAGGAAAGTGTGGGTGGATATTATTATTATTATTTAGTTGGACCAACACAATTATTTGCTGACTTTTCTCATCAGAATATTTTATTTATTAATTAAGGACCCTACGATCATTTATGAAACTTGGAGGCTTCTGATTCCTCCTAAATATGCCATGAAACAAAACTCCTTCCATATAGGTGTGTGTGTGTGTTATGGAGAGAGAGAGTGTATGTGTGTGTTATGGAGGGAGAGAGAGTGTATGTGTGTGTTTTTGTGAGTGTCGAGAGAGAGGAAAGAGTGAGCGTGTGTGTTAGTGATACAGTGAATATTGTTTCTCCTTCTCCTCTTTCCTTCCTTTTCCTTCTCTCCTTGTCATTCCTTCTTTCCCTTCCCTTCCCTCCTCTCCTTCATAATAATAATAAAAATAATGTAATAATTTTAAAATAATTCATTTGTATTTTATCTCATGCATAAATTAATTAGGTTATATTTTGTTACAGAGAGACTGACTAACTACCACCACTACTACCACTGCCACTGCTACTACAATTTAAGTGAGTATTTTTATTGAATATAATGTTGGTAAATCTGGAGTAAATGATTCCTCCAAATTATTCCAAGCAACAGAACAAATACCATTATTTTTGTTTATCTATTGTTATTATTATTAGTTTTTATTTTTGTTTATCTAGTCGTGTTTCCTTGACATACTTTGGAGGAATCAAAATGCTCCAATATAAATCTGGAGTAAATGAGTCCTCCAAATTATTCCAAGCAAGAAAACACCATTATTTTTACTCTGACATTATTATTGTAGTAATTCTAAAATAATGGATTCATTATCATCATTGTCATTGTTGTATTAATGTAGTAATTTTAAAATAATTTATTCATTTGTATTATTTTGTACCATCCATAAATTAATTCAGTTGTATTTTATTTACAGATTTGTTGTACAAGAAAAATAACTACTACTATCACCACCACCACTACCAGTTAATGTGAGTTATTGACTGACTGTGTGTGTGTGTATGTATTTCTCACATACACACATTATCACTGATGGTATTATATTATCTGTCTGTCTGTGTGTGTGAGAGAGTGTATGATATGAGTGTATCTCTCTCTCACACACACAGAAAAATAATATAATGGCATCAATAATTTTGACTTGTACCCTATACTCTTTTAGGTATGTAATAATTATGATGTTATAATAATAATTTGTCTGTGTGTCGTCAAAAAAAACTAATTGAACCCTACACTCTTTTAGGTAATAATTAATATTTTCATCAGGTGGGTGGATAATATTTTTGTTTATATATGCAAGAGGTAAATAAAATGTATATAATAATATATGGTTTTTATTTTTGTTGTTCTTGGTCTTCTATCTTGATGTTCTTTTTCTTCTCTCTCCTCTTGTTGTTCTCTTCTCTCCTCGTGTTGTTCTCTTCTCTTGTTGTTCTCTTCTCTCTCTCTTGTTGTTCTTTTCTCTCTCTCTTGTTCTCTTCTCTCTCTCTTGTTCTCTTCTCTCTCTCTTGTTCTCTTCTATCTTTCTTGTCCTCCCTCCTTTTTTGTGTGTTATCTCTCCTCTTCCTTCCTCTCTTGTCTCCTCTTCACACCTGTAAAATAAATAGATTAATTAGTATTAAAACCTTTATGTGTGTTGAGTACAAAATATTCCTACATACAGACAGACAGACAAATTATACATACAAACTAATAATAATAAATAAATGAGTCCTTCAAATTATTTTTTCCCCAAGCTACATACATACAAACTATATTATATAAATCATACAGTATAATTAGTATGATAACACACATACATACACACAATAAAAGGAAATTGGGTCCTTCAAAACACACACACACACACACACCTATATGGAAGGAGGAATCAGAAGCCTCCAAACAAACACACACACAGGGTCCTTTAAAGGGAGATTCTATTAATAGTTGGTTAATTGTAAGACTATTAATTCCTCCTTCCAAGCAACAACACACACACACACATTGTCATGGTGTTTCCTGGTATAATTTGTAATAATCACAAACCTTCCAATTCATCAACAAACTAATTTTTCCTTAAATTAAGAGAGCCGTATAGAAGGTGATTTGTTCAGTCAGAGGCAAATGTAACCCTACAAGTACTGTATGTATGTATGTATGTTTGTTAATAGTAACAGTTTGTATGTCAAGTTTATATTAAGGTGACAGAACTTTGTTGGTAGTAAAATAATGTGGACCAACTGACACACACACAACCAACTACAACAATATATTCCATAAACACTTACAGTTGTTATTGTTGTTGTTGTCTTCTCTTTCTCCTTTCTTGTGTTCTCCTCCTTTCTTCTCTCTCTTCACATCTGTAAAATAAATAGATTAATTAGTATTAAAACCTTTATGTGTGTTGAGTACAAAATATGCCTACATACATACAGAAAGAGAAACTATACATACAGACAGACAGACAAACTATACATACAAACTAATAATAATAAATAAATAAGTCCTTCAAATTATTTTTTTTCCCTAAGCTACATACATACAAACTGTATATTCAATAAATCATACTGGGCAATTAGTATGATAACACACATACATACACACACTAACAGGAAATTGGGTCCTTCAAATATTGCCACGAAACACACACACCTACAGTATATGGAAGGATGAATCAGAAGCCTCCAAACAAACACACACACACACACAGGGTACTTTAAAGGGAGATTCTATTAATAGTTGGTAAATTGGAAGACTACTGATTCCTCCAAACTATTCCAAGCAACAACAGAACAAACACACACACACTTCTAAGCAACAGAACACTATTATTTTTGTTTCCTGACATAATTTCTCTCTATCTATGTATTTATTTATCTCTCTCTCTATATGTATCTATCTATGTATTTAATAATTTGTAGGAATAACAGACCTTCCAATTCACCAACAAATTATTTTCCCTTAAATTAAGAGAGCCATATAGGTGATTTGTACAGTCAGAGGCAAATGTAACCCAACAAGTACTGTATGGTTATATGTATGTTTATAAGGTTGTATGTATGTATGTTGATAGTAACAGACATACATAACCTAATGTAATTTGTATGTATGTTTGTTGATAGTAACAGACTGTATGTCAAGTTTATATTAAGGTGACAGAACTTTGTTGGTAGTAAAATAATGTGGACCAAAACACGCACACACACACACACAACAACAACAACAACAATGTAATACCATAAACACTTACAGTTGTGGTTGCTGTTGATGTTGTTGATGGTGGTTGTTCCTGAAGTTGTCTGTCCAAGCATTCCAGAGCTCCTATAGTTTGCTTGTACTGTTATTGTTGTTGTTGATGGAAGGAAGATGGACAACAAACAATGAAGGTTCCTCACTCTCTTGTTACTCCACAACTCTGTAATAAAAAAATAACAACCTATTAAATTTACTACATTTAATTTACAACCTATTAAATTTACAACCAAATTAATTTACAACCTATCTAATTTACACCCTATTTAATTTACAACCAAATTAATTTATGGATGACCATAGAGAAGTGAAGAAATGTATGGGGGGGTGTAGGAGTAGGGGGACAAGCTTGGGGGGTGAGAGTAGGGGACAGGCTTTCTAACCACCCTAACCCTGTCCCCTTATTCCCACACACACCCCAAGTCTGTCCCCCTACTCCTGCACCCCCCTAAATTAATAGAGCCATATAAAAAGTGATTTATACAGTGAGAGGCAATTATGAACCTGTAATTAATACTGTATTGCAAGTCTGGAGTGAAGGCTGCAATGACAAAAGTGGAGGGAGATTGCAAGGTTTCTGGTTAAGGCTGCAATGACAACAATAGCAGCTGCAATGACAAAAGTGCAGGGAGATTGCAGGGTTTGCTGGTCAAGGCTGCAATGACAACAACAATAGCAGTTGCAATTACATAAGTGCAGGGAGATTGCAAGGTTTCTAATCAACAACAAGATATCTTTGAGGAGTAAGACAAATGTGTATGTATGTATGTATGGTACTTGTGTGAGATGAGTGTTACTGTATGTATGGTGTGGAGATGTGGCCAGTAAATAAGGAACCTGAGAGAAAGATAAAGTAAAATTATTGTAGAATGCCGAGATACAGTTGTGGTCAAATATAATCATCACGTAAGAGTTTGACAGCTTCCCTCTGTACCTTAGATGATAAACTTTACAATAAATAAGTTAACTACCATCTTTTAATTTAATACAAGCAGCTACACACTACTTAAAACAATAACACACACACATTAACTACCATCTTTTAATTTAATACAAACAGCTACACACTACTTAAAACAATAACACACACACACACACATTAACTATCATCTTTTAATTTAATACAAGCAGCTACATACTACTTAAAACAATAACATCATATGTGAACGTGAAAACATTAGACAGTAAATTGTTTGAGATACCCATATGTGTCTGATTATTATTGACTACAACTGTACATTATGACATGAATTGACACCTGCCACAGGAGCCAACAGGTCATAGCTGTGAAACATAGACAACATACAGAGATTGTAAAGCTGGAGACAGTTTTAAAAATATATTATGCTGGCTTGTATCAAACCCCCCAAACTCCCCCTAAAGCCTAGGTCACACATTCCCGAACTGGAGTCCGAATGCATCCCGAAGTGACTTCGGGATGAATTCGGGCATGTTCAGAGAACTTTTTCAAGGTCAAGTTTTCATCGGTATGTATTCGGTATGCATTCGAAACGCACTTTCGAATGCATACCGAATACATACCGAAGTCATACCGAAGTCATTCCGAATCGAAACCGAAGTTTGAAATTCAAAATATAATGTGTTGTTTTCGTTCCGAAATCAAACCGAATACAAACCGAATGCAAACAGATGCCTTACCGAATGCAAACCGAACCCCACCCGATTGCCAACCGAAGTCTGACAGATTGTATATATAGTTGGTGTACACTATATTGTTCATATTATTTTATATTATATTATATTATATTACTCTCTCTCTCTCTCTATCACTCTATTTATTTATTCTGTGTGTGTGTATGAATGTATTATTCTCTGTGTGTGTGTATGTATGTATTATTCTCTGTGTGTGTGTATGTATGTATAATTCTGTGTGTGTGTGTATGTATGTATTATTCTCTCTCTCTCTGTGTATGTATGTATTATTCTCTCTCTCTCTGTGTATGTATGTATAATTCTCTCTCTGTGTATGTATGTATTATTCTCTGTGTGTGTGTGTATGTATGTATTATTTTATGTGTGTGTGTGTATGTACTATTCTGTGTGTGTGTGTGTATGTATGTATTATTCTCTGTGTGTGTGTATGTATGTATAATTCTGTGTGTGTGTATGTATGTATAATTCTGTGTGTTTGTATGTATGTATTATTCTCTCTCTCTCTCTGTATATGTATGTATAATTCTCTCTCGGTGTGTGTATGTATGTATAATTCTCTCTCGGTGTGTGTATGTATGTATAATTCTGTGTGTGTATGTATGTATTATTCTCTCTCTGTGTGTGTGTATGTATGTATAATTATCTGTGTGTGTGTATGTATGTATTATTCTCTGTGTGTGTGTATGTATGTATTATTCTCTGTGTGTGTGTATGTATGTATTATTCTCTCTGTGTGTGTAAGTATGTATTATTATCTGTGTGTGTGTATGTATGTATGTATGTATTCTGTGTGTGTGTGTGTGTGTGTGTGTGTATGTGTGTGTGTGTGTGTGTGTGTATGTATATATGTGTGTGTGTATGTATGTATGTATGTATGTATGTATGTATGTATGTATGTATGTATGTATGTATGTATATGTATGCATGTATGTGTGTGTATGATGCTACTCCCCCTCTCTCCAACGGCCAAAATTCAAACCGAATACAAACCGAATGCAAACAGATGCCATACCGAATGTTCCGAAGTATTCCCGAATAGTTTACGAATATATCCCGATCTCTCCCCGAATTTTTGCCCATTCCGAATTGGTTCCGAATGTTTCATGCAACACCAAACATTCGGGAAGCTTTCCGATTCAATTCCGAACTTTTGCAAATGGCCCCGAACCATTGCCCGAATGCATCCCGAATACAAACCGAACACACTTCGGGATGCATTCGGACTCGAGTTCGGGTATGTGTGACCCTAGTATAAGGCAGTCTCCCTATTCCTGCACCCCCCAAACCTGTCCCCTATTCCTGCACCCCCAAACCTGTCCCCTACTCCCACACACCCCAACACCTACCAAGTCTGTCCCCTATTCCTGCAACCCCCAAACCTCCCCCCCATGTCTGTCCCCTACTCCCACACACCCTTAATTAAGAGTGTCCTTACCTGTTCTCTTCATTGGAATACTAATGGTGCTTTAGTCAGGATGTAGAATGGAAGGTTGGTATGGAAGGTTGGTGTCCAACTGCAATAAAAAAACGAAGCAAATTATTCAACTTTATAATAACACACAATACACTTTTCTCTCTTTTTATGAGAGTTAAAATTATGCGAAATTGAAATAGTGCGTATCATGAAAAAAAAAAAAATGCAATTTACACACTCTTAAAATAACAGGAACAAGAAGGCTCCATTTTCAAGTTAAAGTTCCCGCCAAACATATATAATATATACCATATGTATATACCATTATTTCTTATGGAAATGTACAATTTACTTTATGTGAAATTCACTTTATGCGACCCCTTCAGGAACCTAACCTCACATATAAAGAGAGGAGAGTGTATTACTATTTTCTGCTTGCAGTATTATATATTAAATTTGTTGCAAGAATTTTGAAAAATAAAGCATTTTTTCCAACACAGTATTATAAATAAGCGTTAATTCCACAGATGGTATTGGTTTGGTAGCTTCCCAACCAACCACACTAGTAAGGCTTCATTATTTTAGGGTTAATTCCACAGATGGTATTGGTTTGGTAGCTTCCCAACCAACCACACTTGTAAGGCTTCATTATTTTCCAAAAACTGAGTATCCACATTCACAAAATCTATCAAACAGTTAGATAATAATAATAATCACTGTATAGTTTACTCACCAAATTCATTACAAAATTCACCCACAAGTCATTTAAACAGCCAACATTTGTTTTGTTTGTGTGCTTACAAACCACAAAGAACAATGATGGAATCAACCCTAATTCTCTATTTCCATTCTTCTATTAACACAACCCTCATTATTATAGTCAATAGGAGTAATGGTATGTTAGTTTGTTGAGAACATGTAGATAAAAATATTGAACACTTTAAAAAATATTATTTTTAACTGTGACTTTTTACATTTAACTGTGACTAAAACTAAATAGTATTTGTTTTGTTAATGGAAGCTGTTCTTATTAACACAGTATATTAAACCATATATTATTATTATTATTATCAAATAAATATTAATAGTCATCAAACTTGTGAGAGAGAGAGAGAGAGAATATGAAGGAAGGAAGGAAGAGAGAAAGAAGGAAATATACATATCCTTCTGTAATACATACTTATAATCCCTACAAACAACTATGGACATACATATATTTAATGTTGTATCAATAGTTGTCACAGTACTTTTTTTGCCAACTGTACAACACCCAATAATCTCAGGGCCACAGTAATAATAGTAATAATAAAAGTAAAACTAATAATACCGGTAGTAATAATAATAATAATAATAATAATAATAATAATAATAATAATAATAATAATAATAATAATAACAACAACAACAACAACAACAACAACAACAATAATAATAATAATAACTGATAGCCTACAGTCCTGAGGTTGAAGTATTAAAACAATAAATAAATAAATATATACACGTATAAAAAAAAATATGTGGATGGTGTTTAATGTCAATGTTTGAATGACTCACTAACCTTCTATTTTCTGACTACATCATCACACACACAGAGGTCCTTAAGAAGCCAACATCAGGACTGGCTTCAATCCACTTTCTTGTACCATGCTATAAATCGACCCTCGTCTCCTTCCATCTGAAAAACACATGGAATTAATTAAGGTGTTTTGGGAAGAGTGGGACAGGCTTGGTGGGGGTTTGGGGGTGTGTGGGAGAAGTGGGACAGGCTTGGTGGGGGTTTAGAGGGATGCAGGAATAGGGGACAGGCTTTCTACACCCCCCCCAAGCCTGTCCCATTATTATTATTATTATTATTATTATCATTATTATTATTATCATTATTATTATTATCATTATTATTATCATCATTATTATTATTATCTGTGAACAAGGAACCACAGTGACATACATACAGTGGGTGTCAAATATAATCATCCATATAGGGATATATAACTCACATAAGAGTTTGACAGCTTCCCTCTGTTCCTTAGATGATAAACTTTACAATAAATAGGTTAACTACCATCTTTTAATTTAATACAGGCAGCTACACACTACACACCACCCGTTAGATGGCAGAACAGAGTGGAAGAGTATGTAAAGGAGAGAAACGTGAGGGGGAGGGGAGGGCTGGACCAAGTAAGGAGGGAGTGTTTGAACAGGGAAGACTGGAGACTTTTCTGCCGTGGCCACCCCCTTCAGGGGAGTTCCCGGAGGGAACGAGGCGTCAGAGCTATAGATAGATAGATAGATACACATTACTTAAAACAATAACACACACACACACACACACAGGTTAACTACCATCTTTTAATTTACTACAAGCAGCTACACACACTACTTAAAACAATGACACACACACACAAGTTAACTACCATCTTTTAATTTAATACAAGCAGCTACATACTACACTACTTAAAACAATAATACACACACACACAGACAAATAAATTCCATTACCTGTGTATAATGGAGTGTGAAATATACAGGAAGATACACCAGTTGTATTACTGTAAATATAAAGTATTGTATTAATATAAAAAAGTAATTAACTATATAACCAAACATACACTCTCACATCAACAATATCTATATTTAAGGGTGTGTGTGAATTAGGTGACAGGCTTGGGGGGGGGGGGTGCGGGAATAGGAGGACAGGCTTTGGGGGGGTAGAAAGCCTGTCCCCTATTCCCGCACCCCGTAATCCCCCGCAAGCCTGACCCCCTAATCCCGCACCCCCCAAAACCCCCCGCATCAACCTAAATCCCCAAGATTGTCCCCCTATTCCCACACCCCCTTAACTACCAGTTCTAGGTTAAATATTGCATTTTTTTTTTTTTTTTGGTAAATATTGAAAGAATTATTTTATTGTGTATATTTTTTGGTAAATACTGTATTGAAAGAATTACAGTACATGTACCTGTACTGTTATTGTGTATGTTTTTTCTACTTTCATTACCCACTATTTTAGACCATTCTAAGATTTTTTTCTTTTTCGGGCATATTAAAATTGGGCATTTTGAAATTAGGCTGACCTTACCTAACCTAGACCAAGGCAGACTACCAGGACCTAACCTGGACAAACGACCGGGATATAACCTGGGCAAACTACCATTAAATAACCGGGGTAAGATATCGGGACCTAGCCAGATCTGGCAACACTGCTACAACATGGTAATTCTTTAAATAAATACCGGTCATTTCCTGTATTTTACCACGGTTATTTCACGGAAGTTTGCCCAGGTTAGGTCCTGGTAGTCTGCTGTGGAATAGGTTAGGTTAGGTCAGGTCAGGTAAGGTTAGGTAAGGTAAGGTAAGGTAAGGTAAGGTAAGGTTAGGTTAGGTTAGGTTAGGTTAGGTTAGGCAAGGTCAGGTCAGGTAAGGTTAGGTTAGGTTAGGTTAGGTTAGGTAAGGTAAGGTAAGGTTAGGTTAGTCTTAGAATAGTCTAAATAAAATAGTGGGTAATGATATTATGGTAAATTTTTACAAGTTGCCACAACAAGATTTCAATGGAATTTTTTTTATTTCCTAGAAGAATTTAGTGTGACTACCGGGACCTAACCAGGGCAGACTACCGGGACTTAACCTGGTCAGACTACCGGGACCTAACCTGGGCAGACTACCGGGACCTAACCTGGGCAGACTACCAGGACCTAAGCAGGAAAAAATATACAGTAGAAATTAGTCAGACCTCACCTGACCTGACCTAACCTAATCTGGACTGGGACACACTACCGGGACCTAACTTGGGCAGACTACCGGGACCTAACTATAGGAGGTAACTACTGTTATGCAGCATTTGCAGAAGAAATGGTATATAGAAAAGTTGTTTGTAATAGTGAAATATAAACACTGGTAATAGTAAAATTTTTGAAATCGAGTTGTGGCAACTTGTAAAAATATTCCAATAACAATAATAATGGTAAAAATTTACAGTAAAATTTACAATTGTGCCTCCAAGTTTTTTTTTTTTTTTTGGTGAAATGTTTTACAGCCACTCTAACCAACCTGACCTGACCTAACCTAACCTAGACCTAACCCTGACAACCTTCGGTCCTAACCTTAACAACCTTCGGTCCTAACCCTAACAACCTTCGGTCCTAACCCTAACAACCTTCGGTCCTAACCCGAACAACCTTCGGTCCTAACCCTAACAACCTTCGGTCCTAACCCTAACAACCTTCTAGAACATCAGCGAGCGGTGCATACATGAAATGTTATATTGTCACTGTGACGAAATCAAATACGAGCACCAACTTAACCCTTCACGACGGTATTGTATATGTAATTAACTATTATGTTTGCATATTGACATTAAAACGTATTTGGAGGCGTGCTTATAAACTTATACCATATATCGTTATATTACCCTTTGGAAAGCCAAGGAAATAATAATATAGCAGGAAATAAATGAATAAATAGATAAACAGTGTCAGGCAACAGGTGATAAATTTCACTTACTTTCATTTGTCCATTTCTGTCGTATATCATTCTGTATGACTTTCTTAAGGGGGTGCGGGAGTAGGGGACAGGCTTGGGGGGAACTGGGGGGGTGCGGGAATAGGGGATCAGGCTTAGGGGGTAGAACGCCTGTCCCCCTATTCCCGCACCCCCCCAGAGTAAACGAAAGAAGCCTTAACTATAAGGTCTCTCTCTCTCTCTTCCTCACTCACTCACTCTTCTCTCTCTCTCTCTCTCTTAACATACCTATGAAATGTAGTAGAAGGACTGCCGTCTCTCTGGGTACACCAATATGATGAACACGTCGCCATTATTAAACAAAAAGGCAAAAAATGAATGTTGGTGGTGGTCAAGTTGATGGTCCGACGTCATCAGCTGAGGCCTGGCCGCCTGAGAGCCTGAGGGGCAGTGACTCAGTGAGGGCTGAGGCCCTGCTGAGCCACGTTTGTTTTGGGGTATTACCTTAAAAAGTGGGTTGAAAATACCTTAGATGGAGCCCCAAATTTCCTTAGATGCTGCCGCCTCGTTCCCTCCTATGGGTATGGGGTAGCCACTGGCCACGGCAGAAGTGTCTCCAGTTTTCCCTGTTCCAACACTCCCTCCTGACTTGTTCAAACCCTCCTCTGACCCTTACATTTCTCTCCTTTACATACTCTTCCACTCTATTCTACCATCTAACTGGCGGTCTGCCTCTCACACCACATTCCACAACTTCACTTCCATACACCTTCTTTACTAACTCTTCACCTTGCATTCTCTCTACATGTCCAAACCATCTTAATGTATTACGCTTCACTCTCTCAACCACTCCACACTCAATACCAAAAGCCTTCTCACTCACTCATACCACATCTCTCGTACACTCTCATTACTTTCTCCATCCCACCTAGACACCCCACATGCTCCTCTCAAGTAGCTCATTTCCACAGCACTCGTATTTTATCAATGGATCACTTAGAACCTACAACCTTTGTATGGATGGATGTTATTGGCTTCAGCTAATTACATTCATCCTAACAATTATAGGTTCTGACAGTGTTTACTTTGGAGCAGCTGCCAGATATTGCCACTCACCAACAAATTTGGTTGCAGTCTTTTCTTGGGCACTGTACATCTGAATAACAGTGATCCATAAGAAAATAAACAAATAACATATACTTTCTAGCTACACGAAAACGAAAAGGTTTGTTTGTGTTTCATGCTATAAAATTAAAATGGATGATTTACCCCTGTGGAGAAAGTTCAAAATTATTCACAACATAACATGAAGTATGCTACTATTATAATCAGTGAGAACCTTGACACTGAATTGTGTTGACCAGCTCCTCTAATCTGGGTGATTAGACTGCATCTTAGATCATCCTCAGGTTACAGGTGGTTTCTGAACTTTGTCTGTGACTATTAGGACAGAAAACCCTGCCTCACACAAGAATGTTGTCGGCTTAGAATCCTATGATATTGCATACTTACAGTATATAATCATAATATATTTCTAATGGGAAAATAATAATTATTTTCTATAAGCCCTTAGTGAACCAATGAAATGGCTTGGCGACCCAACTTTGGGTCGCGACCCAGGGGTTAAGAACCACTGCTTTAGACCAGAGTCTACGTTGAGAAAGCCATAAATGTTTGGTTGTTTTTAAGCTGATAATTCAAGAAACACATATCCACCAAAAATAAAATTAGACCGAGGAAATTCTCGAGACTACACTGGTCAGAATGGTGTATAATTTGTCAACAATGTTTATTTTTTCTATTGTACCAGGGATTCGAACCTGGGATCTTTCGGTTAAGGCCAAATAAGAGCCTTCAGCTTGGGCTGCAGGTCAGTGCAGGGGTTCGAACCGCCCCCCCCCTCCAACCCTCATTGGTCATTTAAAAACATTTTTTTTGTAACCGAGGACACTTCCCAGGCTTCACCCATCAGAAAGACAGTACAATTTTTACTCTAGGTCAAACGATGCGGCCGTGCATAGCGGCTAAACAGACAGACAGACAGACTCACACACAGACGGAGTGTTTTATATATATAGATTATTTTTTTGTAATAGTTTCTATGCAATAATGGAAAATGTCTTTAATTTATTAATTAAGGCACAGCGCTTCTTTATTAAGCATTTTATAGCCATGTGGTATTTTACAAGTTTACACAGTGCCTGTCTATGACAATAATATAATACATATATGCAACACCATCAATTACCTGAATAATATGCTGGTCAACACGTCCCATGCCACGAGTTACTGCATATTCAGGCCACACTCAATTGGTCCATGTGGGTAGAACTCCACGAGTATTAAGAAAGATAGCGCCTAAACTCTATGGCTACTCATGACACTTTACATGATAAAGTTATTATTATTTTAGTACCTTCCACAGAAAACATTGAAGTTGAACAAAACAATTCATAGTGATTGCTTTTTGGCACAGCTGGGTATCATCACTAGTGTTAAGCACCTCAAGGTAGTGTATTAAAGAAAACATTATGCCTAATATGAACACTTTACTACTTGCAACATCTGAACACAATATGCTGTTTCTGTACATATTACTAAGAGTATTGATTATAGTTTCCTAACATTACATCTGCTATACAACTGTACATTTAGGTATACATAACACCAAGTGCCTCAGAGCCTAGAGTATAATAGGCCATTCAATGCTTGCATTGTTCTTAAGCTCAATTTCTGTACAATACCAGCAATGAACTCCACTCAGGTAGGACCCAATACAGAAATATGTTACTTTTAAATATTACTCTTTACAATAGCTATAGACAAGACCTCTTGATAGACCTAGTGCTAGTTTGGTGTCCATACCTATAAAATGATAATACAATCATAAATAGTCAATGTTTGTGTCTATGATCCTAATCATAAGTAAATGCATGGGCAAGTTTTGGCAATAAATAATATATGCGACTTAAAAAAATAATGCTACAGAGTACCATTAATCAGTTTGTTTAAAAGTAACTGACAAATTTGTTTTAAGAAATTTAAGTAGTGCTTTATCACAACTTTTAATATCATAAAATAAATGTAAACTCTAATTCATATAACTATGAAGTGACACTCGTAATTAAGTAACAGCTGTTTTAGAGACCATGACTTGTAAAACTTATATTATGCCAGACATCTCTAATGCGCAGGTTTCACTTGCATTTCCCATGTACATGTATTGGGAAAAACTATCTGACCAAAAGATGCAGCAATAGGCAACACTGTGCAAATATACAGAAATACCAGAGCAGTTTTTCAGAAGAAAGTACAGTACTGTAGCACTAGAGAGAGCACAACAACATTTTGACAAACCAAAGATAAAATACATTCAATGTACGGTACACCAAACTGCAAACAAACAGTACCAGTGCTTGGTAGCCAACATAAGTATTTGAGTAGTTGAAGCCTATTAATTCAAGTCAATGGTCATCTAGAGTACAGGCAGTGAAAAGTTCAATTTTTTTACAAAAAAGGTCAGTTCAATCATTGGCCTGATGGCTGAGGATTTGTTTATTCTCACCACCAATTGATGACTATGACAGAAACAAATTCAAGTATTGTTCTCTCGAGTCATATCTGGAAAATGAATAGCAAATGAATACTCAAAAACAAGCAGTGATTAATTAAAGTGACCCAGAGTTTCATGTCAGCAAATGCAACTTTTCATTTGATTGTTTATGAAGTCTTGTAAATTTCTATCATAATAATGCAAGGTTCTCCATACACTAGTAATTAAAGTAACCTTATCTGGGATGTGGTGCAGTAGTGTAATCTTGAACTCTCTCCCTGATCTCTGGTTCAAGGTATGTCAAAAAGTATGCATCCCCAAACCAGAGGTCGATATTTGAAGTTGGCTACTGAAGGACAATAAATTTACTGTTCACTTAATTTCATGGATATGATAACATGAAAGTTTTGTGCTTCAGAACCATGAACAGTATTCATTATGAAATGGAGACATATACCGGTACTCCATTAACAGGGAAGTGATTAAACTGGACCTGTGGTAGTTTGGATATGATTTCTCAATATTCTTTCACAAAAGTATAAACCTGATAAAGTTACAATAAAATGTATAAGTATCACTGTAACCTTCGCACCTCAAAGATATTGATTCATTACAATTCCCTACCACTACTTTCTTTTAAAGATCACATTTTAATTACTGTAAATGCAGATCAATTACCACACACTACCCCACCCAAAGAGAAAGTATGATACTGTATAAACAGGGCTATGCAATACTATTTCCAACTAGAGTCAACTACAATAAAGTTTTTACCAATGTATGGCAATGGAAGTAATGTACAGTCAGCCACAGGAATTCGTACACAGAGCATTAGTCAAACGAGTTCTTTATTCTGCACATATTGTAGGCATTGTTTTACAGATTTATTCAAGCATTATAGCACAAAAATAACATTACTAGAAAACTTTAATGTTTGGAAATTACTGGACCAAATTTTCTAGCTGTTTTGTAAACACTTCATGTCAGTGGTGTATATGAATTGCTGAGGCCAACTGTGCGTACTGTACTTTTGCAGACAATAATTTTCCTTACAATTTATTAAACTGTGTTAAGTTAAACATAAATATCATATCACAAAAGTAAGGCTTTTCCAACACTCAATACCTGCCCAATGCTTCAGCAATTCTGAGTTTTCCTACAACTGGTTATTACTATACAGTATATGCAAATGGGTGATTACGGAGGGCAGGAGAGTGGGGATAATACTGGTTGTGCTGGGTTGGGCAGAAACCAACTGCACCTCATTTCAAATGTCACTAAATCTATATATGATATTGTCCTGAACTAGTGATATGATGCATCTTATGTTATTGTTTTAACTGTTAGTTACCACTGAATACTGTACTTTGTAAAAAGATGATATTTCTATATATTGATTAAATACATATGGACAACAGAGTAGCATGATAGTGAAGTAGATCTAACGGCACCGAGCACTGCACTATTAATTACCACCACAAAAACAATAGTACTTTTTTCATCAATATTAATGATGGCACCACAAAATCAAAGGACAATACTGTAGACTCCTTCAATACATTTCAACTTTCTTGACAGGAAGGTGTGTTGCAGTAAAATTTATGAATGCACTTCAACCCAATATCCGGAACATAAGCAAGCATTACAGTCTTATCATCATCGTTTTGTTTTACGTCCTTTTCCCTTACGGGTTGGACGGCTCATGAGTCTCTCCCACTTTTTGTAGTCATATGTGATCTTTTCCATGATGTTCATACTTCTCATGTATTCCTCCTCACATAGTCTCCAGGTCTTCTTCCTATAGGTACCTCTTAACTTCACTGCTCTTCTGAGTACATGGCCCTCCTCCCTCTATTTACTATTGTACCTCAATGTATATGTTACCACCTTAGTACGTTCATCACATCTTCCACTCTGTACCTTTTCATCACCTCCTCATTGGACACCCTACATCACATGTCCCATGTATTGCAACACTCTGCAGTCATTTTGTTTTATCATCATCTCCATCTCTTTATACAATCAGTTTACATTAATATTTAAGTAAGTTTGTTAAAAATTAACAGGAAATTAGTCATGTAAACCAGTAAAATCTTAGCTTTTCATGGAAGTGTTACAACATCAATACTCATACAGGATTAAGTAGAAGTGAAGCAAATTTATCCTGCACTTAGACCTTCCTTTAAATCAATAACACCAGGTTTCAGGTATGGTGTACAGGACAGTCTCCAGATGGTTACATAATTAGCATGGTTACAACAGCTACACTTGCTATACATTTATTATAATGAATGACTAGATTCAGCTTGGTGTATCCCCTCACTGAAATATTTAATATATATATCTATATACTTCTGTAAAGCTAAGTGCACCTAAAACAAGATTTGTTAACACTTGGGTACATGCAGCCTTACTCCCAATCAACAGAAATACATTACTTACTTTAATAACGAGCTGAACATATTTATTAATATGTTATAAATGTAAAAGGATATTAGTAATTCATAATAATGCTGAGAGATGATGGAAGAAGCAACAGATAATGAAGTAATAACAGTCGTATTAGCCTAGAATATGTTAAACCTTGGCCACCTCCCTCATAAGCTCCCAAAAGGGGTACTTATAGGGTGTCAAGGGTTTACAATACTGACTGACTAACTTGCAGCACAGTGAGAGACATTGCTAAGTATGGTTCAGGATATTTGTGAAGAATATACAGTGAAAAGGCAAACATTTCAGCACTCTAAGTTATAGTTATGGAAAAGCATTCAATGTTTGGCAACATGAACATTAAATCATGACATATAATCAGAATCAGACTTTTTGTCTTTCACTGTACAAACTGTACATGAACTGGGGGGCTGCAGCAATATACAAAATATGTGCAAACTACTTAACTTTGGATATGTGCAAAATGATTGTTATACCTAGTAAAATATCTGCATAATGCTAACTACACTTACTGCTGAACATTTTTCTTATTTGAGTAGGAAACACACATTTCAATTTTGAGGAAATCTATAAATTTCATGTCAAAGTTGTGCTTCTCATATATACTGCAATGTATCTAAATCCACATTTATTTTAGCTAAAGTAGAACTAAAAAGTGACTGAATTATCATACAAGTTTTTTTTTTTCAATACAACTGCTCTTTGAAGCTATTTTGCATTTTCAGAATTGGTTACCTAACTGACATGACTCAATTCTCACCAAACAGACACTATGCAGTGATTTCTAAGATACACCTTAATCTATTTCATGGCTGGAAATAACAAAAGCACCACAAGAACACCAGACTACTAGAGTGTTGTATGGTCCCTAGTATAAAAGCTCATACAGTATCAAAGAAGATGTATGGCCACAACCACGAATGTTGGGGATCGTGCTTGTGACTGAACATAAACAATGTTCATTCTAACGCAAAGTAAATTATACAATTAATACTTGAAACTTCATCAGATCCATTGAAGGCATACTTACTCAAGACACTTCACTAACAGAAGAACAAGTGAAAATTGGCAGACATTCAGACCCATACACCATGGGGATTCTTGGAGGTGGGGACAGCATTCTCTAACTGCCTTGGGGAGCCAATCATGCGACGACTGCTGCCAGGTTTTGTCGTCCCTACTGTGTGGGAAAATGATAGTCAGAACAGGAAGTATAAAAAACATAATATACAGGTATCTAACTACAGTTTTGAAATTTCATTCCCTTCAGAACTCCCTCAAAGTAGATGACCACAACAGAAGCCTCCAGTATTTCCATTCACCACTCCATCCTTACACCATCTAGCTATTCCTTACCATTCCCATTTTTCTCCCTCTCAAACTCCCTATCCTGCATGCTCTTCATGTAACTATGTAACTAAACCACTCATTGTACTTCAGTTCAACCATTCTACTCATTAAATGGGAGGTAAAGCGTTGGTAAATCTGGAGCAAATGATTTCTCCATTCTATTCCTTGCAACAGGCCACCAAATTTTATGTTCATCTAGTCCTGTTGCCTGGTATACTTTAGAGGAATCACGGCACTCCAGTGTACCAAAAGTGTACTATCCCCTTAAACCCATCACATCTCTCATAGCTCTCACACTATCCCACCTCATCAGCTCCCCTCTCGAAAATATTGTAATTAACCACTACATTTATCTAGGTTAGTTATACCCAGTGGTGGTGGTGGTGACCATGACTTTAAAATATGAGTTGTACCTTTATCTCCCACTCTCACTTCTCTCATACATAATTTATAGAATTTAAGAAACTTAAAAAACTCTTCTGTCTTGGGCAACAATTTTTTAAGACTTTCCAGAGGGTGACAAATATTCGAATCTATAATCACCCCAACTTTCTGGATCAACTACTAAAAGAAAATTATATTGATCTTCACTTGTTATTTAGCTTATGCTATGGAAGGTTTCTCATTAAACACTCAACCTATAGATTATTTACATTCCCTCAAATAACCATTCTCTATTGAACCTTTCCATTAGCCATTAATTCAAAAGCAGTTTTTCTAGTAATAAATATGATGCAAGTGTGAAGCAAAAGCAATTATATAATGTGTGCCATATTATTTGTTTCCACACCACAGCCACAGCAGTCTGAATATGTATGCTTGAGTACTGACTTTTACTGTATAGCCATACCTACTGCCATAAGAGTTAATGTATTGGTCTTCATTCTTATGTACAGTAAATCCTACTCCAACATAAGGGTTATATTCATCTGAACTTGAGTAAAACTACATTTTCAATTGAAAAAGATACACTTATACACACCACCAATGTGATCAATGTGATTCAATACTGACAGTATTCACTGATGTGCTACAGCTGCTGCTTCCATTCAAGTTTAGCTCTAAGCAACCATTCAAGATGTAAAAAACACTGGTATATACGGTATCATGCTTGAGTATTTCTCTTATAAGACTTACTTTTAGGGGGTTAGAAAGATATGGTACTTTAAAACTGTACTGTTATTGACAGAGTCCTGAAACTCATCTACAGTGAAACTATAATATTGTACTGTACAACATATGATCAGCAATAAAACAGCATAATAACAAATTACGGTTGCCTGTACATACAATGTCTAATGTAAAGATTATTAAGAACTAAGTCACCGCTAATATTTTTGGTAGACTGTTACACCACTTACAAATGAATAATTTGGTGCATTTGGTCAATAAATGGTGTGAATAATGCAGAGCTGGCCAGCCTTTAATGGAAGCTTCAGTGAGGAGGAGTATTCAATCCATATGAGTACATTGCATGAATGAATGAGATGCTACTCTTGAAATTTATAGATACAGTCGACACCACAATCTCTAGCCCACCTGAGTCTGAAATAGCACCTAAATTAAGTGAAGTGTTAGCTTGCCCAATTTTTCGCAATTTAATACAAGGTTAGGAGGCCATAGAAAAGGTCTGGAAATAGCACTTAAATGAAGTGTTAGCTTTGATCCTTGTTATACTTAAAGATAAGGTTAGTAGGCTATAGAACAGGCCTAGAATATGGTGCTCAGTGAATATATATTTAAATAAATGTCATAGTGAAGTTGTTACAGAAAAGAAGTGTCGATATAGGAAAAATAGTGCCGTAATTCGATACCATAGTGTTATTAGCCAGCTACCGAGTATAATTCCATGTGTGAGTGTCATGTGCGTGTGTTATTTATTGTTAAATTAATTATTGTTGGTCTTGATTGAGAATAAATATAGTAGAGTAGCATAAAGCAGTCTTTGTTTGACCTTCTGTAACTAGTATTACTACTATTAGTGCATACATAGATGGGAAACCTCAATATAACTTTTATTTTAAGTAATAAGTGAGTGTAATTGAGATCAATCTATGAGACCAAGTGGCGCCGCACCTACCGACAACCACGTCTCCATTCAAACTTGTCGGTTAAGTTATATCACATAATTGGCTTACAATCGGAGGGGTTATATATATAAATCATTATTCTTGCTTCCCCTTATCTTTCATTATTGGAGCCGTTGATATTATACTACTCTCCCTTTGCAACCTAGAACAGGCGATTTCTGGACGACAGCCCACCCAAAGCCTTCATTGGTTTTAAATGTGTGTGGCCTCATGATGGTTTGGAAACCACCTGCTTCAGATCTCGGGCTTCAACTCAGATGGGCTAGATGAGGATTCACTGTACTAGTCAAATCCTGTCAACCTAAGCCACTGTATTGTGTTGTAATGTAATGATTTCCATTCCAGTGTATTGCCCTGGCCTTAACCACATGCCCACAGCCATTGCAATGTGTATGTGTATAATAACCATCCCAGTGTTTTTGGTTCCCAGCCCACAGCCACAGCCTCAGCAGCAACAATATGGTGATGCTGGTCTGGGCTCCATACCTGTCTTACCCTCCAGCAGGGCGCGGATCTCCTCGGAAGGTGTTATTGACAATGATTCCAAGTTTGCATCTTTCATCTCCATGACCAGCTTTTCAACTTCCTTCTTCTTCTCAGATATCACTGTTTCTGATTCTGCCATCTGCCATAAAATATGAAAAAGTTATTCTTAACTTCCTGTCCATCAACAACTTATTACAATACTAACAAGGTAAAGCTATGAGGAGAAAAAGGAAGTGTTGTAGTACAGTACTGTTGTATGAATGCTTTGAAATCTGATTTAAAAAGAAAACTACATACAGGTACAGTATATTAAAACATTACAACATCTTTAACATCCCAAAGTGTTCTAGGAGGAAATATTTTCTACAAAAGGTTTTCTCGGTATTCTCTGATTAATTTGTTTTATGAATGTACGTCTTATTCAAAAGTTAGTTATGATCACCAATAAGTTAATAGTAATCAGGGAGGGAAGTGTCTCCCTGTCAATTTTGTTTTCAATAATTATAAATTAATAGTTAATCTCATGATTCCATTTGAATTACAATGTTTATCAATGATTTTCTATTTCCTTCTGGGACAAACAGTATATGGGTGAGTGAGATTAACTTCTGACAGCTTGGCCATAAGTTTTGGGGTGACATTAACCTCCTGTTGCAGCTGCTGTGATTGGCCATGTGCATGTTGTGCCTGGGCAGTAGCCTGTGCAATTGCAGTGTGCAGCTTGTCTATCTCCCGCACCATGGCTTCCTGCTGTGCCACTGCTGCCTCCTGCCCTCGTTTCTGCTCTTCGCTCATGCTCTGCTCCAGCTCTCTGCTTGTACATGTAAAAATACAATGCCAGATTACTCTAGCTACCTGCACACACACACACCTACCCACACACATAATACTACATAACATTATTTCAGTTAACTGTTCTCGGGTTCTGTTTAAGGAGAAGGATGGGGTAGGTAGGAGATCCAGATGCAACAATTGTCTTGGTCATACAACTATGCAATTGTAACATCTAGATATTATCCCACTGTGATAGGCTGCTGGGAATGATAGTCACAAGAGTCTTATGGGTAAAGGTTGGGTTACAGGATACTGACAGTCAATACCCCAACAAATAATATCGACACAAAGTAGAGTACAGTAATACATAAACTGTACATACAAGATTGTAATTACAAGCCACTCCAAGTTTTAAAGTAGTAAAACCAAATTATTAACACTCAGGCTCATCTACTCAAATCTGAACACCTGAATGATTCCACTTCGGTAAAACAACCAAACATCATAACCTCTGAATGTAACTTATGCACCAAGCTACTGGAACACTGAAGTTCAATACAAAATGTAATAGACAATTCTTTAGTATTTTTTGAGTCTCAAGTTACAACAATCCTAATCAGCACAAAGTGAACTTCAACTCAACTCAATCATCCAATAGTAGTCAGAAAAATATAAAACACTTCATAAGTTTGAAAGGGTTAAACCCTAAGAGCCTATACACTTAAAATCACGTCACCACGAACATAGGCCTTGAAGCCGATTGACGTACTGTAATATAAAGACTGTAAAAAAAAACTGCTTGGGCTATATCTAGCCCCTTCATAGGTAACACTGGTTAGATTTTGGCCTAATAGTGTGGACTGACTCTATAAATACTGCGTTCTGCCTCTGTGGGGGGGGCGGCCTCTTTGAAGCCTGCTCTCTCCCTACCGAACCACCCACCAACACCCCTCTCTACTTCCCCACACTGACTCCGCCTCCTCTCCTATCCTTCCTACTCCTTCCCCAAGTTCCCATGCTTTTATAATCATATATGGGAAGCTTATATGTCATATCACACCTCGTTTATATGCGTACTGGGCAAAACACACATATAAGCACATGTTATATGTACATAATGTTACTATATAACTATATGTGTACAGGGTAAGCCTGCAGTATGCTATTATATATACTCATATATATTTATACCTTGAAAACTATAATTTCTTCATATTTTAGCGTAATAAATTACGCTATCTCACATTTTCCTAGTTTTTTTAGGGGTAACTGTTTTTTATCTCAGACTTTGACACACTCCCCTACTCAAACCAGTCGACTTACGAAACTTTCGATTTCAGATTCTGGTGTGTAAAATCAAGCTCTACAAATCTGTAATAACAAAATTTACCTAAACGAAACTTTTAAAATCACCCTGTTTTTGCGGTTCAGGGGCTAGTAGCGTTAGGGGAATTGCGGCTCCTACGGGTTAATAAAAGCTTTAGTGATTCATGGTGAATTCATGCTCTATTGCATAAAAATTTCGTTCACATCAAAGTAATTGAGCACTTTTCTGTAGGTATTACATAAGATTACAGCAAAACTAATAAAATAAAGATCAAAGGTGGAATAACTGAATACAGTACAGTCATCCCTCCGCTATCGCGGGTTCCACTTTCGCGTTTCGTAACTATCGCGCATGTGTGAAAAGTTCACCTTCATCCGCTATAGCGCATCCGTATGCAGACTATCGCGCACGTAACATTCAAATTTGGCGGTGCGATTGGCCAAGCACACTCGACTGACAGCCATGTTTACCATGACATGGTGTTACAGTAGTAAAGATGAAGACTGTGTGGGTTTATAACTAGCCCTGCTTATCAACCCTATCTTCATTTAACACAAGAGTTAACTAGTGATACAATGTGTGGAGATAAAGCTTTTTCATCTGTGCCTAATTACACCTCGATCTGGTATAGAATGTCCAATACGTCGATATAAGACGTCGTTCCTATAGGGATGTATATTACAATTCGTATTAAGCATATTAAATGCATATAACAATTTGTATTATGACGATTCATGACTGAAATGAGTCGTCGGCATCGATGCCATGCGTGGTAGTAGTGGAGGTGGTAGGGGGGAAGGGGGGAGATAGCGTGATATCGTTTGTTTACATTTTATTAATCATACGTTATTAGTGTTTCCTTCTTTTTCTGTCTTAGAAATACCGAAATAACTTCCTTCTTTATATGGAAGGATATGGCTTTCCATTTTGTAAATGCACCACCTGGCATGACTGAGTGTTGAAGCCAGTGTTTAACTCGTACAGTAATTACTAAACACGAGAGTGTCACACACACGGTGACAAGGCAGGCTAGGCCTATATTCCCTTGACCTTGGGCTAGGGGGAATGGAGATACTGAGGGTAGGGGGGGGGAAGGAGCGCGGGAAAAGTGGTGGCAACACACACACACACACACTTCACAGACGAGTGATATAATTTCCTACCATGTTCACTATCATTTCGCTCGTTTTGTATACAAACTCATTGGATATGCTTCACTTATTTTCGCCACCCATTTTATATGGATGCAATCGTTTTGAAAATAATTTTAAGTTAATATTTTGGTAGCTAATTCTACAGTCAGTCAGACATCCTACTCTGGCACGTGCTCTCGGAATCGGGCGCCCGACTCTCCATATGTGAACACGTTTTGTTATGTTTAATGAATTGCCATCGTGTTTGAGGTCTCATAGTAACAAAAAAAAAACGTCACTTTCGAGAGACATAAGAACCTATCCCAATTTTCATCATTAATCTTTAGTCCTTAAGGTGAGTGAGGCATATCCATTTACGCACCACAACACGCTAGCTTACTGTACTTGTGGCGTCCACTGTATTAGGTTAAAAATGCAACTTTCTTACTAATCTACTTTAGTTTTCATTATATGCAAAGAAATATTAGTAAACAAAAGCATGTTTAGGGAGGAAAAATCTTGAAATATGAGGGACTGGGAACCAATTTCAATTATTCCGATTAGTTATTAAATTCCGCTATCGCGAATTTCGCTATCACGTGCTACTTACGGTACCAATTACTCGCGATAGCGGAGGGATGACTGTACATAATTTATGTGGAGAAGATATAAAACAAAAATTCAGAATATACAAATGTAA
This sequence comes from Petrolisthes manimaculis, assembly GCA_034508575.1. Lineage (NCBI taxonomy): Eukaryota > Metazoa > Arthropoda > Malacostraca > Decapoda > Porcellanidae > Petrolisthes > Petrolisthes manimaculis. The sequence continues at coordinate 145,023 of JAWZYT010001381.1, forward strand.
GATACAGGCAGAACAACACCATTATACAAATAACCAAGACATGATTTACATCATACAACAAATGTTAAAAGCTTTCTTACTGTGCTGACCTGACGGTTTGCTTGCGAGCAGCCAGCTGTTCCTCACAGTTAGCCAGTTGGGCCTGCAAGGTACTCAACTCTGCCTTCACCTTTGCCTCTGCCTCTCGTGCATTCTCAGTCTCCTGCTCAAGCTGCTGAAGATGACTCACCTGCCACAAAAACCCAAGTACAATAAATTACTGCAACACAAACAATATAATAGAACTAAATATATTTACTACACTGCACACTATATATCATTTAGAGAAATCTGAATAAGGTGTCCTCAAAAAGGGTATAACTTGAAACACCCTGTATAGAGGATAATTATACAATTTAGTTATGTACACTCATCTATATATATAAAACACTCTGTCTGTCTGTCTGTATGACCGCTAGGCACGCCCTCATCGTGTCTGTATGACCGCTATGCACGCCCTCATCGTTTCATCTAGAGTAATAATTTTTACATGAGTTTCATCGCTGAAACCTGAAGAGTGTCTTGGCCCTATAAAAAAAAATGTTTTTCAATGATCAATGGGGGGGTTGAGGGGTTCGAACCCGGGCTGGGCATGCACAGGGGGGTCGGGGGATGGTGCGGGAATAGGATATAGATAGAGAGATAGATAGAGATAGATAGATAGAAAGATAGATAGAGATAGATAGATAAATAGAGATAGATAGATAGAGAAATAAATATAGATAGATAGATAGATAGATATAGATTGAGAGGTAGATAGATAGATAGGGATAGATAGATATAGATAGATAGGGATAGATATAGATATAGATATAAATAGACAGATATAGATATAAATAGATAGTCTTTCTTACACCAGATGAATCGTCGGCATGTGTGGTGGTGGTGGAGGTGGTAGGGGGAAGGGGGGAGATAGCACGATATCGTTTGTTTACATTTTATTGAGCATATTCCAGTATTTCCTTCTTTCTCTGTTCGAGAAAAACCTTCCTTCCTTCCTTCCGTTTTGTAAATGCACCACCTGACATGACTGAGTGTTGAAGCTGGTGGTAAAAATCAGCGAGTCATACACAAAGTGACAAGGCAGGCTAGGCCTACAGTATATTCCCTTGACCTTGAGCCAGGGTGAATGGAGACTGAGGGTAGGAGGGGAAGGAGCACGGGAGAAGTGGTGGCAACACACACACACGCTTCACAGACGATAGTGATATCATTTCGTGACATGTTTATTATCATTTCGCTCGTTGTGTATAAGAACTCCTCGGAATTATTTAAGAGTCAACTGTATATATACATAAATAGGTATGTAATGATGTGTAAATAATGTACCTAGTGAACTCCGTTGCATCGGGGTCTTTTAAATCGAGATTCAACTGAACTTGTGAATGAATGTAGAGTAAAGTAATTTTAAAGTATTGTACACTTTCTTGTATCCGGAAATTTCTCGTATCAGGAACGTTCTCGGTCCCACTGGTGCCGGATAAAAGAGCTTTCACTGTATATGGTAATTACAAGAAAAAAGGAGTGATGAAAATATGTACTTCCACTCTCACTGTTCAATTAAGACTGACTGGTGGTAGTTGGGTGGGCTGTGGGTGGTTCCTTGGCCCTCACCCTCACTGTTGCCAGGCCGAAACTAGCTTGTTAGAAACCGCGCAAATTTAAAAACTGTGCTGTTGAAAGAATACTACGCCCACTTGTTGCTAGTCTCGATATTTCTCTACACCCGCGAATTCAGGGTTAATGTCTCCAGTTCCAACTACTGTGGCTGTTTTCCTGACAGGCAGTCCATATTAATATCTATTTAGTTACTAGGTCAAATATTTATTTGCCTTGATGATAACAAAAACAATTGATACTCAAGCTGCACTGGCTAGCACTAGGCTGGTGCTTCTGCACTCGCAGATAAGCTATACTGTACGTTCTTTATGAATATACCATCATACCCCCTTTAAAACTTATGATGGCAGAGGACATATTACTTTTATTCCTATTAACTCATATGAGAGGCATTTACATCAAAGCTATCTATCTATAGCTCTGACACCACGTTCTCTACTGGAACTCCCCCCTAGGGAATAGCCACGGCATAAGTATCTCCAGTTTTCCCTGTTCCAACACTCTCTCCCCACTTGGTCAAGCCCTCCTCTGCCCCTCATGTTTCTCTCCCTCGCATACTCTTCCACTCCGTTCTGCCATCTAACCGAAGGTCTGCCTCACACACCAGGTGCCACAACATCACTTCCATTCACCTTCTTTACAAACTCTTCACCTTGCATTATTTCCACATATCCAAACCACCTCAATGTATTATTACTCTTCACTCTCTCAACCACTCAACAATAACTGCCTTCTCATTCATACCACATATCTCATACACACTCTCATTATATTCTCCATCCCACCTGGTAAGTCCACATATTCCTCTCAAGTAACTCATTTCCAATGCACCTCTTTTAGACTGGTGAGCCCTATTCCATGTCCAAGTCTCTGACGCATTTGTTAGTGTTGGCAGGATTATACAATATCTCCTTTTCACTTCCATACTCACACTTCTACCCTTCCTAATTCTCCCCAGTGATCCTATGACTTGTCTACCTTTCACATCAAAGCTATGATAGTATAAATGCTCTATTTATATTGGGCACAGATTGAAAGCAATAATTTCAAACTCCCTTTACAACTTACCTCCTGATCAATCTGCTGAGCTAACTTCTCATGTCTCTCAATCTCTGACAAGACATATGCCAGGCGAGATTCATCTTCACGGGACCGTCCTTCCAAGTAAGCTATTTCGGCCTCACACTAGAAATACAGACACTGGTTATAAAAACATTGCACATTACTTGTGGACATATACTCAGTATGACTATAACTTGTATATGAACCAACTCAAACATGGACAAATTTTATTCACTCATAATCTGAGTTTCAGAAGAAATCTACTGAGGAATTGCAGATGACTGGATGTACAAGGGGACCTGTGGTCCTTCAAATGCAAGGTATCTAGGCATCTTCTATGAAATTGGACATATACTTATTACATAATCATTAATAATTATATATAAGATTATATATATTCCTTATGAAGATATCCCACACAATGATAGATGAGAATCTGAACAATTTGTTTCATAAATTGTGTATAATATTAGTGGTTACAAGCTACTTTTTAACTGAAGCTCCCTCTTCTTCATGCCTCACCTTGGTCATTTCCACCTGCTGGTTGTTAAGTTTATCTCGCTGCAGGTTAATGAGTTTGACTAAGTCCCGATACTTGTTGTCCACAACAACTTGCTCTGTCTTGTTGTTGTTCCTCATATTCTCACATGCTATCTGTGAATCCTGTTAAATTTGGGTGGAATCACACTAACGTTATCATGAATGTAAGTAAAACCACACTGGTAGACGAAATATTTTTATTCCATGGAATAAAAATATTTTGTCTACCAGTGTGGTTTTACTTACATTTAAACACTTAATCTTAAGTGTCAAACGGATGTAATTGTATTTCTCATCAATATCTCAATTCTCTTTTTTAAGGGATGTGGAGGATCTAGCACCAGGTTATTATTACCCATGTTAAAATTTGATGCAGTCTTATCAGGGCAACCATTCACTCTTTTGTAGTACTAACTGTATAATGCTTAAAAATTTATCTTCATAATACAGTAATGTTGTATCTAACTATTACAGTATAGTGTACAGTACTGCCTATCAACTACCTGTAAATGAATTTGATATGATAGAAATGACAAACCATAATAAGCACTTAGGCCACAACCAAACTACTGTACTACAGAACCAACATCCTCACCTTAGATGGGCTTCTTCGAGAGGGTGGAGACTTCATGAGATGGTTTCCTTGTACGGTGTCCAAAGAGGTGACATGATCACTAAAATTACTCTGGCTTGCATCATTGCCTGGTGTGGACACTTCACTGGGCACACCTCGACCCAGGATGCCTCCTATATCCTTGCTTACTCCATCAATTATACTTCGGTGATGGTTTATCTTCCCTGTGGTATCTAATGATAATCCAATGCTGTTGTTCAGAACATCTTTACCAACATCAGTCCTGACGTTATCATCTCTTGCAGAATTTACTTCCCCCAATCGGACATTGCCCTCTTCATTATATGTCCTAGAATTCCCTTTTCCATGAGCACTGTATCCCTGTACATCTTCATAGCCATGTCTAGGCTGCATAGTCTTAACAGGACTGGCAGATCGCATAATTTTTGCATTATTACGAGGGCTAGGTGCATTGACCAGGGGAGCATTGGCAACACATGGACGAGAGGGTGAGGGGTGACGAGTGGGAGATGGACGGCGGGTGGGTGATGGGTGGCGAACAGGAGAACTGTGAGGGGATGAACCAGCATGGTGAGAGTTAGGCACTTTGTTATTTGGCAGTGGCACTTGGGCAGGTGGTGGCAACTGTTTACTGGGGGAGAGCTGAACTCCAGATAGGGGTTGCAACACTCCTGATATCTTCCTTGGTGATCCACGAGATGGGGATATCTTAGTAGGTGATGATGTGGGTGGAGGAGGGTGACGATAAGGGGGAAGTTCTCGAGGACCCAGGATGTGTGGCGGCTTTGGAGGAGGCGGCCCATTGTATTCTGGAGACGCATGACTAGGAGGGTGACCACGGGGAGCATACTGGTTACCAGGAGCTGGTCCAAGATTACTGTGGTGAGTATAGCCTGGGTAAGGTCCTCGCCGCCCATCACTATACACAGGTTCAGTTCTCTGAGAAGCTTTGTGGTCAGTTCGCTGGTCTCGCCTGGCCAGTGAATATGGAGGCTCAGCTGTAGGAGTTGTTCGAGTCGGTGAGCTAAACACTGCCCCAGCAGTAGACTGGGGTACTGAGGAAGGTGGAGAATGAGGGCTTGGCCTTGCTGTGCCCCAGTGACTAGTGGTGGCCCGAACATTATCAACACCAATTCTGGAGGTGGGTGGAGGAGGCGGAGGATTACCTCGTACCACTTCATATGGTGGTGGAGCAGGAGGTCTCCATGGTGCAGTTCCAGGCGAGCGAATAGTCATGTTGCCTTCACCTGCCCAACCTTGTCCTTCCCAAGAAGATGTAGGAGAACCATGGTAGCCTGAATGGCCATGGTGGGGGCCAGACTGCAGTGGTGCTGTTAGGGCTGGGGGGGAAGCTCCTCCTTCAAGTCGCCTCAACTCAGCATGACCTCCACTAAATGTGAGTGACTTTTTTAAATCCTTATGTGTATGAGGAGATTGTCTAGGTCTGTCTTGTGCTGCTGGGGGCCCCTGGGCCAGTGCTGGTCTACTAGGGGGCTCAACTCTCTGCTGCCCACCAGTACGAGAGCCACAGGCACCGTTTGGTGTCTTAGGATCAAGAGCTGAACGTTGCAGGATAAACTGAACATCGTTTGAGTATTCTCCCCACTTCAACAAAATCTGCAAAATTAAAACTTGTCACTAATCTCATATCATTATTATAAAAGTTGATGAAAAATAGCCTTTGAGGCAAAACTTGAGACCATGATCACTTTAAGAAAGTTGTTCTACGTTATAAAGATTATATCTAATTTCCTTGTCTAGAGTATGAAATTCACTATATACTGGCCAGGGTACAGCCTCTATTATGCTGAGAAAACCCCACTTTTTAAGGAAAAAAAAAAAAAAAATGCTGCTTTTCATATAATTGTGAATTACCAGCCCCTATTATTTAGAGTTATTCTGGATTTACTGTAATAATAATAATCAAAAGCCTATGGATGAACACAATTTTGCATCACATATATATCTATTACACAGGAAGCAATATTTCCTACTGAATATTATATCTCATAGCTCCAAACAATTGAAAAGTCATTATAATTGGAACCGAACCTGAGAAAACTTCTGAGGAGTACCTTTTTTTCACTTATATAACCATTCTCCTTTATATGAGTTATAAGACCTAGCTAAGGTACAGTACCTAGCCTAAATTAGTTATTTAAATCCCTGAGTGTGGTGAGATAGGCCATGGATGTTGTGGTGTCTTACCTTAGCATAATTCAAAACACATAGGGTGAGTTGCCCAATTTCGACGTGGGTCTCTTATCGGGACGCAGGACACGCCCTTTTGTGAAAAAAAACTTCCTCCTCAAAAATGGCCAAAGCCAGAACAATGATTTTGGTGCCAAAATGAAGCTTAATTATCTAGCTACATGTTCACAAATGGAAAACACTTTTATCCTTGTCATTATATCACCAGGTAAATTCAAAGAAAAACTGTGATGAAATATTACATCATCCTTACGAAATCGTAAGGATATCAACTTTTTTCAAACCCAAATTGAATAGTCCCGGTTAATTTCTCGAAGTTTTCTTTGTTTCAGGGTGTTAGTAGGAGGCCTGCTCTGTATGGGAAACTGCAGTAAAGTGAAAGAAAACTGGATTTGGTACCGGGACTAGGGTGCGTCCCTTTAAGCCTGAAAAAGGGGGGGCAAGTTTAATTCGACGCAGGATAATGGAGTATGGCCAATAGAAGCGTAACCTACATGTAAAGACAATCTGGCCCTTGCTTTATGTGGTGGGGGTGTAGAGGCGCTTTTCCCATGAACGGTTGTGGAGCTATGCCCATAAAACCCATTTCCTACGCGAGTAGGAATATGGGGGACGCGCGTAGGAAAAGGGTGTTTTCAGTGAGTCTTAATTGGATTGCTCATAAAATTTACTGAAATAGGCCTAAGTAGGCCTATATAATCTAGTTAGTCAGCAAGAATGTTTTAATGTTTCATTTCTTACAGGTTGCATATAATAAACATTTAAACACAGGATTAAAATATGAGTGCTAAGCCCAAAAAAAAGAAGGCCAAGGGCCCACAACAGAGCATTATTCAACCCTATTTGAAGGGGTAGATCAGGGTGGATTTAAAGAGATTGGCACTCAGACATGCATGTCACTCATCTCAAGAGGAACTCAAACCAACGTAGCTTTACCAGTGACAACCACAACAGAAAGGAAGGAACACTACAATTTCACAGGATCAATGTGTGACCTGGTGATCGAGTATAAGGCTTATGCTCCACTCAAGGAGACTTACAAAGGGGCACCCTTTATTTATCCCACAATACCTGAGTTTGTTAACAGTCCTCCTCCAATGAGAAGAACTTTCAATGATGTCAGCCCCCATATGGGAAACAGTTTGAACCACAAATTCTACCCTGAACCAAGACTATTTTTGTGAAAAAATAATTATTTTGCAATTCCCCGACATACTAGAAGTAAGTTCACTTAATAAGAAATACTTCAGATACTCTTCTCTTTAACATCTTCTAAGGTAAGTTGGAGCTGTCTCTGTATATTTTTGATATAGAAGGTACTGCGTCTCAATAGAATCACCCCTGACGCATTAGGGATTTTGGAAATAATTGGACGCACTGACTTTGAACTCGTATATCTATACTACCATTCAAGATAGAGCATTGTGCTTTTAATATGATAATAAGCAATGTTTCTGAAGTACAAAGACCATTGAAAGAAGTCTGTGGGTCCACTATAGTCCTTATGGTAGTACGCCAAATAAAAAAACCCACAATTTTCGCGTCTCTATTGGGCAACTTACCCTAATCATCTTATACAAGAACATTTTAATAAATTTTTTACATTTCATCCAAAACTACTTGTATTATACCCACTAGTGCCACTACTACTATCCTTTCAGGTGAGGGAATATCCCTTCAAAACAAGTAAAATAATGTACCTTTAATGGGTATTCATTGGGTGCCAAGAGACGTTCATTGTTGCGCCAGCGCTCGATGAGGGTGAAGCGGCCAGTTTTGCCAGTAGCGTGAGCCAATGCATACACCACATCCTATATAGAAGAGTGTATATAGTGATATAGCCTAATACTATCTTGTGCAAATAGCTCTTTATCTCTATTCTATATGCCAGAATGGTGATGACTAACTATATTTCAAATCAAAGCATGACACTATACTGTAACATATTTTATCTAACTTATAAGTATAAAGTATGACTTTAAGCAAGATGCAGTTACAGTAAGTATACAATAACAGGTTGACTCTTCAGGCTTGGCTACTAGCTGCCTGGACATGGCTGCAACAAAAATTTTAGTTATAAAAATTGATTATTACTAATGATATTTTGAATAATTAATTGATAAACATGTTAGACAAATAGTTGATGTAAGACTGACCTGGCAGGTGGTGGTCTCAGTGACCCCACACACTATGCGCTGGATGCCCTCAACCCACACTTTCAGCTCCATCCTGGCCACCATGAAGCCATCTTCCTGAAATATTATGTTACAATTTGATAAATTTGGGCCGTATTTATATAGTATAAAACAAGGCTTAAAGGATGAAGATGAAAGATTTTATCAGTATACTACAGTACCCTACGGTCACCTATAATATATACAAGTTTACTAATTAGTTGTTGTTGTTGTTGATATAATTAGTAATTAAGGTTATTTCCAAAGTATACCAGTACAGTATAAATATTAGAACATGAAAGTTATTGCTTCTTTTATTTTGTATTAGGGACACAATTATGCGACTTACTCTGTCTGACCATCATTTTACCCCACGATATTCCATCACATTCAATCTCTGCTCTCTCAAGAAGGAATTAATCATTACAAATTAAGAGAAAATTGGGTATTTATCTAGAGTTCTAGAATATTGCCATCTGGCAAGGTCCCAGTATTTTGCCCCGGTCAGGTTCCGGTACTTTACCATGGTTAGGTCCCGGTAGTCTGCTGCTGTCTAGGTTAGGTTAGGTAAGGTCAAGCTAATTTCAAAATACTCCAATTGAATACACTCGACCCTCAATTTAATGGATCCCCATTTAACGGATTTCGGATTTAACAGACACTTTTTGTTACCGGACAATCGTTAGGTGGCAGTGTGGTATTCCCACCTAACACGCAAGTACCCTGTCCAGAACACGGTCAGGAGTCAACGGGCTCACGGCGTCAGAATACAAACTCAGAAAATGCGTGTGTACTGTATGAGTAAGAACTCAATGACTATTTGTGAAATCTGAACAATATTATGTGTACCGTCAGCCCCCCCCCCAACCCTCACTACACTCACACTTAAGCCAAACCTTTTTAGAGACATATACTCTCAATGTACATTGTCCTTACTTCTAACATGAGTTTAGAATTACTGTACTGTCTTTTGTATGTACTGTACACAGTATTGATTCCAATTTATCCTCTGGATCACGTCAACTTTCCAGTAACGGACAAGGTTAAACTCCTTTTTGACCATTAAATCGAGGATCGAGTATATCCAAAAAAAAAGGCCATAGAAAACAAGTGGGTATATTTACAGAAGTACTGAGTTCACTATATTGTATATTTTAGTATCATTACCGTACCCACTATTTGGGACCATTCTAAGACACTTTTCATCTATGGTATTTTACAAACAATTTGGAAATTATTCTGACTGGTAAATCGGCTATTGAAAGAATTACCGTTATTGCGTACGTTTTTCTACATTTATTACCCACCTATTTGGACCATTCTAAGACTATTTTCTTCTATGGCATTTCCTCCGGACCTGGTAACACTGCTACAAAATTGTAATTCTTTATATAAATAAAGTCTCACCTAACCTGACCTAGACCACAGCAGACTACTGGGACCTAACCTGGACAAACTATCGGGATATAACAGGTGTAAACTATCATAAAGTGACCAGGGCAATTTCCTGGGACCGAGCCAGATGTGGTAACACTGTGCGGCCCTAGCCAAGAATGCAGGAATTCTGTAATAATACAGAAAGTGTCTTAGACTGGTATAAATTAGTGGGTAAAGAAGGTAAAAACATCATAATAGAAATGGGCAATACATACATGTAAAATAGATAATTACAAAATATTGGGGTATTTATTGAAAGAAACTAGTCTGACCTGACCTGACCTGACCTAACGTTAGACCACAGCAGACTACCGGAACCTAACCTGGGCAAACTCCGGGACCTAACCTGGGCAGACTACCGGGACCTAACATGGGCAAACTACCAGGACCAAACCTGGGCAAACTACTACATCTCGAAAACGGGGCAATTGAGGAAGAAAAACTACAGAAGTGTCTTAGAATGGTCCAAAATAGTGGGTAATGACAGTAAAATATCTATTATACAGGAAGGTGCACTTTGGCACTAATACCTAATTACCTCTTATAAATAAAGTGGAACTCGTATTTTTCAGAATCCAAAAAAATTCTTAAAATTGGATAGTTTACACCAGTTATATCCCGGTAATTTGCCCAGGTTAGGTCCCGGTATTCTGCTGTGGCCAAGGTTAGGTTAGGTCAGACTAATTTCCAAATTATGCTTATAAAAGTGTGTTAACGTTAGAATGTTTCAAAATAGTGGGTAATGATACTAAAATATACTGTACAATATAGTGAATCCAGTTCTGTAAATTTACTGGTTTTAGAATTGTCTAAATAAGTGGCTAATGAAGGTAGAAGTACCTTATGCAATAATGGTAATTCTTTCCATATTACCAAAATGGGCAGTGGCAAATGGCTATGCAGTATTTAACGTTACAATGAGGGAGTGACATATATATATAACTAGGCTATACCAGTATTATATAGTACAAATGTTAAAAAGAACACTCTGGTCCGTAACAGCATCATATTTTGGGATCTCGTTAATTTTGCACATCAATATTATTGTTATGTCAATTGCAGAAATGCCTGTTAAAAAAGTTTAAGTAATTACTGCATAAAACACGAACATTAAGTCACATTTCAACGTTAGCAGTACAACTTGAACTTCATTATCCTCCATCATCTCCTTATTAACACTCCCTTGCATAATGTACGGGAATTGAGACTAATATTAAAACTACGCATCAAACACTTAAAATTCAAAACTAATGAAAATAGATCCCATCTAAGTTAGAAGTAGATGCTAGCTCCAGTGACCTGTTCTTCCATGTTCTAACACAGCCATATTAATCATTACACTATCCTCGTGATTAAATTATTCGTTCCATACCTTAAACTGTAAGTAATTGGCAGGACGAGCGAATGAGAGCACATAATTATCCTTGCTCTAACGCTCCTCCCTCCAGGCGGCCATGTTTGTTGACTGTGCTGTGGTGACAAGTGAGCAGCGACGCCCTTTTCACGGCATTTTCAATAGTATTCTGATATTCTCTACTGTATGTTCACCTGCCTTTATGGTATGGGCTGTGTGGTACGAGTATACTTTACTGGTAGTTTATAATTTCATTAAAAGACATATCCTCTGAATAAATTGTCTGGGGCTATGATATGGATCAATTTGATTTAACAGACGATCTAAATATAGCACAAGGCTATATCGCGATATAGAAACTCGTGCATCATTTGCTTGTTTACTTTGTAATTTCACTCGGCATGCAGAAAATCAACCCAATATCGTTAAAACAGATTTATAATTATGCATTCTACATTAAACAGAAAGGCTGTGGGTGGCATCCATCCCCCAGGGATTAGAATGTTGAGCATCTCCCCTCCAGCTAATCACTAGGCTACCTAGTGATACCACTAATTCCTAAGCTACCAGTGTGTGATTGTAACCAGTCTGACAGGACTTTCGCCTCCTTTCGTATGCAATATGTCAATGGTCTAGCGTTCCGGCCTTGCAAGAATTGCCTACTAATCAGGCCAGAAGCCGATTGTTATAATATTAAGAAGGAGTCCGGTACGGGAACTCAGAGATAATGAAAGTACAGCATATCACTTTCCTTAAAAAAACAGGAGTTCAGAATCACATAATTTGTTTCAAACATGTGCAGGCAAACAAGAAAGAACACATGAAATATTGGAGCTCAATCATCAGTTTTACTACGTTGAAAAAATACACTGACCACAATCGTTGCAATTTCAGTATTGCCAATGTCACGATTTTACAGTACATGTGATTGGTTATTATTGAAACTTACGGAAATTCATCATCATGTTATGGCACTACTATTACACTGCAGAATGCTGCATGATTATAGGATAGGGAGAGTGTCAGATCGATGGACATAACTAGACTGGGTTTGTTTGATCTTTCCACAACTACACGGTCCTAGCCTCATATGCTTGGCTATGTTTTCAGAGGTGCTTATAAGGTTGGGATATTACCACAGCATGCATGTATATCTATTTAATAATAGTCTATAGTATCACTGTCCAGTAATCACTTCCAAACATTAGTATAGGGCTACTACAGGCTCTCAAAAGTATTTAGGACTATTCTGACAGCATGATTCGATATCATATATTATGCCACAACACAACATTTTCTAAACTATTCATGTACTGAGGCTGTTTATCAGTGATCGTTGCCAAGAGTATTATTGAAAGTTATATATAGAGTGTCTGTAGGTTACAAGACTAATTAAGGTTACATCTCACCTGAAACAAAAGTCAAGCTGCGAATCATTCAGGTCTCTCTACCAAAAAATTATAAACTGTAGTCTATGATTTTTGTATCTACTTACAGCTATCTACTGTACCTATAGCTATATAGCTACCAGCTCAGTAGAAAAAGCGTCTGCCCCCCTCCCCCGACAGAAGATTGATACAACCTCATGACTCAGGACTCAGGAGTAAAGATATAATAATCCTATCTTTACCACCACATCTCACGGGTGACGGGTGTCTCCAAGGGGCCAAAGAGGCTCAGGGCTGAGTCCGGCTGACATGATGATGATTATATGGTTGTCTCCATTCAAGTGAGCCACGCGTCGGGAGGATCTCAAAAAGAGTTACCTAATAAGATTCCACCACCACCATCATCGCCTAGAACTGTCACCTAACCCTGAACGTGACCTGCCGCTTTGCACTACACCTATTGCTATATTTCTAATGACGTTGCCTAAGGCTTGTCTACAATAAATTGGTCTACTTATGCTGTCTATTTGCCTGTCCCTCTTGTTGTCATAATATCCCATAGGATCTTATATTAACTATTTCACAATGTACCCTGCCAGTTACAGAGTACCACTGTTGTATACAGGTACAGTACAACAAAGTATTTTCATCAGTTAATGGCGTGACTGCTGACCATTCGTACAATAAAGGGTGTGGACGCACTTCCGGGAAAGGGATGGACTATAATAAGTATATTACACCTCCAGGCTCCATGAGATAAAAAAAATTGAAGGACTCTTGCTGCTCTGCTGCTCACCATACATCTGTGGGCTACTTTCCCGGAAAGATTGGGCGACAAGTTGAAATGAACACCCCCGGTGTCGGCTCTATCCGGTGGTACCGTTGTCAGTTGGTAATACTGATCGCGTCGCATGTAAAGTTGAAATTTTGTAAACATTTGCTGATTTCAGTGATTTGCAGGGAGTAGGGAGGCTAGGGACCATAGTCGGTGCATTGTTTAGGTTTTGCAAACCTTTCTAACGTTCTTAATTATTGTATTCTGAAGGAAGGAACGATTGCTGTTTGTTTTTTTCTTAGAATTACGCGAACTACTATCAGTCCACGAAGTACTGAGTGAAAAATACTAATCACACCAAAGGGAAATGTACTTGAAAAATAAGACTATGGTCCTGGTATATAGATGAAACTGAACAGATTTGGTCACTAATATCAGAAACCCAGTATACATACCAAGATAGTAGGCAAAAATCGTCACTATGGCTGCAAATCGAGCTCGAGTTCAAGTTCTAAGTCTGCCAGATGAAGACAGTGATGAACTCAAAATTACCCCACTGTGAGTGGTATATTTATTGCAAAATTATCTTTGATGTTAATGACGACTAAACCTCTCTCTTCTGCTCCCAATGATTGACTGTATTGACATAAGACCTCTGACAGACCTCTTATTATGATAGTCCTAAAGGCTGTATTCAAGAACGTCTGTGGCGTATACGATGGTGTGGTGCCCGTATGATGCCTCCTCAGACACATAACAGAGCTGTCGTACAGTACCACACCATCTTGTACATCACAAAATGTTCTTGGTTATGGCCCAAAGTCTTTAACTTAGGGCATTTATTGAAAGAATTACCATTTTGTTGCCAGATCTGGCTAGGTCCCAGTATATTGCCTTGGTCATGTTCTGTACTTTACCACAATTATTCCGGTAGTTTGCCCAAGTTAGTTCCTGGTAGTTTGCCTAGGTTAGGTCCCGGTAGTCTGCTGTGGTCAAGGTTAGGTAAGGTCAGGCTAATTTCAAAATGTCCTATCTTGGAAATTTGTGAAGAAAATATTCTGAGAATGGTCTAAATAAGTGGGTAATGAAGGTAAAAAAACCGTACACACTTATGGTAATTCTTTCAATATTTACCATCTTTAGTCTATCCAGGTCCTGATTGGGTTCAGATAACTCCTGAATATATTTATTAATGAGATTAGGATGAGGGTTTTGTACTATAAATGAACCATCTAGGATAGTCCTCAATAATAATCAGCATCTTTAGTTATGTGGAGGAGAAAGAGTTGTTTAAGTAAAGGTTAGAATTCAGATAAGTTGTAAAAATATGTATTCTTTGTGCTGTGGTATTTATTAATTGCTATAGTTATGAAACTCATTCTAATTTGTGGAATTGTCACAAATTTTGATAAGCCTTGTCTGTAGAGTATTGGGTTGATATAAAATGAATATGTTGCCCATATTCGATAGAAGGTTTTGAATTATATTTACCTACTATTTGGACTTTTCTCCATATTCTTCACAGAAATGCTGGGCTTTCAAGATGTATACTCTTATTTTCTCTACCAACTATGGATAGAATTGAATAAGTTTTTCATAGATAATCTCTTATATTGACTTCTTCATTTTAACACTAAGTTAAGGTGACCTAAGTAGCATTAGGCTATATTTGTGCATACGGTATATGTGCATGCTGGTATTATATTTCTTGTGTAAGTTCTTGCTTATTCAGATAACTGTTTGTTCACAGCGGATCTGGGCAAGAAGTAGGAAGGTCATGTCACCTTTTGGAATTCAAAGGAAAACGAGTTCTGGTGAGTATGTTTTATTAAGGGAGCCATAGCATCACATAAATCAATGATATTGAAAAGGCATTAGCTACTTTCATATTGCTTTATAGATAAGGGTTAGAATATAATATACAGTATAAACATCCATGATATAGAATATATATTTAGCTATACATTCCAGCTATTTTAACTTGTTTTAACTGATGCAGTATTGCAGGAAAGTGATGAGTACGGTACTGACAGGGAAAGTTTTGGCACCATTGCTCATGTTCTCCATATTGCAGCTAGATTTTGGAATTCATCCTGCACTGACTGGGATGAGCGCCCTCCCCTTTGTTGACTTTATTGACCCAGAACAAATTGACTTGATGCTGGTGTCACACTTCCACCTTGATCATGCGGGAGGACTTCCTTGGTTCCTGATGCGCACACGTTTCAAAGGCCGCTGCTTCATGACTCATCCAACTAAAGCCATCTACAAGTGGCTTCTCTCTGATTACATAAAAGTCAGGTAAAGATCACTATAGCAAATTTCAGTACCAGTATGTAAATTCAATTAACATAGGCTATAATGATACTGGTATATTAAAATGGAAAAAGAATAAAGACCTACAGTATTTACAGAATAACAACCAATTATTTTGTGCAATGGAATAGTCTATTAGGAAGGAACATAAATACAGTATTAGAGGTTTGCATTAGTTTGGCCTTGTTTGATATAGCAAGCTTTAGTCGTTTCTAATGTTGCATTACTTTTCTTTAAATAAGACAAAGCTGTGTGTCAACCATGTCAGAGTATTTTTGGTGTACTAAGATCTCTGCTCTCTCATTTTCCCTTCTCCAGCAACATCGCCACTGAGCACATGCTGTATTTAGAGAGTGACCTTGAAGCCTCTCTGAACAAAATCAACGTTATCAATTTCCATGAAGAGAAAGAAGTGCAGGGGATCAAGTTCTGGTGCTACCATGCTGGCCATGTCTTAGGAGCAGCCATGTTCATGATTCAGATTGCTGGTGTTAAGGTTTGCCCACACTTATGGTGGTATTGCTGCAATGGGAATCATTTATTGCTATACTGAATATATATAAATTAAATAACCTGGTCAAAATTCGATCCAACATGTACCATATGAACAGGATAAACTTGTATATTCTGCATCGGCCTATTTTTTTTACACTACTGCATTGACATCTTTCACAGATCTTGTACACTGGGGACTTTTCACGGCAGGAGGACCGCCACCTTATGATGGCTGAGATCCCACAGATACGGCCGGATGTGCTCATGATTGAGTCCACATATGGAGTGAGCATCCATGAACCAAGGGAGAGTAGAGAGACTCGATTCACTACTACAGTGCACACCATTGTAGGACGAGGTGGTCGCTGCCTTATCCCGGTCTTTGCTCTGGGCCGTGCTCAGGAGCTGCTTCTTATTCTTGGTACAGTACTAATATTTGGTGCTTTTTATTGTACTGTAGTATCGTGTACACGGGTATGTATTGTAGAGGCAAAGAATACCCAACACAGTTTTCATCCAGTACCGTATGTGTTGATATTGTCCCATTCAGAAAAGTTTCATCAAGTATTGTATTGGTTAATTAATTCTGGTAATTATTAATATTAATATTTAACAAGCTTTATAATCTGGTCATAGTCTGAGAAAATATACATGAAATGAGTCATTTACAGGTGAATGAGAAGGAGGTAGTTGAAACTTTTGTGTTAACTGCATATTTCAATAGATGAGTACTGGCAGCAACACCCAGAACTCCACGAGGTGCCCATCTACTATGCCTCTGCACTTGCTAAGAAGTGCATGAGTGTGTACCAGACCTACACTCATGCTATGAATGAGAGAATACAGCGCCAGATCTCCATTAGCAACCCTTTCCAGTTCAAGCATATATCCAACCTCAAGGTACTCAATTTTTCACAAACTTGATTTGAGGCAGGATAAATAGTAGGAATGAATTATCTCCAGTTCATTTATTATCACACCAGTGTGATTCTAGATTCTCCCAGCCTGTCATCAGGAGCATTGAAAGCCAGCATTTACTCTAGGACAAACAAAACTGAGTGCTAATTTTAAGCAATCCTTCTATGCATTTTACTTCCTAACAGCTTTCCCTCTTGCTTCAGGGTATGGACCAATTTGAAGACATTGGGCCATGTGTGATCATGGCATCACCTGGTATGATGCAGAGTGGTTTGTCTCGAGAATTGTTCGAGATCTGGTGCCCAGATCCTAAGAATGGAGTCATCATTGCTGGTGTGTATTGATTTTCGAATTGGGTATACTGTATATACTGACGAGCAGTAATTATTGTTAAAGAATATTCCATGAAAATAATTCTGCTTAATCATCAAAGCATCATGTATACACTGGATATTGAAATCAAATGAACACTGCTTGTCAATACTGTACATAGGCCTATATGTTTTCCTTATGATTTAATTTTAAAGTGAAAGAGCGCCTTGAGGGCCAGCTATTCCTACAATAAACTACCAAATATTTTACTTGGCTTAGGCCATGGCCTATCCCATGATGATGCTCCTGGATGGGAGGAGAGGCATTAACATCATAGGTGGAAATATAAATGGGTAATATACAGAGAATTTATATGCATAGTAAATGATATAGTGAGAGTTACACAGATGAAATCAAATATAAAAAGGATTTTGTTATTCATTATTTAACTTTTTTTCACAGTTCATTAAGAATTTATTGCATGTTTAGAGAATATAAATATAGTTACTTGGCTAGCTTACCTGAATTTCTAATAGAGTTGTAGATATTAGGCAAATGCTAGCTTGTATTGGACTTGTTTACTGTTCTGTCTAGGCTACTGTGTGGAAGGGACACTTGCAAAGGAAATTCTGAAAGAACCAGAGGAGGTAACGACCATGTCAGGACAGAGATTGCCCATGAAATGTTCTGTTGAGTACATCTCCTTTTCTGCTCACACTGACTTTGAGCAAACGTCTCACTTCATCCGCACCATCCATCCACCCAATGTGGTTAGTACAGGGGCGGTATTCTTAGTTTAATCCAATTGATGTACAGTACCATATTTCACACCAAAAATGCATAATCCCACTAATATATAATTCTTTATAGTAAACCTAATGGTAGGGCTAGAATATAAATACATATATAATACAACAAATATGATTTTAGAGTCACTCAATCTGTTGGAAGTATTTTGGGTACTGAAACCACAGGCCAACTAATTAGAAATAGTGTCATATGTTGAGATTTTGTAGAAATCTTAAATTTGTTTGCACTATTGAGGATATTAATGGATACAGTTTAAAGCTGAACCACTCTGGTACGGTACTGAGTCCATGATTATTTCTGCATCAGATATTTGAAGCTAACTTGGGGAGCTTTAGTGTGTCAACAAATTTATATATTCACACAATATCCTGATTACAGGTGCTAGTCCATGGGGAAATGACGGAAATGTCTCGTCTCAAGTCAGCGTTGGAAAGGGAGTATGAAAGCAACACTGAAAATCCAGTGAAGGTTTACAACCCTAAAAACCTTGAGACAGTTACTTTTCATTTCAGGGGAGAAAAAATGGCAAAGGTAAGATTACATTCCTAAGAATACAGCAATTCATTTAGACCAAACGTTCATTGCAATGTTGCTTCATGTATTTGATCTTTCTGTGGCCACCCCCTTGGGGGGAGTTCCCAGAGGGAACGAGGCATCAGAGCTATTTGCATTTGGCTTTTTTAGGCCATTAATTGTTGAAACAATTAAGTATTCTTTTAACCCCTGTTCTTGTAGATGTGAGGTCAGTGGTTTGTCAAAGCTGGATATATTTTAAGTTCTGTGAGTAGCTGTTCTCCAGTCTGGAAAACTAGGAAAGGCTTAGGAGTATTTATATGATGTTTCTAGTATGTACAATATTTCGATATTAAGAATTAAAATTAAAGAGCCAGTACAGTTTTACCGAATTAGATGGTCCTTAGTTTATACATACTGTACCCGGTATGTATCTACTGTAAACTCAGCCTATGAAAATATGAAATAATGAAGAATTGTTAATATTTCCAGTTTAACAAATTGGTTAATACTGTAACTGTATACTGTACAGCTATTTATTTCTCATAGGTCTCCCAGGTCTTATAATGTCTGCAGATCAGACAGCTGAAAACAGGCAAGGGAATGGCTTGGGTCCAAAGGGGTACCATAACCCTTAAAGTATTTCCCACATCCTAGCAGGATATACCCACCTACATTTGGTATTGGAAGAACTAGAAATCTATGAGCCTAGTGAAAAATAATTTTTTATATGTAATTATTATGTAATATTTATATGTCATATTACCATTGTTTTGCAGGTAATGGGTGACTTAGCTGTACTAAAACCTAAAGAAAATGAGATTGTGTCTGGCGTCCTAGTGAAGCGTAACTTCAACTGCCACATCATTTCTCCGAGTGAGCTTGGCAGTAAGTGATTGTAAAGGTTACTTGTATGGTAGAGTAAAATGATAATGGATATCCCAGTTTCAGAGTTGGAACACAAAAAATTGTCAATCTCACGAGAAATACTGAGTTACATTATGTAAGTTTGTTGGATTATTTGGATTTTTTGTAATGCGTTAGTTTCAGGGAGAAACAATAGTTTTAGTTTTACCATATCTATTCTCGGATACAATTGCTTCCATTCCTAAACCACTCTCCTTACATTGTCGATTTTTCTCACATGCTATATTCATTACCTGAGAGTTTTGATTCATGTTGTCAAGTCGGTATCATATATTCCACTAAGCAGTAATACCAAAGTGAAAATCTAGCAAGATCGGCAACACTAGGTTGGTAATGTGTTCTTTTATCTACTTAGCCGGGATTCTTGGGTTGCAGAATACAGTGAACTCTCTGTGTCAACTATCAGCCAGAGGTCAAGTCTGCATTACACAGGATCATGGCCACTTCTCCACTACCTATTGTCATCTATGTATGGCAGTCTGCAGGTGGTGCCCACTGAAGGGGAGGAGAACAAGGCACTCAAGGTGTTTGATGCAGTCACAATCACCCGTGAGCCTCCTGTCGTCATCATTGAGGTATAGTGATGATTGAGTTTTAAAGTACACTCGACCCTCCATTTCCAGGACCCCATTTTGCCGGATTTCAGATTTGCTGGACAACGTCTGGGTGTCCAACAATATGTATGATTCCCGGACATCCGCTTGGACCGTCCGGGAAAAGTTAAAAAGGTCTGTGTGGTAATTTCAAACTTTCTGGTACCCTGCCTGTGACACGAACATAAATTATAAACACATTGCCTGCCTTGTGCTGTTCTCTCCTCACATAGACAGAGCATTGCAGTTGTGATAATATTTTACTTTTTCAAGGACCAAGATGGCTCCACCAATGATAAAAATTAGGAAACCTGTACATTTGTCCGCTGTATAAGTCATCTTTCCACCACCTCACAAGCATCACGCACAGCTACTGCTGACACTGTTGCCAGGTCTGCTTGATGAAATTTCCACTACTTCAACATGAGATTTCCCTTTTTACTGCAATAATTTCCTGTTTACTACTGAACATTGAGGGTCTTTTTGGTGTTTCGTCTGTTAGAAATTTCCAAATTTACTCTTGAACAATATATAATTCCCCTTTGTGGCCTTCAAAATTTCCTAAAACAGAAATTACCCTGCACCTGACAACACCGATTACCGACTCTTCATCTTGTAAGGTAATTGCAGAAGCCTACTTTACAGTATCATGGGGTCCTGGAGTGGCGGTATCTATGTTGTAGGACCACCCCTCAAGGCTACCAAGGAAGGAAGCTATGGGGCCCAAACTGTCGTAAAATCCGCCCGCTCCCACCAAGGGGGCGTGAGTCCCTGGGAACAGCTTCAGTCACCTGGGCAATGCCACTTCCTTCACACAACACACACAGCTACATATTTTTTCATCACTGAGGAATGATTCTCCGGCTTTCATTTCTAGGCTTTTAGCTGGAGATATGAAAAGCAATCCTGGACCCACAAACATACACACATGACCAGACTCGGGACTCCTCGGCCAGACAGTCCGGGGAACTACAACAACAACAACAACAACAACAACAACACATGTCCTACATGCTCTAAACCCATCACAACCTCACAAACAAAATATACAACACAACCATCATCATCATCATTTTCGTTTAACGTCCGTATTTTCCCATTTAGGATGGGGTTGGACAGGCGATGACTGCTCTCCACATCTGTCTATCTTGTACCATATGTTCTTCTATTCCCATTAAATTCATATCCTCCATTACACACGCTCTCCACTTTTTCTTGGGCCTTCCCACCGGTCGCCGGCCCCCAACTCTCACCTCCCCCACCTCACTCAACACCCCCCCCTCTGCTCTTCTCACATGTCCAAACCATCTCAGTCTTCTCTGCCTCAACCTAACAGAAAGGTCTTCAACCCCACACATCTCTGCCACTTCACTGCTAGACCTCCCATCTTGCCACCTTATTCCTGCCATGTATCTCAGCATTCTACGGTCACAGCTGCGTATAACCTCCATCAGTCTGTTTGTCAATACCCATGTTTCTGTTCCATACATAAGAGCAGATCTCACACAGGCTTCATATGTCCTTCCTCTGGTCCTCAGCCCTATGCTGCGGTTCACTAATAAACTGGCTATTTCTCGCCATCTTCCCCATGGAGTTGCTACTCTCGCTCTTACTGCTCTTTCCACTCCTGCTTCACAGTCCAACACATCTCCTAAGTAGCAGAACTGTTGCACTTCCTCTAACACGCCTCCATTTACCATCAACCCGGCATCCTTTTCATCACCATCACTATCACTACCCATCTCCTCCCTCACACATCTAGGACATACAATGGCCATCTTCCTGACTGAATTAATTCTCGAGCCTTCTTTCCAGTCACCATAATTTTTGTCTTTTCCATGTTTATTTTCAGCCCCCTCTGTTCCATCGTTTCCTTCCACCTGTTAAACATATTTGTTACTTCTTTCTTTGATTCTGCTGTCAAGACCAGATCATCGGCATAGAGCAGTTCCCACGGACCATTTCCTCTTGCCAATTTAGTAGCCTCCTCCATTACTGTGATGAAGAGTAGTTGACTAAAAGCTGATCCCTGGTGTACTCCCACTACTATGTCAAAGTCCTCTGATGTTCCTGCCTTTGTTTTCACCCTTGACCTTGATTCCACATACAGAGACATGACTGCAGCCACAAGCCTTTCTGGCACTTTTTGTCTCCTCAGTGCCCACTCAATCGCTCTCCTTGGCACTCGATCAAATGTCTTCTCCAGGTCCACAAACACATGGTACAACTTCTCACTGAACTTTTCCTGCATTTGCCTCACTATAAAAATTGCATCTGTTGTTGACTTTCCTGGGCAAAATCCAAACTGCCGACTATCCACTTTTATCAGTTCCCTCAACCTCTCCTCCAATACCTTCTCAAATAGTTTCATTCCATGCTCCAATAGTCTAATTCCTCTATATTTTCCACACTCCAGGGCATCTCCTTTTCCTTTATATATTGGGACAGTCTCACTGCTTTTCCAGCCTTCAGGAATTTCTCCCTCGTCAACTATACTTCTAAATACTCTTGTTAAATCTCCTAAAACACCTGCTTTCTTTATCAAGTCACTTGTTATTCCAGTTGGACCTGCCGCTCTTCCACTTTTCATTTCTTTTAATGCTCTCTTCACTTCCTCTTCTGATATTTCTTCTATTGGTCCTTCCACCATGTCCATCTCTTCCAGCATGTGTTCATTTTCTTCATTTAACAAGTCTTCAAAGTAACATCTCCACCTCTCAAGTATCTCTTCTGTATTTATCTTGATAACTCCCCTTTCATCCTTTATATACTTTGCTCCCGTTACATCTTTACTCTCACAACCATGCATAATAATACAAAAAGATGGCTGGCCAGCTTCTTGGGAGGAAGAGCAGCCCATGTTACATTTGCTGGTCAGTCATCTAACATTAGCAGTTCACCAATGGTGTCCCCCAAGGTTGTGTTCTTTCACCCACCCTTT
This sequence comes from Petrolisthes manimaculis, assembly GCA_034508575.1. Classification (NCBI taxonomy): domain Eukaryota; kingdom Metazoa; phylum Arthropoda; class Malacostraca; order Decapoda; family Porcellanidae; genus Petrolisthes; species Petrolisthes manimaculis. Next base: position 168,043 of record JAWZYT010001381.1, read on the forward strand.
TCAATTTATATATGCACGACCTATCAACACCCCAGGCACCACTAATACACATAGCCTCCTACACTGACGACATAACACATCTTTATAGTTGAGCAAGTAGACAGTGCAACAAAAGTATAAGGCAACATCTGGCAGTTGTTTGTAGTAAGCCCTTGTATCTTTATGAATAAATCACTGCGGTGTAGCCACCACCTGGCCCTTCTGACATATCAGAAGCAGCTGGATGGACCCATTGTGGATGCCTGTCCGGTATGCATTACAGCACCCCACTCTATTAAACACATTATGGAAGACTGCAATGTACACAACCACACTTGCCAACAACACAACTGTGGGAAAACCCAGTTCAGGCCATAGCCTTCTTCAGGAGCTTGGGGCTGCTCGGCCAGACAGCTTGAGAAACTTCATCAACAGTATCCTGTATATTTATTGTTGTTAATACGCTATGTTTTGTATGTTATCACAGTTATGTTTGCCTTCCATACTGTTCTGTTGAATGCTGGACATACTGTAGTGTAAACAGTGACACTTGGATACTTATAAGAGTCCGGAGCAAGTAGTGATTCACGGACCGAGTAGGGTATATGTCTGGCAATTGTCAGTGTCTCCAGATATTTGAGTTTCCCTCACATTTACGATTCCCGGACTGGTACTCCCCCCTAATTGTCCGGGAAATGGAGGGTTGAGTGTATTAATTAAATACCGGGAAATAAAATAGAGGTGAAAAGAAATTACAATGTAACATTTCATTTGTTTTTAAAATTTGGTTATAGATATATATTGTACTTCCTTTATAACACTTTGTTTTTGCCATCAGTGGGTGGCCAGTCCAACAAGTGACATGTATGCAGATGCTGTAATGAAAGTGATCCTGAAAGCCCAAGACCTGGATGCTGAGGCTGTCTCCCTTCCTGCCAACATCACATCTACTTTTGATAAGATGCATTTTAAGGTAACTTCTCACTCCTCCTCCTTTGGTCTTATGCATAATTTATGCAGTGAAACATATATACGTCTAACCTCTCAGAATTTTTTATGTGTTTTGTCACTTATCCTATATTTTTCCTGTACTGTAACTACTAACGCAAGTAATAGAGCAACAAAAACCTGTGTGGTGAGTTTTCACTGTTTTTTATACCCAACATGTATAATTTATAGCCATAATCTTATGTACAGTCACAATCAAATATCCACCAACTCTGCCACAACAATGCTTCCTACTTTCCCATTCATTTTGCCCATCATTATGATCCTCCCACTCTCAAACACCCATTCAGCTCCTCCTAGGAATCTCTCATCCTCTTTCTCCCTGTCTTGTTCTCATTCACTGATGCATATGCACACACCCATACATACTTCACTAATCCAATCTTCCCTGTCATCCATACTACTCTTGTCACACACCATCCATGTCCATCTACTCCCTTCCACACCCTGGTGATACTAACACTGCACACCCCTCCCTCCCTCTTCCTTTACACTTCTCATACATTCCTGCTCAAATTACACCTCCTTCCATTCCTTCCCACATCACACTCTCTCCTCCAGCCTCACACTCCTCCACTCCCCACCCTATCATGTGTGTCTCAGTCACTCCCATCACATCCACTCCTCCATTTTTAAAAGCATTCAACTATCTCTCACCTCTTTATCCTGTGGCAGCTAGAATCATCTACCCACCACAAGCATCAGCCCTGTTGCCTGATGGGTTATAATAGTGTAGCAGGCAGACAACATTTATATTTATGTATAACATTAAATAATTATATTCCAGGTTAACTGTAAAACTTTAGATACAATGTATAACCTGAGGCAATAAAGAGATTAATAAAAACCTCACAACTAGTCTCCATCCAAACCTGGACTGGAGACTAAAGTAGCAGCCGCTACATTGGTGACCCCGAGGTGACTCGAACACCCAACCTTCTCCATATGGCTGGCAAACCTCTCTTAGCCGCTACATCTGGTGACCCCGGAGTGTAAACCCAAACCTCTCTTAGCCGCTACATCTGGTATCAACTCTACCATTTGCATTTACTGTTACCACTCCCATACACCCACCTCTCCCCCCTCCCCTTACAGGAAAAATCAGGACCCCTCCCCCAACAGCCATATCTATCCACTCCCCTCTGATGGCTGGTAAGGCCAATGCAGCGCTCATTCCCGGAAGGACACTGGCGGTCAGCATTAAATAAACCCTATATGTGGGGGAAGCTAAATCTAATCCCCCACACCACCTCCCTCTTTAGCTTCACCTCCCTCTTTATAAAAAAATTGTAAAAAAAAAGGTGGCGTTACCTGAGGTTGCCATGTGGAGGCGGGGTAAGGCTTACCTACCCTCCCTGAGGAGGGTTAGATCAACGAGATGAATCCTTTCCCAATTCTGACAGTTTAGCTTTACCTTACCGCAGCAGCATTTACCTCAACCTCATTGGTTACGATACTGCCACTGCACAAAGCAGATTATCTCACCTATTTTGCTTTGTATCTTCTCCCTTAGGAATGTTTGATTGAGTTGTTCCAAGAGATGTTTGGTGAAGCTTCTGTGCCCAAGATTTTCAAGGGGGAGAAATTATATATCACTGTAAGCAACGTGAAAGCCAACATTGATCTCTCTACCCTGGTAAGTATTTTATTGTTTTTAATTCATATGTTTTGATTTATTTAGAGTATCGTGTCAGTGAATGAAGAGATTAATATTGTCAGTGTAGCTTACTTTACTTTACTATTTTGATGTTATGGATAACAGTGGCCATTTTCTTTTTGAACAGAATGTTACTTCAGAGAGTGAGAAACTGAAAACAATTGTGCAGACAGCTGTGACAAAGCTGTTTGAATCTCTTGCACCAGTCACCACAAATGTGAAGTAACTACGAGTAACAAGCAGAGACCGTTGTAATTTGAAGATGTTTATGAATAAATGCTTAAACTAGAATGGAATTTGAAGTCTCCAAGAACAATATTGTAAACAAATTATACTGTATAAGATATCAGACAGTCAAGTGAAAAAATTTGCCAAATCACCATCAATATTATGCTATCAAATGATATTGATATATTTGATGCAGAAAATGGATCAGGAGATAGGGGATGTTGAGTGATGGTGGGTGGTGGAGGAATGCTTGCCATGGATGGTTTTGTCTTAGGATTAAATATAACTTATGAAATATTACAAAACCTAATGACACTGAATTATACCATACGTTTAGCTACTTGGTGTATGTTTTTACCATACTGTCTTTCACTGCATGACTTGACACTCCCTGTATCTATCCAGCTATCTATTTTCCTTTTATGTACTGCCTATGGTGTTCCATCCTTTTAATAAGGTTGGGTGGCCATCATTGGTATGGTAAGGATGTACAGTCACGAGCACTAATAAGTATTCAGGTGTGCTTCGACTACCCAAAGACAGTAAATAAATGCACAATAAGATCTGCAATGGAATTAGTTTTTTGATGAATTGGACTGTTTAAAGCTTCAACCAAAGCTGTATACTTATTAGTGCTCAGTCTATCCTGGAAAATATTTTTGTCTATTGGTACACAGTGTTTCTGCCTCTACAATTTATCAACATATGCAATGTCTTGGCTCCACATTTTCAACTGAAGTAAACATCATAAATTAATAATTATAATTTAATGAAAAGTTTTATGGGTCTACTTTCCTAAACAGTCCATCCCTCAGCACATCAAGAAGTTGGAAAAAAGTTAATACTGACAGTACAAAGATTTTTTTGTAGTTTAATTTACCACTTTGCAATTAAAACCAAAGGGTAAGGTTAATTATTATAGAGGGGAAGGAAGAAGACAATGCTAGGCCAGAAAGACCTTTTACCATGAGGGAATGAGACTGAGAGGAGGGACAGTAACCACGATGGAAAGAGTTGGCAAGGAGAGACTGCTGAACTGAGTAGGATAAAGGGATGGTCCATTCCCCAACAAACTACACATTCCCAAATATATCAACACATTAAACATTACATAATATTCATACAAACCCAAAGAAAATCATAACTGCCACACAGTGACTTAGTACACTTGAAACTTATCTTATATCTGAAATCGAGTAATTTTTTGAGAAATTATTTATTACAACAGATATATTTATTAAATATGTAACATTGATCATTAATGAACCATTAATAGAGATATTAAAAAATAACATTCCTGACAGAGCTATGTATCAGTTATTTTGGAAGTGGGATAGGAGATGGAGGAGAGAGGAGAGGACAGGAGCAATGGGAAAAGAGGGATGAATAGAAGGGAGAGGAGAGGAGACAGCTGGGATTTGAAAGGATTGGTACTCCTCTGAAATGTAAGAAAATGAAAGGAAAGGAGAAAGTTGGTGTATGAAAGAAAAGGCTAAGGAAATGAGAGGAGAGAAGGGATGTGAGTGGAGACCGGAATTCATAACATGAGAGGATGGGACGGTAGAGACAAGGCAGGCAGGGAGTAAGGAAATTCAGCTTGATATTAGAAAGTGACGGAAGATGACATAATGAGAGGGGGGGGGGAGAATAGGATGGGTGCGGCGATAGGGAAGTGAGAGCGGAAGAAGTGAAGAAGAAAGAGAGAGATGTGAGGAAAAGAAAGAGAGAGATGTGAGGAAAAGAAAGAGAGAGATGCGAGGAAAAGAAAGAGAGATGTGAGGAAAAGAAAGAGATGTGAGGAAAAGAAAGAGAGATGTGAGGAAAAGAAAGAGAGAGAGATGTGAGGAAGAAGAGAGAGATGTGATGAAGGAGGAGGTGAAGACTGGGGATACAAACGAATGAACTAAAACGGGAAGAAAGAAGACCGTGTTAGACCAGAATAACCTTATAGACCAAAAGTGGAGGAGATAGAGAGGAAGGACAGCGAGCAAAGAAAGAAGCTAAAAGAAGGGAAGGAGAGACAGTGAACGAGAAGTAAGAGACTGGCTCGGGTTCGAAGGGGAGCACAAAGCCTTAAAGTTTTGTCACATCTTTTCGGGCACCAACCAATCAATACTTCTGTACAGTGTTTCGACCCCTGCTGTAACTGAGGCACCATCATAATAAAACTTTCACTCACTACTGATAGACCCATGAATTTTGGAGTCGCAAAATATTGAGGGTTCAGTTTAAAGGGAAGATTGAATTGGGGATGACCACCCAAGGAAGGCATGGAAAACATTGTAGGACGAAGGAAAAGGTGATAGAGATGTGGTGTTTACAGTAGAGAATACGGGTAAATCCAGCCAGCGGCTTCGCTTGAAAGGGAAGGAGTGGAGCCGACAGTACCACGGGGCCTACTAAAGATTAAAGACTACTGAATTATCTACAGCGTGGGACGGAATAGACCCCCACGAATCCGCTTTCTCCTTCGACACGTACACACCATGCTGGCCAGTCAGTCACCTCTCTAAAAGTTCCTTCACATCAACACGTACTTTTTCGTCCTCAGTTCTCCAATCTCCGTTCCTAGGCTTGATTCAGCTAGTTCATATTCAAACGTGTCCTCTTGACCTCTGAAAAGAGGGTGGAGGATGTAGAAAACCTCAGAGTGACAAGAAAACGAAGGAGAACATGCAACTGTGATGGCTGCCTAATTCTTTATTCCGCGGACAACACTGCCTCTGCCTACGCCTTCCCCATTCACTTTCGCGGACTGGGTATGAGAGGGATTTTGTTTGGGGACGGCATTCCTAGACCAGATTTGAGAGAGAGAGAGAGAGAGAGAGAGAGAGAGAGAGAGAGAGAGAGAGAGAGAGAGAGAGAGAGAGAGAGAGAGAGAGAGAGAGAGAGAGAGAGACTCCAAATCTCTCTCTCTCTCTCTCTCTCTCTCTCTCTCTCTCTCTCTCTCTCTCTCTCTCTCTCTCTCTCTCTCTCTCTCTCTCTCTCTCTCTCTCTATATATATATATATATATATATATATATATATATATATATTATTCGGCAAGTAACAATACATAATTATGTAATGTATGTATGGTACAGTTGCCAAAAAAGTATTGCGACAACTATGAATACAACATTAAATATATTAATCTCCATAGTTGTTTGTAGGGATTATAAGTATGTATTACAGTAGGATATTATCTATGTTTCCTTCTGTGATACATGCTTATAGTCCCTACAAATAGTTGTGGATATTACTAGGGTTAAAGTTCTATCAAGATTTGTCGCAATATCTTTTTTGGCAACTGTACATATGGTAATATGTAATATGGCATATCTGATATTGAATTAGTTGTCTAAGTTCGTAAGGTAGAAATTTTATAATTGAATCACCTACCCATTGTAATTCACTCACAATGTTTCTGGGGTTTGTGTTCCACCGTTTTTGGACCTCTATAAAATATTAACGCATATGTAAATTATTGTTGTCGTTATATATATTTGTTTTTCTGAATGAAAATATTTGGAATTTAAGGAATATTTGATATAGTCGAAAAATAGTAAAAACATGAAATGTTTTATGTACAGTAGTTTTTTGGCTTGGACAGATATTTAATACTAACAAAGCATAAGAAAAAAATAGAAGTATAATATTATACGTAAAGGAAAAGGTATAAAAACATTGTATAAAATGTTGGTTAATTAATACCCGGAACGTACTGTGCTGTGCTGTATGTAGTGTTATAAACTGTGACGGTACCTGAACCTTATTACTGAGTCTGAGTCTGAGCCTGGCGGGCAAGGATCATCTGGTCAGTCTCCAAAACATTTCCTGACACCCACACAAACATCCTCCTCTATCTCACACCCTAACTCTCTCTCACTCTCTCTTTCTTTCATCATCAACTCTCTCTCTCTCTCTCTCTCTCTCTCTCTCTCTCTCTCTCTCTCTCTCTCTCTCTCTCTCTCTCTCTCCACACATACATCCCAGACGCTGGTGTGTTATAGGGAAGGCCAGGTTAATAGGGTAAGTGGACGAGAACAGGTTAAGGATTGCCGTCTGGAGGTTAGGCAAAGGACAAAAGAGTACTGAAATCGGACGAGGAGGGAACGTGTCAGAGAGAGAGAGAGAGAGAGAGAGAGAGAGAGAGAGAGAGAGAGAGAGAGAGTTTGTGTGACACTGAGGAATGAGGGTGATAGAAAAGAGACAATAATAACTCAAATAGAAATATTCCTTGTTTGTGTTTTGGGGTTCATTAACCTGTGATGCATTCCTTAGTTATTATACAGACACTTTGTTTGGTTAGTCCGATTAAGTGGAGTTATTTATTAATATTAATGTAAATTAAAGCCAACAGCTGCAGAATCCTATTTCACTTTCCCGTGATTATATATATATATATATATATATATATATATATAGTGTGTGTGTGTGTGTGTGTCCCAGTAAGGTTATCATTTTATTTCTTTTGTTGTACAGTACTTATATTTTAATCTGCGAAATTTAAATTTAAGGGTGTTTTCCTTCAAGAAGAAAAATCATCTGGTGTCAAGCGAAAAAACTCTTGTTGGTAAATTGATGGCTAATGATTCCTCCAAACTGCGCCAGGAAACAGACGACCATAATGTTACTCACTGAGGATCTGTTTTGTGGCATATTATTGTAGAATCAGTAGCGGTCGGTCCAATTTTACCAATGACAGAGCATACGAGTATATAATTATAACTCCTTAATTAAGCGAGAGTGTAAATGTGTTTCATCCTCTGCGTAAGGGTATAATTAACTTTCCCTATAGCTGTACGCCTCGCCCCTTCTTCCCATTCATATTTATTCCCTAACCATCTGCTTCTGTCCCTTCCATTCCTCCCATTCCTGCTTCTCTTTTTCCCTCTGGTTGGGTTTCCTGTCCCGGTCTTTTTTTCACCCTTTCCTGGAACCCTCTCCCTGCTGATTATACCCTGGTTACCTTATTTCTACCTTGAGAGAGAGAGAGAGAGAGAGAGAGAGAGAGAGAAAGAAAGAGAGAGAGCTATAGGGGTACTCCACCTTACTACTTAAACTTAACATACGCACAACAATCGAGCTTTCTACCTACACCATATGTCAACATCCTCTCTACCCACTAACTTACTCTATCCTGCTCTGCCCACCACCTTATCTCACTCCACCCTACCTTACCCACCACCCTAACTTACTCCACCTTACCTTACCCACCACTCTAACTCACTCCACCTTACCTTACCCACCACCCTAACTCACTCCACCTTACCCTGCCTCACTCCACCCTACCTTACCCACCACCCTAACTCACTCCACCCTACCCTGCCCACAACCCTACCTCACTCCACAACTTACCCATTCACCAATCTATACTCACTTCACCTTACCTTGCTTACCTTATCCACTACTCAATTAACCTCACTCTACCTTCCCCTGTCCTACTCTAATCACTACTCAACCTCGGATTTTTCTCACCATTCTACCTATCCCACTAACCTATTTTTCCCATCTATTTACCTCCCCTTCCCTGCTCTCTAACTCTCTAACCATACTGTCCTACACTACCCTTCACTCCGTCTTCCCTGTCCCACTATTCTCATCATAATAATACATTTTACTTGCTTAACCCATCACTCTATCTTCCTTCTCCTAGCCTGTACTCTCCATAATACATACGGTACTCTTTCTTCCCTATGCACTACTCCACCTATTCTTCTCACTAGCCCACACAAAACCTACCCACCTACCTACCTACCTACATACATACCCTACCTACCACTCACCTGTAATCTCTCTTTCTATGTCATTCCTTGTCGACCAACCTTACACCATATACTACCTGTCACTTTCATATCACTAACTATACCACACTATCTTCCCTCATTGATGCCTCTCTATATCTGTGATCTTACCTATACTTACCCTCTGCTACATACCACCATAACCACCTACCACTATTACTAATGTTTACCTACCTAACCCTATACTAAACACCAATCTACCCACCTATAACTAATCCTACGACTCATACTCAACCTACATCGCGACAGCAAATCCTACATTATCTAATCACTCTATCTATCGTATCATACCTCTCTACTAGGCTACCTAACAATATAGCAAATCCTACCCCATCTAAGTACCCCATAACCCCTACCCAATCCTACCTCACGATATAACAAATCCTACCCCACCTAAACACCCCATAACCCTTACCCCATCCTACCTCACGATTAGCAAATCCCACCCCACCTAAGTACCACATAACTCCTACATCATCCTACCTGACTTGCCTACTAGCCTACCCAATACTCCAAGCCTACCCATTATTTAGCCTCCCTGCGAGCCACTTATACACGACAAGGCAAGATATACGGCCTTATTCTGTCTACCCTATAGTCTCCTCCTGCACCTTCCTTTACCAACATGTGTTCGATTCGGTGAGTGACATCTTGACTTGAATAATCACGTCCTATGGAAACCAACGCTTTATAACTTTCAGGAAACCTAGGTGATGTACGAATGTATTTAGTATGCTGATTTAAAGTAAGACATAAGCTGTTGCCAATATACAAATAATGAAAAATATGGTACTCATGACGAATGGAATCGCAGCACAACAAACGATGAATCGAACAAGGCGTAAATAAATGTGTGGGGTACGATTATTGCCCATTTGTATGTGCCTTCCTGAGTTGAAGAAAATTGTGAAAAGCTGATAGTAATACAATAATACAAGCTGAATGATGATTATCGGGAAATAAAAGGGGTTAATTGAGATATTTTCTAATTAATAATATCTCTCATTGTACTTTGTCTTAATAAAATCATCTGATAGTTGACACACCACTGTAGTTACAAACGACAAAAAAAAAAAAAAAAAAAAAAATTGAACACTCTCAGACTCATAATAAAATGTTTGTAGTCTGACTCACGATATAAAAAAAAAAAACTGATGAAAAAATGATGCTACTGAACAACATAATATTAAACTCATGAATGAATACCAAAAATATACTTAGGATTAAAAAAAATGATGAATACCATACTATATTGTAGGCCTGACCAAAGTTGTTTTCTGGCTGTTAAAGCACTGTTGCCCTGGAGTACAAAACTTGATAAACACCCCATTTAACACCCAATGAAGGACAGGGCTCTCACTAAGGGGGGTTAGAGCCACGGAATCCATCTATACGTTGGCTTTGGGAGGATTGGGAAGGGAAGAAGATGGTGGGTGCTTGTGAAACAGTTGGAGAATCATCAGTGAAGTGACAGGCACGAGAGTTTACCGCAAGCCCACAGGAACCCCCAATCACTCTACAGTCTCCAGGAAAAGTATTACGGGAACCGTGATGTAGGTAGAAAATTTGATGGTGAATGAGTCTTTCAATCACTGCCACAAAACGGCACTTATATGGAAGGTATTCATTTCGTGGCGTATTCAGGAGGAATCAGAAGCCTCCAATTCTAATACACAATCACAGGGTCCTTAAAAGTTCTCTCTAGCACACTGTCTTCTTTCTGAACCTGATGTGTGTAACGTGGTGAGTTGTATTCATGTCTCGGTTTTACTCTCATTGGGACTTTATTTTTTATTTTTTGAGATTTTCCTATCTTAGAATAACAATACCTACACAATGACTCCAAGTTATCAAGGCGATAGGAAGGAAACATATTATTATTGCAAGCGTAAATTTTGACGTGTATGATACCTATGACAAACTAACCTTGAGTTATGTCATGGAAAATAACTGTTATTCTTTATTGCCACTCTTCTCAAACTAATGAGTCTAGAAATAACGAGGAGCAACTTGCTTCTCTCTCTTCTCCATTTGTTTACATGTTCGGTCCCAGATTACCTTAGCTAAAATCAACCAACCAACCAACCAATAACCTCTCCCGAATTTGTTGCATCATACACCTCACACTTTCTATATCATACGTACTCCTGACCACCACAACCATCACCACCACCACTGTTACCTGCACCATCCCTACCTCCTTTCCCTGTCCCTCACCACAACATCTGCTCTTCCCCCACAACCACCTCCTACCAACACCTTTCCCTTCATCCCTTCAGTTTACCACCACCACCACCACTCCTCTACAACCACCACCACCACTATAACTTCCCCCTACAGTAGCTCCTCTCTTACTACTACTTTACCTCACCCTCCCACCACTCCCTCTCTTTAACCACCACCACCACCACAACCTCCCTCTCCACTAACCCAACTATTGCCACTCAGATTTCCACTTAAACCCCCACCACTCCCTCTCATCAATCACCACCACCGCCTCTCTCTTACCAACTCTAGCCCCTCTCCCTCCCGTACACCAATTCTCTCTGTGTCGGAATCCGAATAAAGTAACAGATAGATATCCCAACTCAAACGGTTCAGAGATTCATTCCATCGGTTTGAAATATGAGTGGATAAAAACATTGACTGCATAATATTACTGTAAGGTATTGGATGGAAGTGAATGACTTTATGAACTGGCATGATTGTGTGTCTTAAATCTTGGTGTCCTGTAGAAAAAGGGTTGTATTGGAATTTCATGGATACAAATACACACTTATCTTTTGGTCCAAGTGCGACGATCCAGTGTGTTGAGAAGAGGAGACGTGGATACTTAAACTGCAGGTTCTAGCGTCACTCATCAGTCCCCTCTGGAATCGAGTCTTGCCAAGCACTCATTACAAGTTCGTACAGTCTCCTCCACTCCTACGTTCATCACTCCAGCGCTGTCAATGTGTGTATCCCTCAAAGTGTGAACCACCAGTTTCAACTCGTATATCCGAAACGCATGCCAGTTCGAGACAAGGGGAGAGTGATGGAAGGATGGGGACTGGTGTGGTGTTGTACTAAGGCAGGGTAGAGCTGGGATTGTAACCAGTAATATTGTACTAACAAAATAATACCCTTCAAAGTTATATATCGATTGCATACCAAAACAGTTTGGTGATAAGGAAAGTCCTTAGTTATTATTTTTGTTATTATACTATGCACTCCTACAGTAACAGTTTGGTGGGTTTGCGAGGCAGTAGTTATAGTTATAGTCTCAGACAGATGTCGTTTAATGAATGCTCAGAAAATGCCAGAGATAATGACATTAATATCATGTATCATAACGCTAATAATAATCATTGCACGTATGAAAACTATATGTGAAGTGTGTAGTTTGATCACGTCACTGTACTGTTGCTACAACCATGGAGGTACTGTAGTATACCTTACTATTACCACCTTCATGACTACAACATGTCACACCACCATCAGGCCTCATAAATTAACATAGACTCGTCCCTCAAGTTAGTCATTGTAACATGCTTATCAATATGCAAAAATGCGATTAATAACAAATTCCAATACTTTACGAGCATTATGAACATTGGTACAGATATCATGACAAATGTAATGTTTATGATTTTTTTTATGCTGGTGGTGGGTAGGTGAGGGACAGGTAGATCCTAATAAGTCCCTTGGGTAAATTGATAACCAGCCTGTGAAAGTTAATTTTCTCAAGAAAAGTTTATTTATATCACATTTCCTTGGTAGGAGATGTCAAGAAATGACTAAAATTGCATTGTTCATAATGCTCGTAAAACTTTATTTATACAGTATATTGACTATTAATTGTAGGCTATCGTCACAGATTAATAAGCATGACTAACTTGGAGGTTATGGTAAACTATAAGGTCTGATGGTGACGTGACACATTGTAACAACACACTTCTATCATTGCCTCTCCTTACTCGTCGTACTGACATGTGTTTCGGATATGTGAATCGAAACAGGTGATTCACATCATATAGAATACGCGATACACACATTGACAACTCTGAGGAATGAACTTTGAAGTGAAGGAGACTGTACGTTCTTCCACCAGACATCACAGACTAATATTGAAGCGTTAATTTAATTAATATTTATTAAGAATTAGGTTGTCCATTCTCGAAGCTGTGTCGAGAACATGCGTGCGCGCACACACACACAATCATAGGAACACTACTCTTACTGTAGAAGAATGTGTGTTTCCATACCAAGTAATGATAGTTATAAGGAAAGGCCTATTCCAATCACCACTTCAAGTTCCAGTAGAGATATTTATCTGACCTATGGTGGTAGGACCGGAAGGGACGCTCACTTTACACCGTGACTGTACATGAAGATTGAGAAGGGAAGACAGTATTGAATCGTGTGATATCTTAACCAGGTTAGTAAACAGGTAAACAGCTATAGGTAATGAGGAGAACAGGTAAGCACGACGGGAGGCCAGAGTGAGATGGACAGGAGGGTAAATACGTAGATCAGGAGAAACTCTCTTGTGTCGTGTTTACAAATGATCAGCTGATGGCTCACGACCTTTCCCTTATTCCAACATCTGTTCACTAGTTTGTCGGTGATTAAAAAAATTAACAAGAAAGACTATTCATATAAGTTAAGTTCATTGTTAAGCTAAAATTTCGTTCTTAAGAGTTCATTCGTCTTATGGACTCTATATAGGACCTGGACACTCGCAGTCGGAAATTGTGTCCCGATCCCCTGACAAGATGAATCACAAACAGCCTGTAGCTTTGAAGATTCGAATACCTGTGCGTCTCCCTACACCGTGTCAAGTAAAGGGATCAGGACAATTTCTGACCAAGAGTGTACAAAGAATTCATGTGTCTAACTGTACCAACTCTGAGACGTTTTATGAATGCCGTCCCTGCCTGCCTGCCTGCCTGCCTGAATACTTATTATGGGTCGTGACTGTATATCGTTGCCCTCCTTACCTGCATTACGGGCTTCGGGGGATGTCAAACAACTCATAGGGCAAAGGAAAGTATACATACAGTTAAGAAGGGGAGAGAGAGTACAGTGTTGGTAAATTTGGAGCGAATGATTTCCTCTAAACTATATATATATTCCAATCAACAATTCATGCACCCTTATTTTAGTTAACCTGGTCCTGTTTTCTAGCATACTTTGGAGAAATCAAGGTGATCTAATGTACCAAAAGTGTATTATTAGCCCCTTAAGGTCGATTTATGGAAAGCTATAAAAATTACGTTAGATCCAAGATTTACGGAAAGCTATAAAAATTACCTTAGTAGTTGCGATCCAAGATTTTTATTCGGGTTTCCTTTGAAATTTTAAGGTACAATCTTTTTCTTATAGAGTAATGACGGTAAATTATGGTATGAATGATTGTTGGGAATGTGTGTGTGTGTGTGTGTGTGTGTGTGTGTGTGTGTGTGTGTGTGTGTGTGTGTGTGTGTGTGTGTATATGTATGTGTGTGTGTGTGTGTGTGTAAGAGAGGCACAATGATAATAACTGACCACATTTACCACCCAGGATGAGGGACTAAAGCTACATCAGTCTTGCCGCTCTCATACAACAGAGAAAAATTCATTATAAGGCAACGAGAGGGACGAGGAGGTAACCCCGTAATAATTATAAGATAGAATCATAAAATTAAGGAAGTCTTATAATTATATATCAAATGCCACCACCACGGCCACCACCACCACTGTCATTACCACCACCACCACCACCACTACCACCACTAACACCACCACCGCTACCAGTTACTCCACCAATAACATCATCACCACCACCACTACCACCACCACCAACATTACTCAGCCTGAAATTCCATGGAGCAAAAACAATAACAGCAATAAAGTTGTTGATGTATTGTGGCAATAAGGTACGACGTGCTATACTTTAATGTGTTTCCAGGGGGACCTCATTAAATTCTTGTGGTCCTCACCCTTACCTCACCACTACAACTCTGTCTATTACCACCAACCAATCCTGCCTCCCTGCTTGCCTCCCTGCCTGCCTCCCTGTCTGCCTGCCTGCCTGCCTGCCTTCCTGCCTGTCTGCCTTCCTGCCTGCCTGCCTGCCTTAGGGATGAATAGCATACTAACTCTTGGTAGCTTTCTCTAACTTCTCAACTCCTTACATATTCTTTCAAAGCCTTTTTCACTCGTTAGTAATGATTTATGTATTACCACTTTCTCATATGTGTACTCTAGGTGTGAGGGAAGGTGTGTACGTGTGAGTGTTTATATATGTGTTTAAGTGAATATGTACGCATGTATGTATGTACTGTAGGTGTTAGGGTGTGTGTGTATGTATGAGTGTATATACTGTATGTACTGTATGTATGTATGTACAGTACTGTAAATGTGAGTGAGTGTGTGTATAAAGGTGTGTGGTGGAGAGTTAATTTATTCAACCTATTTCCAGAGAGCAGGCCAGGCGGACGGACACCAAGCTGACCACTTCCTCCCTCCATAGCTAAGGTCTGTAGGCGAGGCAGGCAGGGAAGGAAGTGGAAGAGAAAAGGGAGATGATAAAGGACGTGAGAGGGAGGGAAGAGGAAGGAGAGGAGGAGTGAGACAAGCTGAGAGAGGGAGGGAGGAGGGAGAGCAAGGGTAGCAATGAGGTGTATATATATATATGCAGAATTCTCACTTCACCATTTGCTTCACTTCACTGCGTATATATATATATATATATATATATATATATATATATATATATATATATATATATATATATATATATATATATATATATATATATATATATATATATATATATATATATATAGAGAGAGAGAGAGAGAGAGAGAGAGAGAATGAATGAATGAATGAGTGAGGCAACAAATAATAACTAGAACAACAATGTAGACAAATAACTATTAACAAAAGACGAGTAGGTGGGTTAGTAGGTAATTAGGATAGTAGGACACGACGTCAAAACAAAACGAGTAGATGGGGTACAGCACGCGAGAAACAGAGAGAGAGAGAAAAAAAAAAGCTGGGCACGAAGGGAAAAAAATGGGATGGGTGGGGCTTGAGATAAACAGACAGGCAGGCAGGCAAGCAACAAGTAGGCATGATGGGAGAAACTATATAGAGGATAGACAAGCTGGCTCCCACACACACTCACGCCAATTCCCTGTTCGGTATCCTCATGTTAGCAGACAGTAAAATACTCGTGGGAACCAAACTGCAGGTCTATGTGCCCTCAATAAACACTATAAACTTCTCCCTCTCTCTCTCTCTCTCTTCCAGGTTCACTCTCCATAATCAGTATATTTCTTAATCTATACGCCTGTTGTTGTCTATGTCTCTCTGTCTGTATATGTATATTTAAAAACAGCCCTCAATAACAATGTCTCCACTGGGATAATGGTAAATATTTATTTCTTTGGCTGTTGATACTCCTCGAGCTGTAGATTGTTATTTTTGCCAATGTTATGTGTGTGTGTGTGTGTGTGTTTGTTTTGTGTATGTGTGTGAGTGTGTGTGTGTGTGTGTGTTTGTTTTGTGTGTGTGTGTGTGTGAAGAGGAGGAGTATGAGGTAAGGGGAGAGGATGAGGAACTGCAAAAGAAAGAAGCTTAATTAAGAATATGGAATAGGGGAAACGGAGGATTAGGATGAGGATGAGGATGAATAGACTTGGTGGCAGGAAGAGGATGAGAGAGACAGAGGGATGATGCCGTTAGTTAGTGATCCGGGAGAGTGAAAGTTAATGAACCTGTGAAAACTCCCAAATGATTTAAGAACACGCTTCCTTACTTAGGCAGTGTATATATGCACTTATTTGTTAAGCCATTGCTATGTTAACACTTGGGTGACTGGTATGTCTTTGAAGAGTAAATTTATCTTAGCGTTACTCACACTAAACTGCAAAAGAAACTATTGTATCCATCGCTGGAAGTCTAACAGAGATTATTTTATATTCTTGGCAGAAGGAGATTGTCTTACTGATACTATATATAATACAGACTAAGTCAGAGACACATTAGGTATGATGTCAGTCATGGAATCAGAGTTAATAAAAGCTTGTACTCCTATTGAATCTGGGCAAATTGGAATTTATCATGGTAGAAAGTGTGTGTGTGTGTTTGTGTGTGTGTGTGTGTGTGAGTGTGTGTGTGTGTGTGTGTGTGTGTGTGTGTGTGTGTGTGTGTGTGTGTGTGTGTGTGTGTGTGTGTGTGTGTGTGTGTGTGTGTGTGTGTGTGTGTGTGTGTGTGCAGGGTCCATAGAATTCTATGGACCCTGCGTGCGTGCGTGCGTGCGTGCCGAGTAAAAATATATAAAATAATGTGTTCACTCTTACAAGGATCTCTCTCTCTCTCTCTCTCTCTCTCTCTCTCTCTCTCTCTCTCTTGCTGGATACTGTTCCTGACACTAACTCTTGTTATAACTTTCCACTATAGATGGAATCCCTAGAAGGCAACACATGGTTTGGGATTATCTTTTATCTTTTAGGGATTAGACTGGTTTGAAACTTTTTGTTAGTCTGCTATGTTCACATGATCCATAGTTATCGGAGACTAACCAAGCTTTTGGCTACAAAAATAAAACCTCAGAATCATCAGGTTTTCTTTTGTCGCGTCTTACGATACACATGAGCTGCGGTGGGATATTCTAAAGGCCATTCAACAGATTGAATAGCGCCACTGGGATTAAAATTTTACAAGGTGCTACTCCTCGCTATACCAGGTCTGCACGGAATGGTGAATCTTAATCTGGCGACCTTACAAGTGAGAGGAGAGAACGCTGCCACTTCCAATTTGCCCTTAAGAGAGGTCAAACGAGGGCAATCAACACTGGCAAGGTCATTACAGCCACTCAACTCCGACTGTATGAAGAGGCAAACTTGAGAGTCGACACCACACACACACACACACACACACACACCCACCCTCTATTGTAATGTTGAGGAAGGACGGGGTTAAGGGGGGGAGGAAGATGTTATTGTGTCCATAGGAGAGTCAAGGTAGGAGAGGAAGGGAAAGGAGAGGTAGGGGAATTAAGGATGAGAAGGTTGGGAGGTGAAAGGAGGGACTTGAAGGGGAGGAAAGTAGATAGTGGAAGGATGGGAAGGATGTGTGATGAAGGGAGGGACTGGAGGGAGGAAAGGATGGATAGGGAGAGGTAGGGGAAGGATGACAAGGTTGGGAGGTGAAAGGAGGGACTGGAAAGGGAGGAAAGTAGATGGGGGAGGATGGGAAGAAGAGGAGAAAAAAGTAAATAAGATGTCAGGCGAATACGAGCTGCAAGTTTTTGGATTATATTTTTGTTATTTATATTATTGATATGGATGATGTTATTGTTATTGTCATAGTTGTTATTATTGTTATTTCTGATGCTGTTATTGTTGATATATTCCACACCAATAGGGTGATTCTGTTTCAAAAGTGCGAAAACTATAAGGGTTGAACAACGGAATGCCTATCACCATCAATATCACCATCATCACTACTTTTACACTCACCACCACCATCATCACCATCACCACCATCATCACCACCATCATCACCACCAATACCTTCCCTCACCACCTTCACAATCACCATCATCAGCATCTCTCATTACACTCACCACTCCTCACACCATCACCACTGCTATCATCACACCTCTCTTACTTCCCTCACCCTTCCCTTCCTCCCCCACTCCCCTGACCTCCACCACCACAAAAGCCAACACCCTCACCCCTCCCTCACCCACCTTCACCCACAAACGTCACCTCTACACCCCTGGGATTGAGTGTGTGTGTGTGTGTGTGTGTGTGTGTGTGTGTGTGTGTGTGTGTGTGTGTGTGTGTGTGTGTGTGTGTGTGTGTGTGTGTGTGTATCTATTGGTGGAATGTAGTTGTGTATTTTCTATCAATATATATATATATATGTGTGTGTGTGTGTGTATATGTGTGTGTGTGTGTGTGTGTGACTACGCTTGGGGTGATGTGTAGCTGTAGAGTGTTATGTTATTCCTGTGTTCATCCTTACAAGTTACAACACACGGTGATTATCATAGAGGGAGGGAGGGAGGGGGGATTATATATTTATCTTCACATACACACACACACACACACACATACATTACATACACAGCTATCATTGAAGTTCATAAAATATATCATGAAGTATAATCTTCCTGTGTGTAAGTTATAGTGTATTTGTAGCCTCTCTCTCTCTCTCTCTCTCTCTCTCGTTAGCTGCGGTCATGGTTAATCACACAAACATGTAGAAGTGTGTGATATTTGCCTCTCTTACTTTTCCTCCTTTCTTTTCTTTTCTTTCCTCCTTTCCCTTCTCATCTTTCCTCCTTTTTTCTTCTCCTATGTATGTTTCCTTTTCCTCTTTGTCTTGACTTCTCTTCTTCTTCCTCCTTTTTGCCTTTAATTTGCTTTCTTTTCCTTTATGTTCTATCTTATATTTCCTTCTCCTTCGTTCCTTCTATTCTCTCATGTTTTCTCCTCCCTTCTTTTTTCCTTTCTTTTTTGTTCCTCCCCTATCTTTACTTCCCCCCTCTCTTTTCTCTACTTCCCCCTCTTTCTCTACTCCATCCCCCCATTCTTTTCTCTACTTCCCCCCTCTCTTTTCCTCCCATTTTTCCCAATTATGTCTTCCCCCATGACTGACTGACTGACTGACTGCCTACCTCGAAGCCTAAATTGCCTGGTCATGCAGTAAACACACAATGCAAGCACACCCGCTGTTTGGTGCCACACATACACACACACACACACACACAAATACACACACACATACGCACACACACATACATATACATACGCATACGCACACACATTCACAAAGATAGAGAGAGAGAGAGAGGAAGAGGAAGACATTTGCATTCATAAAAATATAAATATATGCATATGAATTAACATATATATTAATAATCAAATACGTGCATGCATAATAAACAAGCATAATTAATAACTAATCCCGTAGTAGACTGGTGGTGTTGGCAGGTGTTGCAGAATGTTTTATATGTCATTATGTTTACTAAGATTACCTTCAACAACAACAACAACAACACACCAAACTCATTTTATCTCCAACAACAAGCAAAGATCAATAATTTTATCTCTTTCCACATAAAAAAAAAATGACGCTAATGGATTTCACACTAATCCTTACATCAGTAATCCTTACAACACTAATCCTTACATCACTAATCCTTACAACACTAATCCTTACAACACTAATCCTTACAACACTAATCCTTACATCACTAATCCTTACAACACTAATCCTACTACACTAATCCTTACATCATAAATCCTTACAAAACTAATCCTACAACAGAATCCTATGCAGAATCGATATAGTTAATTTTGTGTTGTGTTTGAGGTGATGGAGGGTGTGGTGGTGGTGGAGGCAGTATGAAGGGTGATGGAGGGTGTGGTGTTGGAAGCAGGAATGAAGGGTGATGGAGGGTGTGGTGGTGGAGGCAGTGTGAGGGTGATGGAGGGTGTGGTGGTGGTGAAGGGTGAGCCACCTCGTCGCCCTCTGACAGCTCTCGCCACAACAATACCTCGAGGGAGAAACTCGCCAACTTCTCGTATCCGGGAAACCCATAGCGAAGCGAGGGATTAGTTTCCTCAGTCACGTTGGCGGAACCGATAACCTCCCAACACTGGTTAAATTATTATCCTCATAAGCTTCACTTCTCTTTCTACAAACCCACAAACTCTCCCTAAATTATCATCCTCTGAGCTGTCACTTCTCTTTCCACAAACTATTACGGATTTTTCAGCGTGAGAATTTTTATTACAAGATTTGTCAAGAAATTGCTAATGAGATTTGTAGTGTATATTTATGGTAGGCAGACCCGCGTATAGAAAATAATATGGAAGGAAGTCTGAAAAAATGGAGTTGATATTGTCGTGTTCTCAGCAGCACAGAAACAGAAACATTAAGAGAGTCCTGTTATATGATTAAGAAAGGTGAATTACTGAGAAGAAAATGTGATAGTTCTGATAAATACCAGAAAATATAGCAGTAACTTACATAAAGAGCGTCACGTCTTAAACTATCATTCTGTCTGAATCCTTACAACACTAATCCTACAACACCAATCCTTACAACACTAATCCTACAACACTAATCCTACAACACTAATCCTTCAACACTAATCCTACAACACCAATCCTTACGAAACTAATCCTACCACCACTAATTGTTTACATTATTAAGGTTGACTGTTTATCCTAGAATAGTGAATTTTCAGAGTGTGGTACTCGACCCTTTACAGCTCCGTCTCCACAAAATACGGCCTTGATAATGAGCCGACTGTGGAATGTAAGGTGCAATATACATGTAATTGGAGCCTCTGTCTAACTAGTGGCAGTAAAAACAGACCCCAGATGAGTCGAGAAACATATATAATGCACAGTGGATCACGTCGCGACACTGACGCAAAAATCACACCAATTTCTACACCGCAAGACAAAATGAGAATGTAAACAAGACCATCCTAATTTTGAAAGCGGACGTAGAAAGAAGTGATGTTAAAACAGATAAAAGGGTGTAATCTGAGGGACATTATGCATATAATTTCCACCGATACGTTATCATATGACACATCCGGCAAAAGGGTTTCCTTGCACAATACTCAGACAATATATATATTTTCTCCATTAAGCCATTTCCTGTACGAGACGTGCAGTGTGAATTTCAAATGCTTACGTTCAAAAATGTAAAGAAAAGTATACAATATTATATACAATGAAATTATACACATTGCAAGACCTGTAATATATATGTCAAATAGTTTGAGACAGAGCGCGTGGTAACTGTGTTAGACATATAATCCCACGTATTAAGGTGGCAATTTCCTGTGGACGAATTGAAGCGCTACTGATTCCTCAAAACTGTGCCACAACACAGACCCCTTACTCATGGACCAAGGTAGTAGGTTTCCAGGTGTAGGAGGAATCAGTAGCCCTCCATTCCTCCCTCACCACCAACCAGCAGATCCCCCCCTCCCCCCTTCAGTGAGAGTTGGTGTAGTGGTGGTGGTGGTGAGGGAGGAGGCAAGACACACATTACATAGTCTTCCTTCACAGCTAGAAAGTCGACAAGAGTGATGTTGCTGCCAGACGCATAATTCAATACGTCTAGTAGAAAATTCACTCGCGTACAAAACTCCTTCCTCTGATGAATGAAAGCAAGCAACTTTAGTTAATCCTACACTTCTACTACTCTTTTATTCTGTGTTCTTTGTAAGTCATCACCTGGCAGATCTATTTATGAGTCTCATTTTGTAAGCTAGAACACAGGCTAAACTAAATAAAAAGGAAAGGAAGTTATTGACGGTAAGAAACTACGAAACGTGACAGGAGACAGAGTCCAGATTTATGTGTCGCCTTATAATACACATACACACACACACACACACACACACACAACACACACACACACACACACTATAATACAGTTTAAGTTAATAATCTGATTGACACGCACCTATTGGGACTTTAATAGTTAGATGTAATAATGCTCCGACTTATATAAGCTCAGTAATCTTACATTTTGATTTGCTTGTATAATATTTTCCTCCTATAACCCAATTCTAAGTGTAGAAATATATAACCTTTATAAGTATATAACTGTGGGAACGAGAACTAAAACAACTGCATTTATATCTAACAACTCCTTTGACTCATATACGAGTCTTATTACATTGAAGGGTGTTTGGTGTTCGTCCATCTACGATATAAATAGCTTTTATAAAATCAGTTGAAATTGGTTACATTCTCTGGAGGTCAATAATACCGTACCTCACATACACACTGTAAGTCATTCGTTCGTCATCAGAGAACAATGTTAAAGACGTCAGGCAGTGTTTAGGGGTTTATCCGGCTCTGACTACACTAAAACAACGAAGGTGAAGACTACAGGAGCCTCCACCCCGCGCCAGGAAACAAGACGCCAGATTTCCGGGTCGTCTTACAGCACCTGGCGCGATGAATGTCAAGGTGTGGTGACGTCGACAACGACACGCTCTTGGCCTCATACTTTGTCCACCCACCTGTCGCCACTCGCCCGCTGTGGAAGTCTCAGACGTGATAATTTAATTCATTCACTTCTTATGACACAGTTTAGAATTATATATTAGTTGAGCACCGACAACTATTTTAAGATTTGACCCTGAACATACGAGTAACAGTATTCTCACAGCCTGATGACGATGGAAAGAATTAACACCTAATGTAAATTAATACAATTCAATTGAGAGAAGCCCTTAGACAAAAATGGTTAGCTTTTCTAAACCATGACTTTATTCCGACTAATACTTAATGCAGTACTAAATATTTCACTCACTAATGTTATATATATATATATATATATATATATATATATATATATATATATATATATATATATATATATATATATATATATATATATATATATATATATGTCACACGGACAGACAACAAAACATCAAGTTAAAACACATTATTTTATTATGCACAACAAAAACTAGGACACAGAATGTCTTTTTTAGCCTGGAGCGCAAGCATAGGGGCCTGAATGTAAAACAGGTGAAAGCTGTGAATTTTATATTATTATCTTGGTCAATTTAGACAAACGTGCCAGTGGGGCAATAAGCCAAAATCTTTGTATACGAATTTAAGTAAATAGAATGTGTTACCTAAAGCAATCACACCTGCTGCTCGCCCACACTACACTTCATGGACAATATATACATCAACACGGCCCAGGAGTAACTTAAACACTTTCAAGAGTATAGTGTGTTAAACAGAGTGGAAGTAAGAGGATGGTTTTATAAACATTTACTTCATTCGTTGCAGTTTTCGGTGGACTTTACATTGATTTTAAACTGAATAACTTTTGCCATTTTTACTAACCTTCATGGAGTATTTTTTGTATATATTAATTACTCTGCTTCCTAAACACTTCTTGAGGTCATAGCTGTTTTAACTGTGATTATCGGTATATATAAAGTTTAATTATCATCCAAGTATACATATAATATACAGTGATAAGTTTTTTTTTTCCTACTATACTGTACATCGGTAAGTGAGTGTTGTCTGTCATGATGAAGTCAGTCCGTCCTTCTCAGTTCATCACCTCTATCCTAATTACCTCGGCAAAGGACCGTCGCTTCGAGTTAGCCAGTGAAAACCAAATCATAACTCGCCAGCTGTTGTTTAGGGGTTAATAATATATAGCATTTTACGGTAACAACGCTCAATAACTTTTATGGGAGAATATGCGACATACCACCATTACCACCATCACCACCAACACCATCACCACCACCATCACCACCACCATCTTGCTGGAAGGTAGTTTCCCCCAAGTGTTCACAAGTTCAGATGTATATTTTCTAGTCCACCAAAGCCTGTATCAGTTACGTGAAGGGGAAAATACAACGTTGGTAAATCTGGAGCAACTGATACCTCTAAACTCTAAAGTATTCCAAGCAACATGTCACCATTATATTTATAAGTCTGGTCATGTTTCCTGGCATACTTTAGAGGGATTCAGGCGCTCTAATATACTAAATGTATATTAAGTTAAGTTAGACCAGCCTGGGTTAGATTATCTTTAGGGGTTAGGTTAGTTTATGCTTTAGGGGGTCGTGTGTTGTGGGCGTCTACGTAGCCTTCAAAACACTACAACAAAACAGATCCCCTACTCGTTTATAGGAATAGTTTCTCTTCTGGCACAATATGAATGAATTAGTAACCCTCCAATTCGCACAAAAACTTTAAATTTCGTCCAGATGTTACAAATTGGGGTAAGTTAGGATGAAATGGTTTG
>JAWZYT010001381.1:200000-247500 GCA_034508575.1 Petrolisthes manimaculis
CTTTCTCTCCCCCCTCTCACTCTCTCCCCCCCCCCTCTCACTCTCTCTCTCTCATATATATATATATATATATATATATATATATATATATATTTTTTCTCCCTGTACTCCTCTCAACCCTTCCGCCTTTCCTTCTTTCTTCTCCTTGTCCCAGTACTTTCACCTATATTTCTCCTTATTCCTCTGTCCTTTTCTCCTCCTTCTCCTCCTCCTCCCCTTGGTGGTAATCCAAGAGTAATTTTTCTTTTCGTGTCCCTCTTCTACACAAACTCGTACAATCTGCCTCTTTATCTTTCCCTCATCAATGTTTATGCATCATGCCCAAACCCCATCAACCACTGCTGTCTCACTCACCATCTCTACATAGACTCTCTCCTCCCACACTCCCACACCATAATAATTCATATCCCGTTCCCCTAATCCATTCCTCCATACCTTCCCTCCCCCTTTCCCTTCTGTGTTTAGATCTCTTCTCCATCCCTTGTCTCCATATCCTTCTCTTCTATATCTCTCCGTTTCTTTCTCCCACGTTCTGATTGTTCTCATTACTTTCTTCCAATCCTTTCTCACACTTTCCCTATTTACTCCCTTTCTCTTTCCTTCATTAAAATCTCTCCCTTCTTCTCTTCGTCTTTCACTTTGTTTATCTATTTTCATATTCTTCCTGTTTTCCATATCTCTATCCCTCCTGTTACTTGCTTTATCTTCTAACTCTCTCTCTCTCTCTCTCTCTCTCTCTCTCTCTCTCTCTCTCTCTCTCTCTCTCTCCTCCTCCTCCTCAATTTACTGACCACCCCCTAAGGCAAGTAACCCTTCCCCTCCTCCTCCTACTCCTCCTTCTCCTTTTCTCTCTCTTTCCTCCTCCTCTCTCCCTCCCAATGTCACTCTCACTTTCACCTAGCTACTGATTTCGCTCTCGCTCTCTCTCTCTCTCTCTCTCTCTCTCTCTCTCTCTCTCTCTCTTCCATACACCCCCACCTTCTCTTTCTCCTTTCCCCATTGTATTCTCTTTCATACCTCATTCCTTCCTCTCTCTCTCACACACACACACTCTCTCTCTCACCCTCTCATCCAACCTACCCATTTGTATCTCATTCATCTCTCCCTCCTTCCCTCCCTCTCTGCTAATCCATCCCAACTCACCCATTCTCCTCTCTCCTCACATTTATCCATCTCACTCTCTCCTCCTTTACCATCCTACTCTCTTATTCTCTTCCATCTTACTTATATTTCCCACTGTGTTTTCACCTTTTCCTCCTTCCCTCCCTTTTCCTCCTTCCCTTCCTTTTCCATCTTGCTTTCTCATCTTACTCGGTTACCCTTTTCTCTCTCCCTGCCAACCAACCCAACCACCTCACAGTTGTTGCTGCTTAATATTCACTGGCATAAAGTGTGTGTGTCAGAGAGAGAGAGAGAGAGAGAGAGAGAGAGTTACACAGATACACAGACCACATCGGACCTTATGGTCCAAACGAGGTGACCTGATTTGAGGATTACTGGTAGAGAAATATATTACTTCCCATTGATAGCTATAGTCGTAGATATGGATAGCAAAGTAGAAGGCTCTCTCCCACCCACCACTCCCTCCAGCATGTTCAATACTGGAAAACTAGTCAGAAGTAATCACATTGTGGGGTTGGCAGAAATACGCCCCAAGGAAATTTTATAGGAAAGGCAGAAAGTAGGTGAAATTGGGCGAACTCGCCACCTGTATTGGGAAAAGTTATTCATTAATAAACGCTATTAGTCGGGGATTAGACGCAAGGTGTTTATCCAAGCGACGTTTGAAGCTGTCTACGGTGTTGCAGTTATGGGGAAGCCCATTCCATAAGTTGACCACTCGGTTAAAAAAGAAATTCTTGGATTCGTGTGATTTTGCAACAGTTTCCTCTCGTGTAATTTGATTGGTCGGTAGAGAAATACTTATTGCAGTCCATATTATTTATCCCTTTGATATTTTAAAATACCTGGATTAAGTCACATTTAATCTACGATGTGTTAATGGGAATAGATTTAGTTCTCTTAGTCGCTCCTCGTACGTTTTGTTCCCTAGACTTAGTGTTATTTTAGTAACCCTACGTTGAACTCTTTCCAGGTTTGCTATATCTTTCTGGTAGTACGGGCACCAGGTTTGAACACAATATTGCATAAAAGGACGGACGTAACGCCAGTCCACCTAGATGATTCTCCATTTATTACAATACGTTGTTTTCTGTTGCTTAGCCAGTTTTCTATTCATCTTACTGTATCGCCTTGGATTCTGTGTAATTCTAATTTAGTCATTAAACATTTATGGGGGACTTTATCAAAGGCCTTTTGGAAATCTAGATGAATTATGTATACTGCTTTACTCTTATCATATTAATTGAAAATGTAATTTAAGAAGTCTAATAGGTTCGTTAGGAGAGAGAGAGAGAGAGAGAGAGAGAGAGAGAGAGAGAGAGAGAGAGAGAGAGAGAGAGAGACCCCAGGGAGGCAGACGAACCTGAGGATACCTATACTGTATACTCGTCCTACCCTGTAACCTCTCTCTCTCTCTCTCTCTCTCTCTCTCTCTCTCTCTCTCTGTGTGTGTGTGTGTGTGTGTGTGTGTGTGGTTTGTATGGCCATATAATTCAATGTAAATCCATCTGACCCTCATTAAGTATACGATCATTACTCAGTCAATAACTCATCCTTCACCTCACCCTCTCTTATCCCCCCCCCCTCTCTCTCTCTCTCTCTCTCTCTCTCTCTCTCTCTCTCTCTCTTTCAACCCTCGTAATTTTTCTCCTCTCATCCCCCTCGTGTTTACCTTCACTCTCACCTCCCTCTCTCACATTGGTCTTTTATCTCTCCTGGAAATCTTGACTCTCTCAGACTCCTGTTTTTTTTTTTTTTTTTTTTTTTGTTCACTCTCTATTTCAATCATTCTCACTTTCTTGTCCGTTTCTTTTTCTTGTCTTCTTCTTTCCTTTTCCTCCCCCACTCTCCTCGTTTTGCCCTCTCCTCCTTCTCATTTTTCTTTCCTTTTCTTTTCTCCCTTCCTTCACTGTCTTTCACTTTTTTGTCTCTATTCTTCTCCTCTTTTCTCTTCTCTCTCTATAGTCCTTTCTCCAACCTATCTCTTTCTCCTGCCTTGCCAACACAATTCCTTTCCTTCGTCTACCATTTCTCTCCATTGTCTCTGTCCCTCGTTTTGTCATGTTCATCTTTTCATTATTTTTCTCTCTCCCTGATCCTTATTCTTCCTCTTCATACTCTCCTTTCCTCCAGTCTTGCCTCCCCTTCTCCTTACACACTCTCCTGATTGTCTCCTCATCTCTCCAGTCTCTCCTTTCCTGCCTTCATTCTTCCCGTTCTCCTTCCACACACACTCCTAATGACTCTCCTTCTCACCCCTTTCCTCCCTTCCTCCATGACCCCTACCCTCCCTCCCTCCTCCTCCTCCTCCTCCTCCTTCTCCTCCTCCTCCTCCTCCTCCTCCTCCTCCTCCTCTTCCTCCTCCTCCTCCTCCTCCTCCTCCTCCTCCTCCATACACCAATGCTCCCTCAAGGGTAAAGGGGTGGGAGGGTCACTTTCTCTCTCAGTCCTGTCCTGGCGGGCTAATGGTAGTGTTTGCTGCCTGTCTGTCTGTCTACCTTGTACTGTCTGCCTGGCTGCCTGTCTGTCTCACTTTCCTCCCGGCTGTGTCTGTCTGTCTGTTTGTCCCTCATTAAGTCGGGCCTACATCTCTATTACACACACAGGAGTTCTTATGGTAGATGGAATTATTATTTACTAAGGTATTTATTCATATCCTGAGTTTGGTTGATCAAGAGACTTAAATTACGCTATTATCTGATGTTAGTACTTTGTAAAATATCAGGCTGACCATATTTCAACCCGAGTATAACAAAATACCTGCTATAATATAATCTGTATATACGAGATCATTGCTATGTTACTGGTGTGTTAATTAATGTCTCTCACCTCGTCCTCTTCCCGTGTCCAGCGAGAGGATGAGAGAAGCCAGATAAGCCAAGTGTCCAAGTGCTGAAGTCATGCCGCCGCCAACGCCGCCACCGCTGCCGCTACTGCCGCCGCTGTTGCTGCCGCCACCGCCACCGCCACCAGCCGCCCTCTTCTGCCATAAACGTTTGTGTGAGGGCGGGTCGTAGCACACAGCACGACCTGAGTGTGTGTGTGTGTGTGTGTGTTTGCTTGTGTGTGTGTGTGTGTGTAAGTGATTGTGTGTGAATAAGTAACACAGTCTGTGGAATATAATATACTGTACAAGTCCGGGTTTGTTGTGGATTGAAGTGTAGATGATCAGAGAAATAGTGAATTAATATGCCATCTCATTGAACAAATGAACAAATATCGAGGTTAAAAATTCACCAGTGAAAGACATAACAATTGAAATCGAAGTGTATACGACGTTAAAATAAAAGTATAAGAAAGCGGAGAAATTTTCTGATAACGGAAATAGCCTGGTGAACTGTAACTACTGAGAACAAAAAGAGAAGAGAAAAGAAACTGTGTCGGAACTCTCATTAACAAAGGCAGAAGCAAACCAAAGAAAGTGAAAAAAAAAACTTATATCGGACTCCAAGAGGAAATCAACTGTGCGTAATAGAAAGTAAAAGAGTGGGATCCTTATGTGAGACTTCCCTATACAAATAATAATAATAATAACTACTGCATTAATAATAATACTAAATCTAAAATCTACTCTAAGTAGAAACCGGAAAGTAAACCAACCAGAAAGAGGCGTTGTGTTGACTGACTGAGTGAGTTAGTGAGTGAGGTCCTGAAATAAGTCGTTTACCACAAGCCCAACATGACTGGGATTCTCTTCTCGTCTGCGTCGGTGGTGGGGTCGGTGTTGGGGGCGTCAGTGTGGTTCCTGCCTGCCCTCCTCGCCGCCGTCGCCTACTACAAGTACGACGAGATCGACCCGGAGTCCAGACCCATTGACCGCGCCAGACTGTATAAGGAATACGACTTTATTATCAGTGAGTACCAGACACATTGTGCTTCTTTATTTCTTTTTAATATTACTAGATTATTGTAGATTGTGTAGTTATGTCCATGAACTTAAACAACGACTGATGACATTTCCATTGATCCTAAGCCAACAATATTGTAAAAGAGTTCCCATCTCAGAAGGAAGCACTACTGATGTCAGAGATTAACATATATGTAAATTACCCTTTGAATAACATCTTGTATCTGTGCTGAAGCTGCCAGTGTTGGCCAAGAAAATATATCATCAATATGTGTGTAACTGTTATCAACCAACTCTACCAAACATTTGTAACACTTTATACTGATATAGACGGGGATGGTTTAAGAAAGCCTTGGATAACTCTTCATGGTAGTCACATTAGGATAATTATAAATATATTAAGCAACAACTGGTATGGTTTTTACAGGTACTAACTCATGAGAATAAAAATATTATAAGAGTTCCTGAAAACAATGGTTAGACATATTTCAATCATTCTTATCTGTGATAAAAATGAACTCCGTGACTTTACGATGTAGCTGTGTCGTCACAAAATGTATGATGAATACTTGCTCTCTCTCTCTGTATATATATATATATATATATATATATATATTTTCTTCAGTGGTGTATGTTTTTTGTGCAAAAAATGTAAGATAATGTAAGATAATGTAAGATAAGACGTTCAGTGTGAGTGATCTTTTGGATAACTATCTACCAGAGCATTGAACTTTTCAATAGCTGGTTCTCATTTGATTATTATTGGTAAGGCAAACGTTGAAACCTACAGAGCCTCTAGAATTATCATGATCCTTCTACAATTCTTCCTCCTTCCCCTCTTCTTCCTCCTCTTCCTCCTCCTCCTCCTCATAATCATCATCATCATCATCATCATCATCCTCATTACTATTACCACCATTATCAACAACACTGTCATCGTCACCACCACCATCACAATCATCATCTTCATCATCACTATTATAATCAATATCACTATCACAATCATCATCATTAACATCATCATTATCACTATCACCACCATCCCAACAACAGAACTGAGATGTTGACAGATTCAGTTTTTACCCCGGCCAGCCAGCACGGGTACTGGACGTTGCACTTCTCAACTCCCCCAATGTATGCTTCCAACCCTCAGGAGAGCATTCAACACTCGCCAAGCCTTTCGTTCTCACTCCTTTTCTGTCCAACTCCCTAATGAAAGCAAGAGTTAACCGATAATCTTAGTATTTCATACATACAACTGGTCAACTCTGGAACACTCTACCTTCATCCATCTTTCCACCTTACTACGACTTATGCTCTTTCAAACACAATGTGTCTAGGCATCTCGATCGAAATTGGATGTGATTTTGGATTACTCCTGTATTTTTATAGATGAGGACGATTAGCTGGCTCCCAGCCTTTGGTCCTTATCTTCTTTTAATATAGAAAACAAAGACAGGTATCACTCAGGCAGGTAGGAACGCATACACACAGGGAATCACCCACACATACTCAGTCAGGCTGACACACTTAAAGCTATGCAATCAAACATACATACATACATACATATGACTTCCCAGCTGGTGCGTCAAGCAGGAAGTAGACAGGCAGCTAGACAGCAAGGAAGGCATGCAGTCAAACGAGCACGTGGTTGGTGGGTCACGGGCGACTCCACCCAAACTTGTGGCCCCACTAGCAAAAACCTTGTCTCGCCCCCCTCCCTCCATCCCTCTCCCTCGCCGCCCGTGACCTTGCAACCTGAGCCTGGTGGGGAAGGAAGGGGGAGAGGAAGGCTGGGAAGGTGATATCAGGGCCAACACTAATCACTATATCTTCTTAATTAATGTTTATTTTCAACTCTCTTCAGCTGACACAGTGATAAAATATCTTTGAGAGGCGTAACTCTGCACTTTCTATACAGCATAATTCTGAATGGTAATATGCCAGAATAGAAATAATATATCCTATTTTTCACTCCATATCATGTTCCAGGTTCCTGAATTTATTATAATTATTTGACTTAAAGAGTGAAAATAGTCGAGGATTGGGCTGATAAGATGGTAAAAGCCTGTACTTGTAGTTTGATAATAAACCGTGGAATAACGTCTGTATCTGTGTGTTGGGAGATAAATACACACGAGAATATATAAATAAAATGTTGCATGATACAGTCTAAATGGAACTTGTTTGCCTTGTCATATTGAGGGTGATTTTGCCTCTTTTCCCCTTGGGCTTTGTTTCCTCGAGGTGCTTGGACGAATCAAGTACAGTACATTTGATCCTCCAAATTCTCTCTACCCCGTTTATTCCAATACCACAATATTACTACTTTGTTTCAATAGTTTGGAACCATTAGAACCTCACGTTGTAAATCAAGCAGACTGTGGCTTCGTAGTGGATGTATTCTTCCCCCTACCTCCACCCCTTACCTTCACCCAACACCAATATTGGTCTCGTCTCCACCCACACCCTATACTTTCCCTCCAACCTCACCCCTAAATTAAACTCCCCCCTCCCTCACTTCTTTCTCCTCCCCTTCACGTCCTACTCCCCCTCCTTCCTCACCCCTCATTTAGTCCCCCTCCTCCCTCACACCTTCCCTCCCCCCCCCCCCCCCCCTCCATCCCTTCACGTCCTACTCCCTCTCCTTCCTCACCCTTCATTTAGTCCCCCCTCCTCCCTCACACCTTCCTTCTCCTCCCCCTCACGTCCTCCTCCCATCACCTCCCTGAGTTAGTTTCCCTCACTCAACCCTCCGACATAGTTTCCAGAAAAGTGAAAGCTGATGTTATATATCCATAGGTCTGCTCGTCTTTTCCCTCGTGTTTTTTTTTCCTTTTCTTCTGTTTTCTTCATTACTATTCTGTTTTCTTTCTTATTTTCTCCTGTTTTCTTCCTTTTCATCTGTTATTATCTATCTCTTCCATTCACATTTCTCTCTCCTCTCTTCCCCTCTCCCGTTCTTCTCTCTTCTCCTCACTCCCTCTCTCTTCTTTTTCTATTCTTCTCCTCATCCGTCCTCTCTTCAATCTACTATATTTGCCTCTTTATTTTTCTCCTCTTCCTCCTCTGGTAATTATTATTTTGATTTCCTCCCTCCGTGCGTCTTTCTCTGATCTACTCTTTATTTATTTCTCTGCTTTCCTTCCTACGTTTTACTGAGACCTTTTTTTTCACGTCTTTTATACATCTCTTTCTATCCTATGCCTCTCTTTATGCTGTTCCCTTTATCATGTCTTAGTTCGATTACCACATCTCCCTCCTTTGTTTTCTTTCCAATGTTTTTATCTTATCTCTTTTAGTGTCGCCTTTTATTTAATCCCCCTTTTTTCTCGTATACTTCAACTCCTCTTCCATCTTACTTGTTGCATGCATGGTCTTTTCATTCCCAACCGGATTTCTTACTTTCCCTGTCTCCCCCCCAACCCCCACACCTTTCCTCCTACCTCCCTCGTCTCCTACTACACACACACCCTCTCCCAATCAGGATATACTTTTCTCCACCTCTACGTTTAGTTATTTGTTATATTCTTATCTTTCCCTTTCCTTCTGGTCTCTTTTACTTTAACATTTTTCGTCGTCGATGTATTTCTCTTGTACAGTCACGAACACTAATAAGTATCCAGGTGTGCTTCGAATACATAGAGACAGTAAATAAATGCACAATAATATCTCCATTGGAATTACTTCTTTGGTGAATTGGATTGTTCAAAGCTTCAACCAAAGCTGTATATTTATTAGTACTCGTGACTGTACTATTCCCTCTATCTCTTATCTCTCACGAACATCTACTTCCATTCCTCCTCTGTTTTCTCGTGTTCTCCTTCCCCTCCTCCTCCTCCTCCTCCTCCTCCTCCTCCTCCTCCTCCTGCTCCTCCTCCTCCTCCTCCTCCTCCTCCTCCTCCTCCTCCTCCTCCTTGCTCTGATTCCTCCCTTCCTCTCCCTTCTTTTGTCTCCCCATTTCCATTTTACCTTCCACACTCCCTATAATTAACTTTTTTTTCCCTTTTTTTCTGTATCATCGTATAATATTTTTTTTTTCACACACCTCCTCATTCTTTGCTTTTTCTCCCAATCTCCCCGTGTTTTTCTGTCCTGTCAGTCTTCCCCATATTTTACATTTCTTCCTATCACCTCGTTATCGTTCTTTCCTCCCTGCCAGGTGACCCATATTTATTTTTTCATCCATCGTTTTTTTATATAACCTTTTTCCTGAAGCGAGAAAAGGGGATAACAATACAATAATACTTTCTCTCTGGACTTCCCACTATCCACTCTCATTTCCTTCCCTTTACCCTTCTCCTTCTCCTTCCTTTCGTCTATCTATCTATCACTATTGATGTTTACTATCCTTCTTGCTTCTCACTCCACGTCCCACTATTTTCAACTTTCTGATCTTCTATTCCTACACTCACTTTCACTATACCCCGTCATGTAAACAAACAGAAAGTGGTTCCATTCATGATGATCGCTTTCTCAGTCAAACCCGAAGGACGAAAATACTGCCCGAGTCAATTGTCGGATTCACAGATCGGTATTATTATATTTTTAGTTTGCTTCTTTTCCTGGCCATAACAAATGACTAGGAATACCATCAATCCGGTCTATTTTTCCTGCCCAAGTATTATATTTTGTTTTTTTTAAATGCCGGCCGGAATTACTAGGAATAACGCCGTAGTAGCTCGCTTGCGACACACACACACACACACACTCACACACACACACTCAACTTGTACTCTGACTATCTCCACTGTATGTCTCTCTCTTCTCCTGTGTGTGTGTGTGTGTGTGTGTGTGTGTGTGTGTGTGTGTGTGTGTGTTTGAAACATTATAGCATGGAGTAGTTTATGCCTTCCAATGCTGTACTAATAGTGAAAGTGTGACGGTCATTATTATCATGGTGGTGGCTTGCCGGTATCCACACCATCCACTACAACACCGTTCACCGCCACGCCTCCCCAAACCTTCCCCACACCGCCCTCTACAGTCCTGCCTCCCCACACCATCCTACCTACACCCATCCCCACCTTTCTCTTCTCCATATCGCGTCCCCACACCTCACCATACCTCCCCTCACTCACCATACCTCCCCTCACTCACCATACCTCCCTACACTCACCACATCTATCCCCAAATCTTTCTCTCCCTACTCATCTCCCCACAACTGCCCCCATACCATCATCCCCCACCCAGTCCCCCCACCTCACCACACATTCCCAACACAATCCTCCTCCTTCCCACTCCTAGCTTTCGTGTCAGTGTTGCCATATCGTGGTGGACCAAATGCCATGTTAGCTGTCTCCTGTCTGCTCCAGAGAATAAAGTCTTTTGTCTCTTCGTCTGTCTGTGTTCCTGTCTGTCTATTTATCTGCCTCTCTATGAATGTATGTATGTTTTTATGTATGCATGCATGTATGTGCATCGATAAATCCACCTATCTGCCTATATGTCTGTCTTTCAATCTCTGCTTGTCACACCAATAGATCTACACTGTACAGTCACACCCAATAGTCCTGCAACTCATTTAATAAAACGTGGCCTCTTTGCAATCTTGGTCCAAAATATTCGATCAAAGGATACATTCTCCTTCACCTGCAGCAGAACTTTTACTCTTGAATGTACACCTGGCATCGTCGTGGTTATCAGTGGGAGTCTCGAGGTATAATCTAGTCACGTGTCCTCCTATAAAACACTAACACGTTTTACTCCGATTTCATGTTAAACTACAGTTCTTCTTTCATCCTTAAATAACAAGTTCACCTGACTGTTCTCGAAGTACTGTACCAACATCTTGTGTCACATACTAAAACCCTGAGGAGATGATGGAAAAATAGAACCCAACAAAAAGAAGGAGGCATTAGAGTCACTTGGATTAATGTGAGAAAACGCCTACAAGACTGCTGAGAGAAACTGCAAATTTCTACAAAATTAGTCAACAAACAAGAAACAGAATGCGAGAAAATAGGAAGGTAAAGTGTCACTCCGTGCACCACCACTCACAACACTCCATCCACACCAGCAGCCAGTAAACCTAGTGTGATTTGTGGGTTATTTGAGAGTTAGGAAGGTCAGCGGGGTAAGACAACAAGCCACCAGTGGACGGAGAAGCAGTCCCGGAAACAGCACAGGGGGGTCAGCTCAAGATGGCAGCAAGTAGCCTCGTTTTGGGCCATCCTGACTCATCTTCCTGCCTGTCACACTCACCGCCTCACTCTGACCCATTCATTAGTCATCCCCAAGTCATGGAGGAGGTACCCTTCTCTGACGTTGCACCTATGATGTCTGCAAGATTGACTGAAGTGCATTGCCAGTAACCAAGAGGCACTGTTGTTGATTCATCCAGAAGGTGAAACATCCACCACAACTTGGAAACTTATCATTAACGTTATCAAGCATTGTAGAGTTACTTATCAGGAGCTGAGTAAATTAACATACTGTTTTGAAATAACTTAATGACTATAATGTGTTGCAAAAACAACATAGTGTCATAAGTGTCAAACGCTAATTCACTGAATGGAACAAACACACACACACTGAAATGTGTATGTCAAACGACGTACCGGTAGATTATAATATTCTCAATATTAGCAGGCTACCTTCACCTTGGGGCAGCAGTACTGAGGGAAGAGAGAACTGCTAGAACTCAACGAGAACAATTATCCCAAAAGACGGAGATGAAGGAAGAGGAAAAATGTGCTGGTATGACAGACATTTAACACTCAAACATTAAGCGTTCCGGATATGAAAGTGTGGAAGATTTCGTCTATTAACAATTATCCCTGAAGCAATGACTGGTGACCCATTTATATTTCTTGCTGGGGGAAAAAACTACTGACATTTTTTTATTCATTATTATTATTTTTTTTGTATATAAGCTCGAACCAAAGAGAATTTATTATGTCACGTAAATAGTGCCGTTGTCCAAGGGCTATTCACATCCACACTCACTCCACCACCAGACAACAATGCAGGTCACCAATGTTCGTGACTCAACACCAAACATCCCACTTGTTCTCTCTTCCATGTCAGGCCTCGTCCTTCTCAAATAGTCTTCAACCTCATTCCTCCCTTTCCTTACCTGTCTTAAAATTTTAGTCTTCTCCTTATACACACATCCCACTTTCGGAAAACCACTCTCTCTATTAATAGTTGTGTGTGATTTATGGCCGAGTTTTGAGGAATCAGTGCAGGCCTAAAACTCTAAAGATCTCATAACAAACTCATTAGCGTATACGGTCACATAGGGCTAAGGTTCTCATGCTTGTAATACGGTATCCAAAAACTAAAATGGTGATTGATTGGATTCGTGTTTCATCATCTCTGTCAGTGGCATTGTTTCCTTGAGGACACAAAACTAATGATCTCCGTTGGTTACCACCTCTTCCTTCCCCTGCACTGTGAAGAAAAAGCACAGTATTTCCTTCTTAGCATATGGCACAACGTTATACACGGCTAGACAAACAATTCGGTGTTGATACACATCTCAATCTGTGTTTCTGTTTGATGATGATGTGTGTGTGTGTATGTATGTATGTGTGTGTGTGTGTGTGTGTGTGTGTGTGTGTGTGTGTGTGTGTGTGTGTGTGTGTGTGTGTGTGTGTGTGTCTGTGTGTGTGTCTGTGTCTGTGTCTGTGTCTGTGTCTGTGTCTGTGTGTGTGTGTGTGTGTGTGTGTGTGTGTGTGTGTGTGTGTGTGTGTGTGTGTGTGTGTGTGTGTGTGTGTGTGTGTGTGTGTGTGTGTGTGTGTGTGTTTGGTCTTATAAGTGATTCTGTTCTTGCTCGAGGGTTCTGCTGATGTAGTCGACAGCTGGCTTTACTGTTGGGGTTTATTTCTTGGCACGATCTGAACACACGAGTAGTATTCCTACACTCTCCTTTCGTCTATATTTCCTCTCAGGTCTCTCAGCTAGTATCATTCTTATTACAACATTCGGTAAGGCTTAAATATTTAGTTGGGTGGTGGTTTTTGAGCGCACAGACAGAGGACAAAACAGAGTCAACAACATGCAAATCGAGTAAAGTGTTTATTTATAGGAGGTTTGAAGGAGACTCATTTCTTCAACCCATTCCACGAGACAGACCCAGACGTAAGGTGGAAGGTCTGGCGAGAGTCTGAGAAAGTTTCCCAATGGTCGGGTGCAGGTACTCTACATTTTGGAGGTTTCCCTGTTATTGTCTGGAATTCTACTCGTATGTGTCTACTTATAGTTTGTTGTAGGTCAGATTTCATTTCCTGAAGGCATCATCATTTGGTGC
Source organism: Petrolisthes manimaculis (assembly GCA_034508575.1). NCBI lineage: Eukaryota > Metazoa > Arthropoda > Malacostraca > Decapoda > Porcellanidae > Petrolisthes > Petrolisthes manimaculis. The sequence goes on from JAWZYT010001381.1 coordinate 213,224, forward strand.
TGTCTGAATTTTCCTTATTTGTTTATCTTGTTATTTTTTCTTTTATATTTTCTAAGGGTTAGGATATCATGCTCTGTTTCTATATGTATAGTCGGCGGTAAAAGTCTTGTTGCCTCATCTGCTTCACCAAGACTTGCAGTGTTCATGGACTCGAGAAATACACACGTTTTCTACACCTAATAATCTCGAGTCTATGAACATCGCGTGCCTCGGTGAAGCAGGTGAGGCGACAGGACTTTTGCCGCCGACTGTACAAACGTGCCAAAGACATTGATTCCTTTTGCGTCAAGAGAACGGCAAACAGTTAACACCCTCTGATGCCGATGCTCTCTTATTTTGGTACCTGGTTGTTGTGATGTCAGCTGTTGCGTTACCAGGATGTAATTATTTGAACCAATCAATTGTCGGACGTCAGCCGAAGCACTTTGTAAAATGGATTGTCTGTTGTGTAACTTTCGGTAATTTCTGAGATCTTAAAATGGAGAGTGAAATGCTGACTCGTTGCAATATTTCTGATGAGATGTAAATGTTTTATACTACTTGCATAATACAGGTTGACACTCCGGTTTACCATTCAGGATGTTTGAACAAAGGTATACAATAATGCTATACTTGTACCAGCCAGCTAACACCATGTAGCAGAGATGAATATAATCACTCTGTATGTCATGTACTCTCCATCGACAAGACAGGATGCCATACATTTTTAATGAATATTGCATAACTTGAACCAAAACATGGGAGCGAGACACGTAAGCGTTGATCGAGTCAGGTAGTTTGAAGCAAAATAATAAGTGCTTCATTATCTCAAGTTCGATACTGTCTGCCCATATAAATAATAGAGAGAAACAAGAATTATTACATCCTTTCAATCAGAATGGTAAAATCATCTTGTGTTAGCCAGAGTAAAAAGATTACAGGGGTTAATCGAGATTGTTCTAGCCTGTTGTAGGCAGGAGAAGTTTCCCAATTAAGAATAGAGTAGTCTGACGTTTGGTAGAGTAAAGTAATATAAGTCTCACTGAAACGGGTTAAAGTTACACACAGTTTCAGGTAACGTTAGCGGAAGTAATTTCAGTCTAGACTTGGGGTGGAACAAAAAAAAGATAAAAAAATACAAGTCATTATTGAAGCTGTGGTGCACTGGAGGGAGTGGAGGGAGTGGAGGGTGGGTGCTCAGAGGAGGTAACTGTTGGGCCCAGCGGAAAATACCAGATGGTGCACACAGACAGCGGAAGGCAAGTGTAATACTGTATAACAAGAGGCAGCAGCAGCAGTTTGGAGTGTCTCGTTATAACCACTATCATTCCTTACTGTAACACACACACACACACACACACACACACACACACATACACACACACACACACACACACACACACACACATTCGGTTAAGGAAGTGATGGCAGAGAAATTTTCAGATGATTGTTGTCATTTTTTTTCTGCCAGACTTACAATAGAGTATCTAAATTCTGACTGGTAAAAACAAAACAATTGGGAACCTTTGGTAATCTATCACTTTCTGGATCGACTGAACAAAAACCTCGAAGCAACTTTTATACCACACAGCTATTAAAGAGATTATAGATAGTGTGCATATATATAATAGATAATATTGTGAGACGGTGATTAACCCCTGGAGAATCTCTGTTTGTGGCCATTAATTAGTAGTAGTGTATATACCAGGTAGAATATGTTCTGTTCCTTTCTGTCTTAGTGATAGTTATGGTGACAAGAACATAAAGAAATAGAGATGATTGTTGCATGCAATGACCTCATGATAATAACAATGTGCTGAAGGAAGGATATCATTCTACATCCAGGCTGTGATGGATTCCATGTCTGTGATTATAAAAGGGCGGTACCGTATCTATTTAGGAACTACCGTGAGACTTTTTAAATACATTCTTGCTTGTTGTTCTGAACCAAAGGGCTTATCAAGTATTGAGTCTAAACGAATATAGTGTACTCATATTAGCAGTGAACACGGTGGAAAATTTTAAAGCAAATTTATGAATACCAGACCAAGCTGGTGTTCTGGATCGGAAAAGAAGTGTTAGAGAAAACTGTTCTTCGTTACTGTATCCGTAAATAAATATTTCGTGCACCAAGTGAGATTTCTTCAAGGATTGGTGGCAGCTGTCGTTCCTTACGGCCGTTCCTTCACCGGCCATAAGCAGATATGCAGATTACTGCAATTATCTTCATAATGTTCGAACTTTTGGTGTAGGTTTATGGTTATACCTGTTTTCAGGTCATCACCCCCCCCCCAGCACACACACACATACACACAACCACACACGCTTACTGTACAGAATAATTTGGGTACTAACACCCAGTAGAAGAGAGAAAGACATGTGGTTTGAGTTTAAACAGCTGGCGTGTAGATAGCACACCTGACAAACACTCACAGGTTATACTGTTATACACCATCGTATTCACAGTATATACAGCTATATAACACAAAGGTCAACTCTCCAACATAAAGAAAGATTTTAACATTTCGTTCCAGGTTTGCTCCTCCAATTGTAAAGATATAATGTTCGTCTACGTATAACATATGTTGAGTTCACAGTACCGTATTCATTACAATCCTTCTGCAGTACAGTCAATCCAGCTTATTTAATTTCTTGTAAAAAATTCAGATATCAAATAAATGAGCTAAACTACAGCTGAAAACGTAAGTGTCTAAAATTTGTGAGGATTGTAATAATATGTCGTAATAGTGACAAAACCATCCTCCCAGTGGTATCCAGAGAAATTGTCAAACATTGCTCCCCATTTGCTTACCCTGTTGTATACCAATGCCGAATTATGTTGTTGTATTCAGACTCAATACGATATTATTACGTCAGAGTGCAATAACAACAAGCACTAAGGGTAAGAACTATCTGGATTCAGTATTTCGTTGCAGTCTGTTCTGTAAATAGTATTCATTGTGACTATCTTCAGGTGAGTCAATGTCAGAAGGTTACTTAACCCTCTTCACTCAACCATCCTTTCATCCACCCCAACCTCCAGTCTACCCTCTCCTTATACCCTCCCCACATTTCATTCAACCCCCTCCCTTACCTTCCCTCCCCACCTTCCATTCTACCCCCTCCCTTACCCACCACACCTTCCATTCTACCCCCTCCCTTACCCTCCCCACCTTCCATTTCACCCCATCCCTTCCCGCCATCACCATACCTATACCTTTCCTTATTTCTCTTCCCCGTTTGTTTAACTGTACCTTCCTCCTCCCCCTCCCCCCCTTCCTCACCCCCACCCCCTCCTCCTCCTTTGACCCCTCCTTCGGTACGTTAGTTGGTCAAGGACTTCCTACATTCCTCCTTCCCTTCCTTCCTCCTTTACCTCCTTTCTTGTTCCTCCTTTCCTCCATCTCCATTCACTTACTCTCTTTTATTTAACTCCTTCACTGATAACTTTTTTCCTGCCATTTCATCTTTTCCTAATTCTGTTTATGTCCCTCCTTCCTTCCTTCCTTCCTTCCTTTCTTTTCATCAGGTGACTGAGTGTAAGGAGAGAGAGTATGTAGGGGAGGGGAGGGAGAGTAAGTGGGGGCGGGGAGGGAGAGTAAGTGAAGTGAGGGAGGGGAGGGAGAGTAAGTGGGGGAGGGGAGGGAGAGTAAGTGGGGGCGGGGAGGGAGAGTAAGTGAAGTGAGGGAGGGGAGGGAGAGTAAGTGAGGGAGGGGAGGGAGAGTAAGTGAGGGAGGGGAGGGAGAGTAAGTGAGGGAGGGGAGGGAGAGTAAATGAAGTGAGGGAGGGGAGGGAGAGTAAGTGAAGTGAGGGAGGGGAGGGAATGTAAGTGAGGGAGGGGAGGGAGAGTAAGTAAGGGAGGGGAGGGAGAGTCATGGAGCTAGAATAGGAGGAGACGACCCGCGGTCAGAAAAGTGAGGTCAGGTCAGCCATATCGGGATTGGCAAGAAGCTCGCCAGCCGCTCCTTAATTATTAATCTGGCCATGACTTATGTCACCCAAAAGGTGATTAATTCATACATTCTGCAGACAATGAAATATATTGTCACTAAACAGTTTGGGTGAACACTACCACTATCTTCAGTGGTCAGGACAGAGTGAAGAAATAACATATTATACAGTAAAGCAGTTCCTTTTTATGCAGTTATCAAAGTATGTCATGTGTATGTCTATGCGTGTGTGTGTGTGTGCGTGTGCTTGTGTATGTGTGTGTGCGTGTGCTTGTGTATGTGTGTGTACAATCTGGGTGTGGTAAAATATGTTCACGTGTGAGGGAGGGTCACCAAACAAATTAATAAACGGCTGTGTTTGTGTGTTACTTAGGGAGGGACCGATTTATCAATTAGGAAGTTCATTAAGGGATTACGTTTGCGAGACCCATCACTAAGGTTGAAAATGTCATGGTTTTGAATATACAACAATAATTCAGTTATTTTTGTTTTTCCGACTTCATGACATATACAGTATAAGAGTTGGCATCCTTCCCAGTGTAACTGTAATTGGCATTACATTTATCATTAAATACTGCATTATTCATTTTGCCTCCCTAGTTAGGATGATCGGTTACTTGGCCATGCCTATTATTCCAAGGAAATGCATACCATTGGATTCTGTTCCAATTTAAGTGTGTCAAGCAAGTGTGTTAGAAATATTAAAAATAATATTTCTCTTTAGGTAATCAATGACTCTGTTCTGAAAAGTAGGATATTATCTGATTCTGTTAATATAGAGCCAGAGGAATACATGTATATTCCAAGTCAGTCTCATCTCTCAAAGTGTACAAATAAGATAGTTTTATATATAGCAGGATTTGATATATATGTTAATGAATTCCTTGTATTGTGAACCAAACATTGTTACCCTAAACTCAGACAAGACTGATAAACATATTCTTTCCTTGGTAAAACTTAAAGACAGAGTAAACTTGGTGTATCCATCTGATGATGTAATTGATATATGTATTACATCAGAAAAACTGTTTAGGGAAAGAGGGTCCAGCACCACTTTGGTGAGGGTAGATAGTAGCAAAATAATAATATCAGTGTTAATATATTATGCCCACAAATACATATTTTCTACTTTAGCTGGCCACATGTACGACTGAAAATCACTTGAATTAGTTAATTAAGGCAGTTGCTGAATCATATTTGCAGGTGAAATATGTATATAAGGCCAAATAAATTACTAAGAAGTTTGCATCCAAAGTGAAAGTAAAGAGTTGACAAATATATACAAAACTTATACATTTCAGTGGCCAATTTGGTATAGAGTGATAGGTCAGTAATTTATAACTTTCTATGTATATTATTGAAAGATGTGTGAATTGTATGTTATTAATTAAAGAATACGAAATACATGTCATACCGTAATTAAAAATGAATAAACATCGTGAGGAATATGGGTAAACTGTATGGGTACTATGAGTGGTCAGCCTTTCTTGCCAATACTAGGCGTTGGCTTCTGAGGACCTGACTGGCTTCACTCCACTGAGACCCAAATGAACGCGCGGGCCGCCTCCTCCTATTCTAGCTCCATGGGGAGAGTAAGTAAGGGAGGGGAGGGAGAGTCAGGTGGTTTGGTGTACTGAGTTGACAGAGAGTGAGAGAGTTTGTGTTTAATGTTTGTCAGATGAACAGATGTTTGCTAGATGAATGCTGACATGAATAATTAATGAATAGATGAATAGGTGGATAATGAATGGATGGATGGATGAATAGGTGGATAATGAATGGATGGATGGATGAATAGGTGGATAATGAATGGATGGATGGATGAATAGGTGGATAATGAATGGATGGATGGATGAATAGGTGGATAATGAATGGATGGATGGATGAATAGGTGGATAATGAATGGATGGATGGATGAATAGGTGGATAATGAATAGATGGATGGATGAATAGATGGATAATGAATGGATGGATGGATGAATAGGTGGATAATGAATGGATGGATGGATGAATAGGTGGATAATGAATAGATGGATGGATGGATGGATGGGAGGACAGATAATTAATGGATTGATGGTAGTAGATAATGGATGGAAGTATATTTGAATGAGTAAGGATATAAATGAAAGATGGACCTGTTAATGGGAAATGATAGATAGACATAGATAAATTGACAAATAAATAGATAGATAAATAAATAGATATATAGATACAGATAAATAGATAGATAAATAGATAAATAGATAGAGATAAATAGATAAATAGATAGATAGACAAATAGATAAATAAATAGATAAATAGTTAGGTATATAAATAGATAGATAGATAGATAGATAAATAGATAGATAGAGTATAGCCAGTACTCATTACATATAAGATTCAGATGGAGTCTCTTCCCTCTTCAGAATAACCTTAACAACAATGGCAGGCTTCCCTCAATCACGTCTCTATAGCAATGAACTTTCTCTTTCTCTCTCTCTCTCTCTCTCTCTCTCTCTCTCTCTCTCTCTCAGCTGGTGTGTGTTGTGTTGGCATCCCTGAGTCCCATACAAGAATCCCCACACCACCACCACCTGTAGCGACTTTCATATTAAAGTCATTATACCCAGATGGTTATTACTGTAATGTAGCGTAATTAAATGGAGTGTAGTGTAATATAGTGTAGCATAATTTAATGTATTATAGTGTAAAATAGTGTAATGTAGTATAGTGAAATGTAATGTAATGTAATGTATTTTTGTACTATTACGAACACCTGTTATTTTACCACATTACTTGATCCCCAATTGAAAACAAAACATGGATAAACACTGTGGGTGAACTCTTGTCATCACATGTGTAGTTATCTCCACTTTTATCTATAAATCTTTTACGGCAAATATTCCCTAACCTTAATTAAGTCTGAGTTTTGAGAGTTGCAGACTTATAGAATAATAGTTTCCTTGGTTCGTCTTCCTGGCTCGAATCCATTCGTCAAAATTTTCTGTGTGATTTAACGTAACGGGAATAGAAGATATGTAATACCAGATGGGGTAAAATGTAACAATGTAACACTAGATGGCAATGAAGTACCGGTAGTAGAGGAAAGTGTACAACATACAGTACATCCACGTATTTTGCTTCTTTTGCTGTGTACGCTAACTTCATCTGTCACAACCAACCCTGGGCAGCTGAGGAAGACTTGTCCAGTTGGTTGTGATCATTACGGGGCAAAGGGCCATTTATACAGTACATTGTGGTTATGTGGCCGTCCATCTCCACGTCTCACCTGCCAGGCATACATACCATAAACAAATTACACCTTCCCACAGACTATCAATCACCCCTATACCAAGTGTCGCCTCGGGCATCATCGGTCACCAGTCTACTATCTTCATACAGGTGGAGAAATTTTATAGTGTTACGGTCCATACTTCCTTCCCCATCAGTTGATATATTGCATTTTTTTTTTAACTTGATGGATGTGCATAGAATCATCCCTTTAATTCCATTGCGTTTTCTGGATCCTTTTTATTAAATATAAAAAGGAACACAAATTATGCCAAACTTTAAGTCAAACCAGATTGTTTTTAAATTATAAATATAGAATATATTCAAAGCATACAGGCAAGTAAACGTCATTAACTGAATATAGAGGCAGTAGGGCGCCAGTACCAGCAAGGGTCCTACTAACAGGTCGGGTGGGGGATTTCACCTCGACACTCAACACTAAATAAGGCAGTCACTGGTATAGTTTTGGGCGGAGCAGGTCACACTGGCTGGCTCACTGGTCAACACTTCTCACCACTTCACCACAGTACCTGCTGGCTGCTTCCTACACATGGAGAAACGTTTGTCTTCGTGTGCCATGATCAAGGGGAATGTGAATAAGTTTACTGAAGGTGTGGGAGTGGATTCAATCGCTGTTCATCGTCCAAAAGTGAACAGAAATAGTCCCTTCTAATACACTCATTACGACCAAGTGTGGAAAGCTGCAAAGAAAACCAAGACTTTCTCATCTGCAAAGCCATTATCCTGACCCTTGGTGGCTTAATGAACACCCGGAAAAAACCGTACAATTGTTGAATCCAGCGTGAGACCAGTTGGGATCAGTGGGTCTTGAATTTCCCCAGAGAGGTTGGGGGTTGGGGTGGAAGGTTAGTTGTGGAAGGCAGTTATGGAAGAGAGTTGTGGAAGGGAGTTGTGGGATGTGTGATGTTTAATATAACGAGAAGAAATGCATAAAGCTGAATATGGCTACATAGGTTTACCGCTGATTGGATTGTAAACACTTGATCCCTCCTCCGAAAAAAACAAAGACAAATACACCTCCTTATCCGAGGTGCACTGCCAGATGTCTTGACTCTAATATGGGTCGATACCTTTGTGGTGTCTTTACCGTCGCGGACAAAAGTTGATGTCTTTCCCAGCAACCTATTAGCCCTAACGGTGTGGTTCAAATACTTTATTTCCCTGACTAAGTGCTTACGAAATACTGACATGTTAGTATTTCGTAAGCACGGCAGTATGTGCAGAAATGTGAATGCAGATATGTATTTATATATACATATATATATGTACCGTAGGTATGTATATGTATGGGCTACCTATAAGCTGTAAAAGAAAGGTTTCCCCCCTGCTATGTATCCACTACGTGACTACTGCTATCTCTGCCACACACGGCTTTAACAGAGCAGAACACACCAACCTCTACAACACAGACTGGCTCACTCACTGTTTTTGTCTTCGTTACTCTCACTCTCACATACATACACCTACAAGCCCACATACATACATACAAAACAACTTTAATTTTTGGGTGAAATCATATTTAGGGATGACTGAATTTAGAATTTAACATCTTCCTCCTAATAATAAGCTGGAAAATATTCCTATCATTACAAAAACAGCTTTTAATATATTGAAAGCATCGAATAATCAAATCAACAATATTACAGTAGGCGACAACATGAAGGCTAACTATCTGAATTACCTCATGTACTGTATTCCAAAATTTATTCTCGAGATTGTACAGCAGGAATATTACGGAAGTCAGAAATTACAACTCATGTCAAAAATGCCTGCCTGACTCATAACAATTCACCACCAGGCAATATTTCAACTTCCGAAACCCGTTCCTGTTGGCCAAGCAATCCTCAGGGCGACTCCACTCAACCTTCATATAATTCACCAACAAACTCTCGAGGAATGACTCACACACACTGTTCTGAACACATTTATCAACTTAGTTTTTGTCCCTCGCGAATGATAATGTAAATGTTCTATATGTGAATATTTTTTTGAATATCCTTTATATAACAGTTAAGAGTGTAAGAAAACTTTCACTGTAGATTATATACATTCTCATTCCCCCACGGTAAACTCACATCTATGTGCTGTACCTACATCCTTTAAGAACGCCTGGAAAAACCTCGCTAAATTAGCATTAGTGGAGGTGGTCGGTGTGGCATGTCGCACTTGCTTTCTTTTTACCTTTTATGAAGAATAGATAATAAGACACCACGTTGCTCCCGGCAAAGTTATGAGCAAAGTTCGTCGAAACTCACTGTCAGCAAAATGTTTCTGGTTGTAGCCTTATATGGTTTTCCGCCCATCAGTCATGAGGAAGATTGAGACACACAAGATAACAGGTATATGGAACCGGAAGACAAGAAAAGCTTAAATAACATGACGAGTTTAAATATTTGTACAATTTCTTCATGTGGAGCGTTTGTTTACACTGACAGTTTGCTGACACGGAGTTTTCATAATTACGATACTTTGTTTATACGGTGAGGTTGTTACAGTATGTGCTGCAAAAACATGATAAAGAAAAGTGTTGAGAATATTTTTTGCTCCCTAAGAATTAGATCTAATTTGAACATACCTATAACAGACTATTGCTGCTTTCCAACATTCAGACAACAGTTAATGGATTGTTGAAAACAACAAAAAAACAACAACAAACAGTATGGTGCTTGGCTGGAGTTGCACACAAGCACTTAACCCCGAAAGTTTATCGCGTGCTAAATCATGGTTTCGCGACTGTGGTGAACACAGATATTTGAGAGGTAATGAATCTGTCAGCACATTGGAGGTTAGCCAATCCACCAAGCTTTGCCAAACAACAGTACACAAATGGTAAAAAAAAAGACTATTTCTTGGCATAGTTTGAAAGAATCGTGAATCAGTTGCTTCTAAATCCCTCGGGGTCATGGTACTATACTTTATAACCAAGAGTGTATAGCGTGTTATTCTATGGCGAGGGGAATGTTGCTCTGGAAGTCACAAACAAGAAAGGGAATGTCCGGCTGGTCCGAGAAGGCAAAAGTTGAGGTTCGTGAAAGCATAAACAAACGCCTCGACGCACAAACATCCGGGACACACACGCACGCATGCATAAAGACACACAAACAAGGGGACACATGCATGCACACTCAAGTACACATGCACACACAAACACACACACACACAGATGCATATGGATCTCTCTCTCTCTCTCTCTCTCTCTCTCTCTCTCTCTCTCTCTCTCTCTCTCTCTCTCTCTGTATGTGTGTGTGTGTCTGACTCTTTCTCTCTTAAACACACACTCTCTTTAGTGATAAATGGCCTGAAACTGTTTAGGAGTGTTTAATTAATGAGCCTCGGCAATACTTTCCACACTACGGTACTCTCTCTCTGTCTCCTTCTGTCTTCACTCATCTTTCTCCTTTTCACTCTCATCTTTCTCTTCCCATTACTCCTTCTGTTTTCACTCTCATCTTTCTCCTTTTCACTCTCATCTTTCTCCTTTTCACTCTCATCTTTCTCTTCCCATTACTCCTTCTGTTTTCACTCTCATCTTTCTCCTTTTCACTCTCATCTTTCTCCTTTTCACTCTCATCTTTCTCTTCCCATTACTCCTTCTGTTTTCACTCTCATCTTTCTCCTTTTCACTCTCATCTTTCTCCTTTTCACTCTCATCTTTCTCTTCCCATTACTCCTTCTGTTTTCACTCTCATCTTTCTCCTTTTCACTCTCATCTTTCTCCTTTTCACTCTCATCTTTCTCTTCCCATTACTCCTTCTGTTTTCACTCTCATCTTTCTCCTTTTCACTCTCATCTTTCTCCTTTTCACTCTCATCTTTCTCTTCCCATTACTCCTTCTGTTTTCACTCTCATCTTTCTCCTTTTCACTCTCATCTTTCTCCTTTTCACTCTCATCTTTCTCCTCCCATTACTCCTTCAGTTTTCACTCTCATCTTTCTCCTTTTCACTCTCATCTTTCTCCTCCCATTACTCCTTCTGTTTTCACTCTCATCTTTCTCCTTTTCACTCTCATCTTTCTCCTCCCATTACTCCTTCAGTTTTCACTCTCATCTTTCTCCTTTTCACTCTCATCTTTCTCCTCCCATTACTCCTACAGTTTTCACTCTCATCTTTCTCCTCCCATTACTTCTTCTGTTTTCACTCTCATCTTTCTCCTCCCATTCTCACTTTCCTCCCTCCCGTCCGCTGCTAATCTTGGCACCACTACCTTCAACAACAACAACAACAACAAGTGGAACATTGGCCTAGATTATACAGAGATTACACGTCACTACCACAGCTCTGAGTGACTGTGTTCTGATGTCAGTCACTCCCTTCACAGAGTATACCACTTGTGACGGTATATCATTATTGTACACCTCTCCCCTACACTCTCTCTCTCTCTCTCTCTCTCTCTCTCTCTCTCTCTGTGTGTGTGTGTGTGTGTGTGTGTGTGTGTGTGTGTGTATGCGCGCTCGTGACTTTACACGTGCTTATGTGCATGAGTGAGTGTGATTATTTGCTGACCGTTATATGTGCTTGTGCTTGTGTGTGTGTGTGTGTGTGTGTGTGTGTGTGTGTGTGTGTGTGTGTGTGTGTGTGTGTGTGTGTGTGTGTGTGCTTTAGGAACCATGGCCCAGGAATACCTTGGCTAAGCTAGGAACAACCATACTTTCATTAAGGGGATGCGGGAGTAGGGGACAGGCCTGGGGAGTGTTTAAGGGGGTGCGGGAGAATTGGGAAAGGCTTGAGGGGGAAGTTAGGGCTGGTGCGGGAATATAAGGGGACATGCTTTCTACCCACCCCACTTCCCTGCCTCTCCTCACCCACTCACCCATACTCTCCTCACCTCTGTCTTACCCAGCCAAGGTCTCTTCTCTATCCTTTCAGCCAGTCAGTTTTTCTTTCAGATCATTATGACGTCACCTCCCGGGAAAGCTTCTCACTGCTTACGTTTTCTTTCATTTATTTTTTTTCTTCCCGTCTCGACTTCCTTGCTTGGTTACGTCACCTACCCAACCAACACGGGGTCATAAATATGGACACCGTGTTTACGTTTCTTTTCACTCGCTGGGGTGTGGATTAATGTATTTACTTGAGTCTCTTATTTGCTTGTTTGATGTTGGTTTATGTGTGTGTTTGTGTGTGTGTGTGTGTGTTAGTGTTAGTGTGTGTGTGTTAGTGTTAGTGTGTGTGTGTGTGTGTGTGTGTGTGTGTTAGTGTTAGTGTTAGTGTTAGTGTGTGTGTGTGTGTGTGTGTGTGTGTGTGTGTGTGTTAGTGTGTGTGTGTGTGTGTGTGTGTGAATCATTAATATCTCAGAGGGTTGGTTAGAAATCAATTGAACAAACAGACAAAAACAAAAAGAAGACTGAATGACTGAGAAAGAAGGAAATAGGTGTCGGTACATCAAACTCGACTCTCTTTCTTTACCTCCACTCCTATTTACTTCTACTTTACTCTCCTCCACCTCTACTTACTTCCCTATACAAACCCGAACACACACCCTTATACCTTCCCACCTAACCTCTGCCCCTTCCTACCCCCCATACCTTCCTCCTTTCACACACATACTCTTTCTCTCTTAACACACATACTCTTTCTCTCTTAACACACACACCCTTTCTCTCTTAACACACACACCCTTTCTCTCTTAACACACACACCCTTTCTCTCTTAACACACACACCCTTTCTCTCTTAACACACACACACCCTTTCTCTCTTAACACACACCCTTTCTCTCTTAACACACACACCCTTTCTTTCTTAACACACACCCTTTCTCTCTTAACACACACACCCTTTCTCTCTTAACACACACACCCTTTCTCTCTTAACACACACACCCTTTCTCTCTTCACACACACACACCCTTTCTCTCTTAACACACACACCCTTTCTCTCTTCACACACACACCCTTTCTCTCTTAACACACACACCCTTTCTCTCTTAACCCCTTACCCCCATCGTGACTGGTAAAGGGTGTAGGGGTCGTGACGTTGCCCCCTCTACCTACTCTCCCCCCAATGCTTGACCCCTGCCTGACTAATTACCCCCATCTCTGCTCTCACACTTCACTCCTTCATTCCTCCTTCTGTACCCACACTTTCATCAACATCTTCCATTCATTCTCCACTTCCCTTCATCTGTCTCTCCATTCCTATATTTTTTATTTGTATCTTCGCTTCCTTTTATTTACACCTCAATCTGCCTTCCTTTCAATTTCCATCTCTATCAGCACTTCCACCAATACCTTTGACTCTGCCTTCACCTTCTCCTCTACCTCTACTTCCACCCAGCTAGGCCTCTATTTCTCCCTCTTTCCTGTTATAACTCAACATCCACCTCCACTTCTACTCCTCCTCCTTTTCCTCCTCCACCACCACCACCACCACCATCTCGTTTCTCACGTGCTCCTTCCCATAGCCTTCCTTTCTCTTACATATTGTTTTTCATTTTTCTAAGAGCCTGGCAAGTTACGTTTTAATACACGGGGACCTGATGTACTGTACTATATCGTTGTCACGCACAGAACATTAACAGCGATGTGATTATACGACTGTTGATTTGATAGGTATCTTTATATTGTTATTGCTGGGTGGACAAAACCAAAGGCCGAAGAGTCTATGTTGTAAACGTTTTAACATTGTATAGGTTAATGGGTAAAGCAGAATATTTCGGGAAAGTGTTCATGTTCACTAGCTATCATCAACAGGTCTAATGCAACATCAGGTATCAACGAGTTCTGAAATGACGACACCAACTGGAGAATAACATTTACTTTTCAACCCAATGGATGGTATATGGTGTATTAACAAACCAAGTTAAATGGATTTTACTCCGCTCTGTTTCTGACGCATCGTGGGGTTCAGTCCCTATTCTACTGTAGGATGATGGATAGGATGCATGATATTTCAGAATAACAGTGATGTAAGGGTCATATATTTTAAGAGATTAGATATAATGCCATTGCTATCATAAATGTATCGCAGTATACTCCCGTAGCATGTCAGTATATATCTGTAAACATACCCCTTCATGTATGTAGTGTATATTTATTTGTACTGTATGCTTGACTCAATAATATTATACAATAAGAGTGGAATAGCTGGTGTAAATTTGTTAAACCCGGTAATAACAACCAGCACACGGTCAGTTTAACCATAACGAGTGTAGTGGCATCTCTCAACACTCAAACATCCCACCTCACATTCCTACACTGTTTTTTTGCCTCTACACTCTTATTGGATCACCTTCGAACCCCCTCTGGCTTACAATCTAGGGCTGACACTCACTGATAGATTGCCTCACACCCACACACCCATATTTGAGCTCCTTTCTTACCCTGTTTCAATCCCACACCTCAACCCTACTTCCTCACCTCACGTTCCTCCCATCTATCTACCTTAACCTCCTCACCCACACACCCTCATCCCCTACATTTTACTTCCCCTCCTCACCCCCTACACTTTCTACTATTCCTCACCCCAATTTTCCCAGCCCCCTATGTCCATGTTCACCGAGCAGAAAGTAGGTACCCGGCTATAAGAGCAAGGATAGCAACCTTGTACGCTGGGGGAAGATGTGTTGATGTAATGTGTTGACTGCCTTAATGACCAACACCATGAGTCGATAGGAATAAAGCCCTACATCATCATCTTTTCCTCACACTCACACTCTTTCTACATCTCAACACTTATTAAAACCTCACACTTCACACTACACTCTCCTTATTCTCACTTTCTTAACTCAACTCGCTCACCCTCACACTTCCACTTTAGTCGCTCACTCCCCACAAATTACTTCCACATTTCCACACTCTTCTCTCACCCCCAGTCTAACTCACATTCTCCTATCAGATTAATAACCTCCTATCTCTTACTTTACCTTGCTGAGAGAGAGAGAGAGAGAGAGAGAGAGAGAGAGAGAGAGAGAGAGAGAGAGAGAGAGAGAATAACCCAGTACAATAAAGGATATAAGGTTTGTTCTGCGATCACAACGCTCCTTACTTACGGTAAAAACGATAAATGGGTGAAATAATTCGCTAATTATTTTTTATAATGACAAGAATAGTGGATCTAATTATAGTCCTGAAGTGAGAGTGATGAGGAGGTGGTGTGGTAATGAGAGAAAGAGAGACCAGGGTAATTTAACTGGATGTCAGGGAAAGTTGATGGGATTGTAGTGATGGAGGGAGGATGTGTATATAGAAAACATAAGGCTACGTACGGACCCTGAGTGAAAAGCTAATCTCTCTCTCTCCCTCTCTTTCCCTCAAAATAAATAAATATATAAATAAAGTAAATACAAAATAAATTAAAAATATTATTGGCTTCAATTTTGACAGGGTTTGGGTCATGTTCGTCCCTGGACTTTTAGATACTACATAACATTTGATTGATTGTGTAGTCCAGCCTCCTACAATTACTCTCACGAAAGTCAATTTAACCATGTAGTTCTCTATTTGCGTTATATGGACAATACTTTAAGAGTTTTGGTGCCCCTTCGGACCCAGCCAATTCCTTTCAATTATTCAGTTGTCCCTCCTTTACTTTTATTTCCTTCGTACTTACTGTCCCACCTCTACAGGGTCTTCCATGTCTTGGTCAGTCTTCTTTCATTCTCAAATCGAACTTGTGCCTTTTTTCCTTGTACTGTATATTACGCTAAACATAAATTTATTTGAGTCATGGTTTGTTTGCCTTTGTATTTTAACGTTTCCTATTTCCTCTCTTTGTTTTGTGACGTGTGCTGTTGGTCCTCAACTCCACCTACGGTAACCAAACCAGAGAAGTACACAGTGTAACTTTTAACACTTCCGCATCTCAACTACTCGGCCAATTTGCATAAAACCCTTGTTATTCTAATGACTTGCATCCATTTCTCTCGAGTCATGCCCGAATCACTGACGAGGCGAGGGTCCCAAGGCATACCAGACAGTGAGAGCGTTAATGACTTATCTTCTTCCTTAGGCACATCACAAGTGTTAATTATCTTGCCTTAATGTTGGTAGTTACTGTCAGATGTACTGTTCCTATGAAGATAAAGTGTTGTAATCATGAACAGCTGGCATTATCAACTCCCAGGTGCCTTAACTGTGCTTGGTGTTGTGTTGGTAATATAGCTTTAAGGGGAAGTGACAGGCATTGCTTACTTTACTTGTGATAACTGAACAGAAAGTGACTATAATTATAATATTTAAGACACGTATGTTGAAGAGGATTTTTTTTTGTTGAATATTGTACTCTTGTCATACTGTAAAAATGCATAAGTGAGACAAATCTGGTATAGTTGACGACGATGACCGACACAAAGGGTTCGTTGAAAGATAAGATGGAAAAACTGAATAGCCACAGTGTTTGTTTCCTTACAGTAAACGTCCGGATTTTTATTTCAACTTCCGCCCCACCACGACTTTCTGTGTCTACCGTCCTATACTGTGGCTTCTGTAGAGTCTTAAGGAAAAAATATAGTGTTGGTAAAGTCATGGTCTAATGTACTGCAACCTGTGAATAAAAGCGAGCTATTTGAGTTAATTTTATGAACCAAAATTGCACACACCAACAGCTATAGTTTCGGATCATTTTTCGAAGCCATCTCATTGGAAGGTGTTGCAGTACATTAGACCATGACTTTACATCTGGAACAAGTGACTCCTTTGAACTATTTTAAGCACGAGGACACCATTATTTTTGTTAATTTGGAGGATTCAAGGTGCTCCAATGTACCAAAAGTATACTATCCCCTTAACATTGAGAGCTCTTTGTAAAGTCATGGTCTAATGTATTGCAACACCTTCCAATGAGATGGCTTCGAAAAATGATCCGAAACTATAGCTGTTGGTGTGTGCAATTTTGGTTCATAAAATTAACTCAAATAGCTCGCTTTTATTCACCAGGTTGCAGTACATTAGACCATGACTTTACCAGAGTGAGAGAAACATGGAAGCAACATTAAAGGAGGGCGTACCTTGCAGTAACTAGTTGGCTTTTACTGGATCACTACCTACTGGCGCGTTGAAAGTTCTAGGCCAACCGGGGAAAAAAGTAAGTTATGGAAAACATTCCAAATAGAGGGAAAGTTAACCCGTTACGTTGAAGATGTTTAATAAATCGTGGGATCCAGATATGTGGGAAAGGCATGAACACTGTGGTGAAAATTAAAATATATCAATACGGTTAATATATAATATAGAGGGAATAGAAATGCTGATATGTAATGGATAAAGTAAAGATATTGATTAAAATGATAGTAGCAAAGGGATGAAATTACTGAGTCTTAAAAACAGTTTAGGGTGAAGTAGTACGAAAAGAAAAAAAATTGGTGGGGACAAAAAAGAAACAGCATTAGGAAGAAATTAGTACGACAGACGGATGAAGAAAAGAAGACGGTACTGGGATGAAGAAAACTGAGGATGTGTGTGTGTGTGTGTGTGTGTGGTGAAAGACAAATATGTGTTTGTTTATGTTGTGGTCAGCAGGTTGTGGTGCCGCGGGGGACTGTGGTGTCAGACGTAAGAAGAGGTACGGGGAAAGCTGGACAAGTCTGGTTGCACGGAGTGAGTCCAACTTGGCACCAGTTTAGGTTTCCAATCCGTATTTTCCCTCCCTTCATTCATGTCCCTGGCCACTACTGCACACACCTTCTAATAGTACAGTCTCGAACTCTAATAAATATACAGGTTTGGTTGAAGCTTTGAACCAACGAACTACTGCCAGTGGAGATGTTATTGTATATTCTTTACTGTGTCTATAGGTATTCGAAGCACACCTGGAGACCTATTAGTGTTCGTGACTGTACTGGGGACTTCATGAAGCCACTTGATCTAAATAAGCAGTACCGAAACTTCGTCAATAAATTTAATCTTCTTCTTGAATGTGTGTGTGTGTGTGCGTGTGCGTGTGCGTGTGCGTGTGCGTGTGTGTGTGCGTGTGTGTGTGTGTGTGTGTGTGTGTGTGTGTGTGTGTGTGTGTGTGTGTGTGTGTGTGTGTGTGTGTGTGTGTGTGTGTGTGTGTGTGTGTGTGTGTGTGTGTGTGTGTGTGTGTGTGTGTGTGTATGTATGTATGTATGTATGTATGTATGTATGTATGTATGTATGTATGTATGTGTGTGTGTGTGTGCTATCTATTATTTTTTTTACTAAGTCATGGGTTGCGTGCCAGCGATATGTGAGTGGAGAAGTCATTGTTCCAGTCATGGTCATAACTCAGCCCATGACATTGCTTGCATATGGCACTCACACGAGATGAACGGGTTTTATACAGATGGAGGAAGTTGGGAAAGAAGTGAGTCTCAGGTGAAGCTGTAAGATCTGGTATAATAAGTGTCACACGGTCTCAACTTGTACCCTAGCTGGTTATAGGGGAGTGGTGTGGGTGTAAGGGACTGGGAGTAGGGGAGTGGGAGTAGAGGAGTGGCGTGAGTGTAAGGGAGTGGTGTGGGTGTAAGGGAGTGGTGTGGGTGTAAGGGACTGGGAGTAGGGGAGTGGAGTGGGAGTAGGGGAGTGGTGTGGGTATAAGGGAGTGGGAGTAGGGGAGTGGTTTGGGTGTAAGGGAGTGGTGTGGGTATAAGGGAGTGGGAGTAGGGGAGTGGTTTGGGTGTAAGGGAGTGGTGTGGGTGTAGGGGAATGGTGTGGGTGTAAGGGAGTGAGTGTTCTTTACTGTAGTTCCCTTTCCCATAATTTATTACAGTGGTCCTCCTTCGTCAATTAGCACGGCGGGAGTATAGGAGAACCAGATGTGTACTAGTGGTCACAAAAACAATGTTATTTTCATCCTTTTCTACTATGCCTTATATCTGTCTAGCTGGCCCCTTGCACACACACACACACACACACACAAACACACACACACACAGAGTCAGTCAGTCAGTCAGGCAATCAGTCTCAGTCTCAGTCTCTCTCTCTCTCTCTCTCTCTCTCTCTCTCTCTCTCTCTCTCTCTCTCTCTCTCTCTCTCTCTCTCTCTCTCTCTCTCAATAATACAGCCAATGCAAAGCTGATAATTTTAAACCTGTTTTATTTTCCGCTCTGTTTCCTGCTCTCAAATATCCATAAGAGGATTAAGATTATATCGTCCAAATGAAAGTTACATACAGGCTCCCCAACATTACCAGAAAAAATAGAAAAACTTAAAGGGGTGCGGGAGTAGGGGACAGGTTTGGGGGAGGGGGGGGGTTGAGAATGAGGGAAGAGAGGGACAGGCTTGGGGGGGTTGGGGGGTGCGGGAGTAGGGGGACAGGCTTGGGGGGGTTGGTGGGTGCGGGAGTAGGGGGACAGGCTTGGGGTGGGTAGAAAGAATGTCCCCTATTCCCGCACCCCCTTAACCCCACCACCCAAGCCTGTCTCCCTACTCCCACACCTCACAATTCCCCCCCCCCCCCCAAGCCTGTCCCCTACTCCCGCACCCCGCTAAAAACTCCGTTAATAAAATCTAAATGAGAAGTCTAATAATAATAATAATAATAATAATAATAATAATAATAATAATAATAATAATAATAATAATAATAATAATAAAAATAATAATAATAATAATAATAATAATAATAATAATAATAATAATAATAACACATTACTTACTAACTTTAGGCTCGGGAATTTCACACCTGGCGTTTAATATAGTGTAATTATTATGCTTCAGCTACCGTACCTGATCTATTAATTCATTCTTTCATTAGGATTACATGTGTATTGTTTTCGGTCGGTCGATGATTTAAGAATATTTATCTGGTATTGGTCGAAGAATTTGTTAAGGGGGTGCGGGAATAGGGGGACAGACTTGGAGGGGGGGGGGTTAGGGGCGGTCGGTTTTTTTGGAGGAGGTGCAGGGGTAGGGGGACAGGCTTTAGGGAGGGGTTGTGGGAATAGGAGACTTGCTTTCTACCCCCCCTCCCTCCCCCAAGCCTGTCCCCCTATTCCACGCATCCCCCAAACCTCCCCCCCCCCCCCAGCCTGTCCCCTACTCCAGCACCCCCTTAGTGTATATGGAGTGTATTATCTTCATCTGTGTAGAACGAAAATATATATGCTGTGATTTGGCTTAGACGACAAAAAAAAAAAAAAAAAAAAAAAATGATGGTAGTGTTGAATGGTGATGAAATAATAATGAAAGGCAGGGATGATGATGATGATGAAGGATGCGTCTGGTTATATAGGAGAGGAAACGACTGACCCATATCCTGCCTGCATTAGTATTCAACAGGTGAAGCCTTACTGTATACGTATCCTGTCTTCCTTCCTTCCTTCCTTCTTTCTCTCGCTTCTTTACTCTTCCTCCTCCTTTGTTTATCTTTCTTCTTCTCTCTTTATTCTTCCTTTTCTCTCTTCTTTACTCTTCCTTCTCCTTTCTTTATTATCTTCTCCTCTCTTTATCCTTCCTTCTCTCTTTTTAACTCTTCCTCCTCCTTTCTTTATCTCTTCTCCTCTCTTTATCCTTCCTTCTCTCTTTTTAACTCTTCCCCCTCCTTTCTTTATCTCTTCTCCTATCTTTATCCTTCCTTCTCTCTTTTTAAATCTTCCTCCTCCTTTCTTTATTATCTTCTTCTCTCTTTATCCTTCCTTCTCTCTTTTTAAATCTTCCTCCTCCTTTCTTTATTATCTTCTTCTCTCTTTATCCTTCCTTCTCTCTTCTTTACTCTTCCTCCTCCTTTCTTTATCTTTCCTCCTCTCTTTTATACTCTCTTCCTTGATTCTTTATCCTTCCTTCTCTTTTCTTTACTCTTCCTCCTCCCTTTCTTACCCTCCTACGTCCTTTCCCTTTCCTTTCCTTATTCTCCCCTCTTACTTCTCTTTATCCTTCATTTTTCCTTCTTTAGTCTTTTCTGTTTCTTTTTTTACCGTCCCTTACTCTTACTCTTACCCTTCCTTACTCTTACCTCTTTCCTACAGCAGTTAATCTTTTAATATTTGTCAAGAATACGATGATTTTTATTATTTTTACGAATACTCACAGGGTTGACTGACTCCCGTTATAATACACATCACTGGCGTAACTAAAAGCAAGAATTGACTGACATAATGATAATAATAATATATAATCAATACGTAACATAATGGTCTTCTGTGTGTGTGTGTGTGTGTGTGTGTGTGTGTGTGTGTGTGTGTGTGTGTGTGTGTGTAAAATACCACTCTGGCTCTTGCTAAATTGAGTGTATAAATATGATTAGGTTTTATATTTGGTTTCATTATTATACAGTTTTTCATATTGACATAATTTTTTACATACAACTATCCTTGTCATGAATATTGTAGTCTGTGTATTTACTACCCTGCCACCTTACCCATTTACAGGATATACTTACCTGCCTATATAATACCCACGTGTCAACCTTCCTTCTATTCCCCATCAATCTTCTTCCCTTTTTTCCATCATTCTTCTTCCCTTTTTCCCCTCCTTCCCATATTTTTTCTTCTCTCCATTCCATTCTTCTTTTTCCCTCTGTCCTATCCTACATCTTCCCTCTTCCTTCGTTCCTTCCTTCTTCCCTCCCTTCCATCCTCCATCTTTCCTCCATCCCATCCTTCTCCCTCCTTCCGTCCCATCCTACTCCTTGCCTCTTCCTTCCTTCCTTCCTTCCTTCCTTCCCACCCATCAAACGTCCATCCTAATCTTCTACTTCTCTACCTACTCATTTGCCATGTAGTTTTCTTATCCATCTGTCTTTAATTATTATACTTTTCCTACTTATCTCCACCCTACACACTTCCTTCCTCATTCCCTCATATTCTGACACATCCGCTCTTCTATTCCACCCTATTTATTCCACCCTCCCTCCACCCTCTCCTCACATCACACTTTCTTCCTTATTTATTCACATTCTGGCCCTTCAACCCCTCCCTTCCGGCCCCTTCTATTCCCCTTCCTTATCCCTCCCCCCCCCTCTCCCTCACCTCGATCCACACTCTCTCCATCCTTAGCTGACTTTCTCCTTGAGCAAACTTCGGAATGTAGGATACCACCAGCTTCATCCTTTCATCCTATAATATACTATCCTACAAAATCAAGTTTACTGAGGGTATCTGCTTTGTTATAATATACAGTAGGTCGGTCCGTATGCAAGAACATCCGTGGTGTTGGTATTGGTACGATGGATGTGTGTGTTGTGTGGTGTCTATGGAGTCATCGTACCGTTACCACGCCATCGTCAACACCATCATTGTTCTTGCATGCGGGCCACAGTTTAAAGAAATCTATAGCATTACATTCATCCACAACACATACGGGACCCTGTGATGTAGTAAGAAAATTAGAAGTAAACGAGTCCTTTAATTATTGCCACGAAACACCACCTACAGTATATTATGGAAGGAGCTTGTATTGTGGCATGGTCAGGAGGAACCAGAAGCCACCAGGTCTCGTACACGACTCATTTTGAAGACAGTGTTATAAAGTGGTTTACTGCCTTACTGTGGTTTCATCATCGACCAATACATCATTTTTACTCTTCGAAGCGACACACTCCACAAAGTACAGTATAACATTTCACAACATTTTGAGTGATGTTCGCTTCGTAAGCCTTTTTTTTTTGTGTTGTAACCAAAATCTATTGCAGTGAACTCTCCGCAACGCACCGATGACGCAACATGCAACACTGGCACCAAATAAAATAATTGAAAAAAAAATAACATAAGAAAAAATGTCACTCTTTGACTGTCTTCACATCAACTTCATGAACAGATTGTCTCTCTCTTTATTAAATCTTTCACTTGCTAATTACTCCCTCATCCCTCCATCCGTCTGTCTATACGTCCATCTATCTATCATATTCACACATACTATATCTTTCTTTCCTATTTTCATTCATCATCTTTCTGTGTGTGTGTGTGTGTGTGTGTGTGTGTGTGTGTGTGTGTGTGTGTGTGTGTGTGTGTGTGTGTGTGTGTGTGTACAGGTGTGGTTCATTCTCTCCCATACCCTACCCCCCAACGGATACCCCCCACTCCCACCCCCACCCCCACCACTGCACCTCACCGTTACTTAACCAACCAGGATGACTATTTTTTTATAGCGGGGATCTCTCTCTCTCTCTCTCTCTCTCTCTCTCTCTCTCTCTCTCTCTCTCTCTCTCTCAACCCCAAGTGAGGTAGAAACAATGGATCGTTTCGGTGAAGTGTGTTTGAGGTGAGGTTTTCATTAATATTCTGACCTCATGCATCACGAGTGGTTTCTCCTCATTTACATCATCCCTCGTCGTCCACACATCTACCTACTTTATATTGTACAGGATCTTTTCACTGTATCATTGAGGGTCGGGGGAAACATTTACCCAATTGTTATTGGCGTGTAACTCTCTCTTATCTACATGAAATCTCCTGTAATAATACTTCAGTCAGCGTTTCCCTATCAGTCTGTCAGTCAGTCAGTCTGTAAACAAGATATCTCAGAGTAATGAAAAGACTTTTGCGATATCCGACAGAGGCCATATCTATTGCTTTAGGCTGTCTGTATATACAAACACACTGGTATCCTTCCCCCCAAAAAAACAAAAAATACAAATAAAAAATAAAAAGCGAGAGTCACTGTAGCCTAGCCTGGTGTGTGTGTGTGTGTGTGTGTGTGTGTGTGTGTGTGTGTGTGTGTGTGTGTGTGTGTGTGTGTGTGTGTGTGTGTGTGTGTGTGTGTGTGTGTGTGTGTGTGTGTGTGCGTGCGTGCGTGCGTGCGTGTGCGTGTGCGCGTGTGTGTGTGTGTGTTTGTGTGTGTGTGTGTGTGTTTGTGTGTGTGTGTGTGTGTGTGTTATGTTTTGGAGTCTGTGTGGTGACTTGCATGACTGGAGGGTTTGGTTGGCTGTCTGTCACACGTGTCATCCATACACCGACTCCCCTGCAGTACTCCACTCCTTGACACTCACTCCCCTTCCCTATATACATTCACTCTCCTACACTACGACACTCCCATACACCCACTCCCCTATACAAGGCCACTCACCAACACTACAACACTCCCTTATACATCCACTCCCTTACACCAACTCTCCTCCCCTACACTATGCAACTCCCTTACACCCACCTCCCTACTTTACTCCCTACCTTACACCCATATCACTCCCTTACACCCACACCACTCCACTACACCCACTTTGTCCTCAGTAGTGGTACTAATAAGGGATCTGTTTTGTGATATATTTTGGAGGAATCAGAGACTTGCCAATTCATCCACCAGAGAATCTTCCCTAAAATGTTCAGTAGACGACATTTGACTCCAAGGACTTTACCCCTTTTGTTAAACAGAGAAAGTAAAGACGGCAGTTGTCATAAACATCCAAAGTCATGCAGTTACTGTAATGTGAAGAAAAATACTGAAGCGTCTTTTCACTGATTTTTATGTTATATATTTTTTCGGAGACACAAAAGGTTGTCAATCTCAAATGGAAAGTCCCCAATACAATATTCCTGAAAGATGTGTTATTTTTCATATATATTTGCATTTCTCTAAACACACCAAGATCGAATGATTATTATTAGGCGCCGCAACAGCGAGGTCATATTTGGGCCTGAAGAAAGTGATAGAGAGTTGAAACAGCATGCACGAAGATAAATAGAAAGAAAAAAAGGGACATTTGAAGAACTGATGGCTAGTGGCTGGGGCAAAAGGGGCGCCAAAACCATTAAAGTATTGCCCACATCACTACAGAGAGACACACCACGAAGAGCAACATCTCCTAAATACGTAATAAATAGAGTGTTAGTAAATCTGGAGCAACTAATTCCTTCAAACTTTTCCAAGCAACATGCAGACCATATAATCATCTTTGTTAATCTGGTCATGTTTTCCTGATATGCTATGGAGGAATCAAGATGCTCCTGATTTACCAACACCGTACTTCCCCCCCCTCCCCACCACTCCCCCTTACATAGCTAACTGTATATGATGTCATGGTAAATACAGTAGACACACAGACGGGAAATAATCTGCCAATAATTAGTCTTTTACGTCCACAACAATAATGAAGGAAATAGACGACATCATTAATCAGTCTCCTGGAACACATCACATGCACGTACACACACACACACACACACACACACACACACACACACACACATTCATTGCATACGTACATAGGCACGTGTCAGTACCGTTACACACACACACACACACACACACACACACATACACACACTGGATGCAGACACAAGCGCATTCAACTACACACACACACACAGCATACACAGACACGTTCCAATACAGTTATACACACACACACACACACACACACACACACACACTCACACTCACACACACACACACACACACACACACACACACACACACACACACACACACACACACACACACACACACACACACACACACACACACACACACACACACACACTCACCAGAGAAACACATAAACAGGATAACAGGCACGGCATACAGAATGGTGGTAAATATGAGAATGGCTTTTCATTATATAGACGAGGAGATGGTGAAGAAGTTGATAGAGTCTACCATTAGACCTCAGTTGGAATATGCAGCAGTAGTGTGGGCCCCACATAAAAAGAAGCACATTAAAAAGTTGGAAAGGATACAGAGAGCAGCTACAAAAATGGCACCGAGCTTGGCAGACTTGCCATACGAAGAGAGACTTGAACGGTTGGGGTTAGTCACGCTGGAGGAGAGGAGGAAGAGAGGAGATTTGATAACGATATATAAGTATGCGAGGGGAATAGAGTGGACAGATAGAGACAACTTTGTGGTTAAGGATGAGGGGGAGCTTAGAGGACATAGTATGTAGTTAAAGAAAACTAGATGTAAGAAAGATGTAAAGAAGTACAGTTTTCCATACAGGTGTGTGGATGAGTGGAATGGATTAGATAGGGAAATAGTGGAATCAGTGAGCATTCAGTCATTCAAAGGGAAGCTTGATAAGTATAGTCATGGAGACAGGACAGTCCGAGCCTAGCTCATATCCTGTAGAACACAACTAGGTGAACTAGGTGAGTACACACACACACACACACACACACACACACGTCGCTATTCACTTGCTGCAGAAAGAAAGCGTGAGAGAGTACGAGAAAAAATATAATTTAAGGCATTGTTTGTTTGTTCACGTGCTCTCTCTCTCTCTCTCTCTCTCTCTCTCTCTCTCTCTCTCTCTCTCTCTCTCTCTCTCTCTCTCTCTCGTGACGTCATACAGAGAAAGTATTAAATGTTAAACGTGAGAATAACTTGAATATTGATTAATGCTTTGTAGAATAATAATAATAATAATACAATAATAATAATACAATTAACTTCTTCATGTATAAGATTATAATATACAGTATATATTTTGTTCAGTTAAGAGGCTAATGGTTTTACATATAGATTACCTTTATCACTTATTCCATTGTCCACTGCTCGAATTTTTACTTATTTTTTTATATGCTTTACTGCGATAAACACTAAGGCCCGTAGTTTTAAAGAATTTGAGGGCCCTTACTGGAGCTCTATAAACCCTCCAAACTACTCCAGGCAACAGATTCCCTATTCGGAACACTGAAGCGTTTTGTGGCCTGGATTATTTGGAGGGTTCATAGAGCTCCAGTAAGGGCCCTCAAATGTTTTAAATCTACGGGTGTAAGGATTAATAGACACAGAAGTGGCTTATTCATCATTATTTAATTAATCCACGTCATTTCTTCCCTTCGTAAACCCAGATGATATTTTCTCAGAGCAGTAAAATATTTATTTATTATGTTACGTTAACTCCGAAACCATGAATAATATTGTCGTCATATAGGGAATATAATGAATCTCAGGCCAGATGATTATATATAATTAATGATATGAAGGGAGCGTAAACTTCTTGCCAATATACCGTTATGACAAGTGGCATGTGGTCCAGTTCACAAGACAAAGGTGGAGGCTGGTTAATTAAGAACATAATAAGGTGTATTCACGTTTATGCTTTATATTACGTATTGTTTTAAGTGCTGTAATATTCTTCTAAGGGTTATGTCGGGCGTTACCGTGGCAATAATAATACACACACACACACACACATGCACACGCACACGCACACGCACACGCACACACGCACACACACACACACACACACACACACACACACACACACACACACACACACACACACGCACACGCACACACACAAAACAAAACCAAAAAAGCACATTAGCAAAACAAACACGGGGACTCGATAACACACACTTAAATTAAGAGACCAACGGAAACGAATATAAACACACACACACACACACACACACACACAAGCACAGCAACACAGTCTCTACGATAACACGTGGTGACAATGGTGCGTGTTATATGTCAAGTATATCTCCGTTATGATGAGAGAATAGAGTGAACAACCAACCCACCAACCACTCAGACGCCTCGGTGAAGGTATGGGGTCGTTTTATGTTGGTGGGGGGGATGGGGAGGATTGGAGGACTGCTGATTCCTCCAAACTATTACTGAACACAGATCACTTCAATATACTAGTGCGTAGAGTCGAGGATCTTCAATGTATACGTAGAGTTGAGGATCTGTTTTGCTGTCTATAGTGGAGGAGTCAACAACGGCTCTCCAATAATTCCCCCAACATGAAACGGTTTCCTTAACTTTGCTCCCCCCCCCAAACCCCCCCCACCCCACACACCCCACAGTGGTCAGTGAGTCTCCCTTCTGCCCGCACCCCCACCCTCCACCTGGACAGACAGACCTGGAGTGGACTTACGTGACGCCAGGCTCCAGTTACCTCATCCCACGGTTATCACTTTACCGCTGTGTCTGGTCTGGTGGTTGTGAAGGTAGAGCGAGGTCACAGTCACGCTCCCAAAAATAAGGATCCACCCACAGCTGCTGCCAAACCTGTTGTTGGTTCAGTCGCTAGGTTCTTTTTTTCTATTTTATATTTTTTAATCTCACGTTGGTCATGGAGCGTTTCGTATATCAAGGACATTTTGGACAGAGGTTGACTGTTATGGTCATTAAGGAACACTTTGATATAAAAAGAGCTAGCGATTATGTTAGCGTCATTGAATTATAGTCAGCATATGTCAGAAGTACAGTGATGATTCTCTTGATTATTTCACGATTAACCGAGATTGGAGAGACATTTAGGCTTGTGACTGTATTGTACCGTACAGTTGGCTTCATTCAGGCAAGAATAACTCACTGTAGGCAAAATGTTCTTATCAGGATATACGAATATTTAATGTACCAGTAACTATTAAGATAAAAAACAAAACAAAAATATATTCAACATCACTTTCTGTAGATGTGTATTTTACTATAAATTAGACGGTGACTGTACATTGGAAACCCGTTGCTAACATAAACGGTTCCTACATCTTTGTTAAATACTACTACTACTAATAATACTAATATTACCTTCAAGAATCACATCATAACGAATCCATTGCTACAGTCTAGAATCTCTACATACTCTACACGAAACTCTTGTCGTGTACAAATTCACGTATACTCTTATCTTACCATCACTGGGTTACATGGTGAGTATGGGCCAGCTTAATGGAACGCATTTGCATTTTTTCTCCTTCCCATCACGCCTGTTAACCCTTCGACCATAACGACACGTTTAACCTGTCTTGCAATTTTGTATGCTCTTTTTACTTTTATCGCCTTTCGCACATATACTTACTCACAGCGTTGTCCCTGATGCCCTTCTCCTCCCTTCTTCCTTCCTCCCACGTCTAGTCAACATCTCATCTATGCTATGAATACTTGTGAATATTATTATCATTACTGATGTGGACAGAGTTAAGTATAATATTTATCATATACATAATTTCTGTATTTATCTCTCTCCTGAAACTATTTTTAACTTGTCTATCTATCTATTTATCTGTCAACCTATCAACTTATCTATTTATTTATCTATCTACTGATATATCATTCATCCATCCATCCATCTATTAATCTATCTACGTATCTCTCTATGTGTTTATGTAACTGTCTGTCTATCTATCATCCATCCATCCCTCTATCATTCTATCTATCTATTTATCTATCTGTCTGTGTAACTGTCTATCTATCATCCATCCATCCCTCTATATATCTATTTACCTATCTATTTATCCATCTGTCTGTGTAACTGTGTATCTATCATCCATCCATCCCTCTATCATTCTATCTATCTATTTATCTATCTGTCTGTGTAACTGTCTATCTACCTATCTCTATCTCTCTTGCCAACAACTTTCCCTCCAGGCTTCCCACAGGTGCTGCTCATAAGATGCTTCCCTGATAGCCTTCCTTCTCATCCCTTTATGGCATGGAGGCAGGCGTCTTCACCCTCTCTTACCTAGACTCCAACCCACCACCCTTACACTCTTCCTTGTCCAACCCTTTTTACTACCCCTATCCAAACCAACCACCCTTACACCCTTCCTTGTCCAACCCTTTTTACTACCCATACTCAAACCAACTACCCTTACACCCTTCCTTGCCTACCCCAGCCCTCACCCTTCCTTACACTATTCACCCTAACCACCCACCCTTACACCCTTCACCCTATAGCCACTTACTCTTACACCCTTTCTTGCTTCCCCCTTATACCAACCCTATACCCTTGCCACCTTGCCATCCTTGCCTTGCCATCTATCCTTATACCCTTCCTTGCCTTCCCACTGAGAACTGGGTATTATGAAAAGGTGTGGTATGTTTAGATGCGATAATGCAGTAATTTGGTAATGTGGAAAGATGTGATATAATGTATATATATATATATATATATATATATATATATATATATATATATATATATATATATATATATATATATATATATATATATATATATATATATATATATATATAGAGAGAGAGAGAGAGAGAGAGAGAGAGAGAGAGAGAGAGAGAGAGAGAGAGAGAGAGAGAGTGTGTGAACGTGACTGTCTCTATGGTCCTTTCCTTACACTGTCATATGTTTAAGTGTGAGAAGAACGGAAGGAGACCATAAATAGGGAGCCACAGACACGAGGGAGAGTTGGGTGAGACGACGAAGAGGAGGAGGAGGAGATAGAGGAGGAAAAAGAAGAGGAGGAGGAGAATGAGGAAAAGGACGAGGGAGAGGAGGAGGAAAAGGAGGAGGAGGAGGAGAAAAAGGAATAGGAGGAGGAAGAGAAGAATGACAACGTGGACGAGTAACAATAATACAAATAAGGACTGACACTAGAGACATTCGCCTTGAACAATGGGCTGCGTCTGTGTCATAATGTCAGGTTAGGTTCCACTGTCGGTCCTTCCTTACTTCCTTACTTCCTTCCTTACTTCCTTTCTTCCTTTCACATACCCTTCTTTCTTTCTTCCTTTGTTACTTCATTCCTTTCATTCCTATCTCTTCCTCTTTTCTTCCATTCTTTCCTCTCTCTTCCTATTTCCTTCCATTCTTTCCTTTTTCCTTCCTTTATTACTTCCTTGCTTTCTTTCCTCTCTCTTCCTTTTTTCCTTCCCTTCTTCCCTCTCTTTTCCTCTTTTCTTCCTGTCTTCTTCCTCTTTTCCTTCCTTTGTTACTTCCTTGCTTTCTTTCCTCTCTCTTCCTCTTTTCCTCTTTTCTTCCTTTCTTCTTCCTCTTTTCCTTCCTTTGTTACTTCCTTGCTTTCCATCCTTCCTATCTCCCCTCCCCTCCTTCCTTCCTTCCTTCCCCTCCTTCCCTCCACCGTGTTGTCAATAGATACTCCCCTCTAACCAACCATCACCAGGGAACGCTTTTCTTTCACCCTCTTTATTTTCCCCTCAGACTTTCTCCCCTTTGTAAACAATGTCGCTCCACGTAACTTTATTTTTTTGTGTGTCTCGACTCTTGAGCAGCAACTGTTGACGCCATTAACGTCTTTTTCCTATCTTTCTTGTTAGAGGTAAGAGAGAGAGAGAAAGTGAATAAAAAAGTGAAGAAAAATGACATTGCTAGACTAGAAAAACTCTATTACACCACAACAGAGAAGAAGACAAAAAGGAGGGACCGCAAGCACGAACATAAAATAATGATATATAGGTGGGACAAGGGAATAGAGGTAAAGGAATTGACTTGAGTCCAGAGGGGAGGCCAAAAAACTCTTAAAACACTTCCCACATCTTTGGAAGAAGCAATACTCCGCTACGGTGCTTGTTGGAGGGAAAAAGTAATAATTTTTTTTAACGAAATCTGATAATGATACAATTTAGTGTAATAATATGATTCTATGTAACTCTTGGGAATTCTTTTACCCCTTGTACAGTTTTCCTCATTGTCGTACTACAGAGAAATCATTAAGGGTAGATTTTCTTGTAGGTGACTTGGAAGGTCTCTGATGATTCCTCCAAACTATGCCAGGAAACAGATCCCCTATATTAGTCACATTATGGTCGTCTGTTTCCTGATAAAGTTAGGAGGAATCAGTAGCCCTCCAATGTACCAAAAAGTTAATCTCCCAATTATGTTACTTTGTGTAGCTCCGTGTAACCATGTAACTCTCTATAGCCAAAGTCTATTCATCTCTTTCTGTGCTAGGCAACTTTCCCCTACAGTTGGTGTGGCCAGACTAATAGCTAATAACATGGTATACAACCCAGTGCAATTTTTTTATGACTGTCGTTTGTTGTGGGTAAATGTGGAGGCTACAGATCCACCAAACTAACTGTGTCACAAAACAGACTTCCTCAGTGAAAGTGCTATTCTGTGGAGTTCTATGGAAGAATCTACACGACTCCGATACACTGACAACAAACATGATTCCTTTAACACAACGCAATCAAGCTAGATGACTATTATACACAAGTGGAAATATGTAACTCATATTCCCTCCTCTTTCTCTCCTTTTCCCTCCTTTAAAAAATCCATTCCCTCCACTTTCTCTCCCTTTCCCTCCTTTTAACGTCCCATTTCCTCCTCTTCAACTCCCTTTCCCTCCTTTAAAGGGGAAATTCTTTGCTTGGTGAATTCGAAGGTCTCTGATTCTTCCAAACCATATACAAAAAACCCAGATCTTGTATTAGTACCATTGAGGGGTCAGTTTTCTTGTACATGTAGGAGGAATCAGTAGCCTTCCAATTTACCAAAAAGATAACAATAGTTGGTGCAGTGGAAATATTCTGTAACTCCCTTTCCCCCCTTTCTTTCTTTTACAACAGTTGGTGCAGTGGAAATATTCTGTAACTCCCTTTCCCCCTCTCTTTCTTTTACAACAGTTGGTGCAGGCTCAGCTGGTGCAGTGATCGCCAACCGCCTGTCAGAGAACCCCAGATGGCAAGTGTTACTACTGGAGGCCGGGGGTGATGAGACGGAGATTAGTGATGTGCCTGCCCTCGCCGGTTACCTTCAACTCTCTAAGATGGATTGGAGATACAAGACTGAACCCCAGGACTCTGCTTGTCTCGCTATGGCCGGAAGGGTGAGTTACGCTACACTTAACTTCGTATTGTTTAAGTTATTGTTGAAGGGGTGAACAGCAGCCTATACAATTCGCCGACAAACTTAGTTACTGCATGGTTATTCTCCTCTAATGACATAATCAACTGATGATTAATTTTAATATTAATAAAGACATCCATACAATGAATGTAATTTCAAAGTAACAATAATAGAAAATTTTATAGAAACTTTAAAAATCGACAGAAAGTGCATTTATTTTGAGGGGACAAACAGTCCACTTCTCACACTGACAATAGCACTGTTGACGCGGTGAAAAAGTAGGCCAAACCACCGTGTGTTCCCTCCCACAGCCACACCCAGTACAGTCCAAAAAAGAGTTAGGCAGGCAGGTTGGTGATGGCAGAGTATCCAGGAGTTTTAAATCACTGCCTGTAATGTTCCTAATCCTCACCTTAACACTAAAGAGACCTGTCATCAGGTTTTCAGAGGGTTTGGAAACGCCTTTGAATGTGCATGGAATAATCTTACTCGAAGTACAAAGGAATATAAAGGAAGTACAGGCAATTGAGGCTCATAGTGACCTTTTACGAGGTTACCTGTTTAACTACGCTAATATAGATTACGTGTTGAAGGAAAGGATAACTAAAGGACAAAGTTACTCCCCATCCACCACTCCCACCGAAAATTAGCGGACGGTGTAAAACAATCTGTGGCAAAATATCATACTGATCCGAATGTTGGTTAATAAGTTATCTCCGAAAACCAGTGACACACGGCCTCTGAAACCCATAGTACATGCATCACCTTACATTTATTCACATTAAACTTCAACAACCATTTATCGCTCCATTCTGACAGTGCGTTAAGGTCGGTCTGAATGGCTGGAATAAATTAATTAGACAAGATCTGTTGCTACGGAAACCGTGTTGTGAGTCCAGAATTAAGTTTTGCTCATCTAGATGTGATACTATTTTATCTCGCACGCACGCACGCACGCACGTTCGCACGCACGCACGCACACACACACACACACACACACACACGCACGCGCACACGCACGCGCACACACACACATACATACGGAAACTACTACGCGTTTACAAATCATCAAGTAATTTCACACCATTATGTTCAATAACAACTGACTCCAGGCGTACAGACACAAGATGAATCAACTACAACAAACTGATCGATCGTAAGTGAAAGTACGGTACTTAGAACATGGTCGTAATTGTGTGTGTGTGTGTGTGTGTGTGTGTGTGTGTGTGTGTGTGTGTGTGTGTGTGTGTGTGTGTGTGTGTGTGTGTGTGTGTGTGTGTGTGTGTGTGTGTGTGTGTGTGTGTGTGTGTGTGTGTGTGTGTGTGTGTGTGTGTGTGTGTGTGTGTGTGTGTGTGTGTGTGTGTGTGTGTGTGTGTGTGTGTGTGTGTGTGTGTGTGTGTGTGTGTGTCAGAGCGAGTTTGTTTTTACGTGTAATAAATTGTATTACTTGAAAAAAAAAAAATTGTATTTTAAGGGGTCTTGCAAACTATTGATTCTTTCTCCAAATTCTAACGGGCACCATGCAGTGACAATTACAAGTCAACAGTGTTATTTATGTACAGATTATTAGAGTAGCCTACAGAGACCGCATGAGAAGTAAAGAAACTGTGAACTAGAGACCGCATGAGAAGTAAAGAAACTGTGAACTAGAGACCGCATGAGAAGTAAAGAAACTGTGAACCAAGGACCGCATGAGAAGTAAAGAAACTGTGAACCATTTATC
>JAWZYT010001381.1:252500-392412 GCA_034508575.1 Petrolisthes manimaculis
AAGCATTACCCAAACCTCACCACTACCGGTATATAATTAATCCAATATTCCTCCACTCTCTTATTAATAAAACATTAATGGTCTTGGGTGAAAAAAAAAATGAGTTCTGTGAGACGCCTTAACCCTAAAAAGGAAGATGGTGATTACCCAAGAATGAATTGTTAAGAGGTCTTGTGTATTAAGTGATATAGTTTGTTTCATTTGGACGAGAAACATTGTAAGAATAACAAGAAACATAGTCAGAACATCAAGGAGAATAGTCAGATCAACAAGAAAATTAATCAAAACAACAAGAAAAATGTTAGCAGTTAAAGGAGAATGAATGTTAATGATATCAGGCGTTGCGTTTAGGGTTATGGCTTGCCTGTTCAGACCTCGACCACAACCCAACATTCTCTGACGCTTCCTTTCCCACAGCGTCACTCAGAATACGACAGAAAAGAAATGGTACGCTGTGAGCACTTCAATCACAGCAACATATCTGGAGTCTATAGATAAAACAGCTGAATAATTTACCTATAAACGTTTTTTTTGTTTTTTTTTTGCCTTGTAAAATTAATATACTAGGAATGATACGAGAGAATAGGACTAGGGCGTCAAAATTTTCATGTGATTGTTATTCTTCCTCAGCGATGCAACTGGCCTCGGGGTCGTGTGATGGGAGGGTCGTCTGTACTTAACTACATGCTGTACGTGCGAGGCAACAGGAGGGACTACGATCAGTGGGAGTCCCTTGGTAACCCTGGCTGGGGCTTCGATCACCTCCTCTACTACTTCAAGAAATCTGAGGACAACAGAAACCCTTACATCGCTAGAAACGGTGGGTACTTGTTTCAACTGATGAGGCGAGGGCGTAGATACGTACAGTTAGTAACGAAAATCATGTCAACTGCCACCAAAAGTTAGTGGTGGAGTTTTTGTTTACTTCATATTATCCAATTATACCTCTTATGTGATGTCTAGATACTGATGTGCTCCATGGTCACTAATGGATGACGAAAAACAGATGAATGCTGCTCTGCAAAGACATGATTTATAAATCTGACTGTATGTGAAAAAATGTATAGGTTGTAGTAAAGTGTTGTTGTGTCGGAAAATGAAGTGGAGAGGAGTGGGAAGAGGAAGGGGACATCTTTATATTAGTGAAAACAAGAACTGATTCTTTACGAGGATTATTCTAGTATATATTGTCCTTCAAATGTTACTTTGTCTTTCTTCCCTACAGTGAAATACCACTCGACTGGAGGTTACCTGACGGTGCAGGAGGCACCATGGCGGACGCCCCTCGCCACAGCCTTCGTGGAGGCCGGGGTGGAAATGGGTTACGAGAACAGGGATTATAACGCCGAATATCAGACCGGTGGGTATATGAATAACAGGTAATCAGGAGTTGGCCAACAATATTCCAACAGACTATGATAAAGTGATATCCAATATCGGATACTGAGATATTAGTCTGTTTCGTCACATTGTTTGAAGGAATCATTATGGGTTGTTGTAGGTAACAGATGGATCATAAGAACAGGAAGCCTTGTGTAAAATTAATGCAATATATTTTTGCAATATGTATTAAACATATTCGTGTCAATTTATTTTTGCTCTGGACTGTACGGTTGTGTGTGTGTGTGTGTGTGGCAGGTTTCATGATACCCCAAGGGACATTAAGGCGAGGCTCCCGATGCTCCACCAGCAAGGCTTTCATCAGACCTGTAAGACTTCGACCCAACCTTCATGTCGCTATGCACGCCTTCGTCACTAAGGTCAGTCTCGATGTGTGTGTGTGTATGTGTGCATGTGTGTGTGTGTGTGTGTGTGTGTGTGTGTGTGTGTGTGTGTGTGTGTGTGTGTGTGTGTGTGTGTGTGTATACCAGGTTTGTATATGAAAAACTGTGAGTTCCATTTAACTCTTGCATCAAAAACTTGGACTGACAAGGGGCCGACTATCAGTAATATAGGAGATGTTGCGTGTGTTTCTTAGTGTAGGAAGCATGCAATGAGAAAGATAAGAACAGTGTATAGCAAATCACCAGCAAGAAGAGAAAGTACTGGTAGAGAGACAAAGCCGAAAATGTTTGCCAAGGCAGGCAGGCAGGGAGTCAGCATAGGAGCAGAATGGTTTTAGACAACTGGAGGAATTTCAACAGGTCCGTTTTCATTCCAAATATAACAGCCAGAGAAAGCAGAAAGTACAGTACGGTATATCGTTAGTAGTGATTTTAACAGCACCAGCAGGATCCTTCAACGTGAAGTATGAAGCGGAGGTGTGAGTGAAGATTTAAGATGAATGAGTGACTTAGAAATAGAGGAAGTAAGAAACAGTGGGGTTGGTAGGAAACGAGATTTTAAGCAAGGGATGGAGGGAGGATATGAGGAGGGAAATGAAGGAGGGATAACAAGTAGAGAGAGAGAGAGAGAGAGAGAGAGAGAGAGAGAGAGAGAGAGAGAGAGAGAGAGAGATAGAGAGAGAGAGAGTATAATTGTTGAGCAGGCCAGAGTGTATGGGATGGGTAAGGCATCAATCATCCTGGAGTGGTGAGACTGAGAGGAGAGTCGTGTTGTGGTGATGGCATGTGTGTGTGTGTGTGTGTGTGTGTGTGTGTGTGTGTGTGTGTGTGTGTGTGTGTGTGTGTGTGTGTGTGTGTGTGTGTGTGTGTGTGTGTGTGTACTTTCTGAATGTGTGTATTCGTATACGTGAAATGTAAGAATAATTGTATACGTGTATGTGTGTGTAGATGTGAGGGTAGATGGATGAGAGAATGGATGAGGGTAGATGAATGAGGGAGTGAATGAGGGTAGATGAATGAGGGAGTGAATGAGGGTAGATGAATGAGGGAGTGAATGAGGGTAGATGAATGAGGGAGTGGATGAGGGTAGATGAATGAGGGAGTGAATGAGGGTAGATGAATGAGGGAGTGAATGAGGGAGTGGAAGAAGGTAGATTAATGAAGGAGGGTAATATACGATACTAACACTAAACAACAACATTAATAACCACAACAACCACAACATTATAATCCCCTCCAACAGATCCTGATAGACTCCCACAACAAACGAGCCTACGGGGTTAAGTTCGTACGAAATGGCCGAACTCAGGTGGTGTTGGCCAGGAAGGAAGTAGTGGTGTCTGCTGGCTCTGTTAACTCACCTCAGCTGCTCATGTTGTCTGGTATTGGACCTGCCAAGCAACTCCAGCCACTTGGGGTACGTCGTGTGTATTGTGTGTGTATGTGTATGTGTTTGTGTGTGTATTGTGTGTTTGAGTTGTGTGTGTGTGTGTGTGTTTACCCGAAAAATGAATATCCGATCACGTTTGCTATTCTTTTCAGATGATTATTTCCTCTGTCAACGAAATTAAATGGGGAAGTTATTATGTTTACCTCAATCTTGTCTGTCAGTCACTCTGTCTATAGACCCAACATCTCAATAAGACGTGAATTGATGCATAAACCATAAGTGGGCAGTTCGGATATGCGCCAAGGAAGTAGAGATTAAATCTAAGTGCAATAGACATAACGCAGGCAGAGGTACGGAAACATGTTATGTCTCCATAGTCGCTAATGTTAAGAATGATGTACAGCCACAATCAAATATCAGCCGACATTTTCCTTCCATCGTACAAATAAATTAGTATCATATCAAACTATAATCTTACAACACCTTACGTCAACTCAACCCCCTCAATTATTATTATGAGGTGCTGCAAAATCATATACGTGTTGTTCTTTATTACCAAGATATTTACTACGATGAAAGGAAAGTGTCGGTGGATATTTGATTGGGGCTGTACCTACAGTTCAGTATGAGTAGCTGTGCCTGTACACTTTTATTATCTTTGTTGATACAGGGAAGCTCAGGTTTGTCATCATCGAACAGTCGACTGCTATTATGAATGAGTTTTCTTGAATACTTTTGTCTATCGATTCATCCTGTCTCTCTCTCTCTCTCTCTCTCTCTCTCTCTCTCTCTCTCTCTCTCTCTCTCTCTCTCTCTCTCTCTCTCTCTCTCTCTCTCCCTCTTTCTCTCTCTTTCTCTCTCTCTCTCTCTCATATATATTTTTTCCCTCTCTCTGTCACGGTCTGGTTTCGCGTAACATCGTGCAGAGGAGGCATCACTCGTTATTTATGTGCCAGTGACGTGACCACAGGTTTATACATCCGTCTGTCCTCTTCTTCTCCTCACCACCTTTCCCCTTCAACTGTGACACCAAGCTTTTTCCTCTTTGGTCTCGCTAGAAACCTCAGCTTCCCTTACCTTTTTAACCCTCTTCCTCTTTTTCTTGTATTAAATCTTTCCTTTTTCACTTTCTTCCCACTTCCTCCAAAATCCGTCTCTTCTCTCTCAACACGTTTCCCTGGTTATTGATCCTAGTTTCTTCTCCTCCATTCCATTCCATTCCATCATCTCTCTCTCTCTCTCTCTCTCTCTCTCTCTCTCTCTCTCTCTCTCTCTCTCTCTCTCTCTCTCTCTCGCTCTCTCTCCATTTCCCAACTTCTAATTATTTCTTCACTCGCGTCTATTTTTATTCCATCCTCAGACTACTCTTTCTCCTTCCTCTTCTATTTTCATCCACTCCACATTTTTTCCCTTCTTCCAAATCCCTCAACTCTCTTTCCTCTTTTTAATTTCTCCTTCCAACTTCCTCACCCTCATCATTCCTAACCCTTCCCAGTGAGAGTTATAAACGTGCTGAGTCTGTGTGTAATCCATTCGGTCTCTTCATCTTGACAACCCATGCACTGCCTTCCTTCTTTCCTTCCTCTTTCCTTCCTCACCAAAACCACCACATGGAGGCCGTCTGTGTCCTGTCTACTCTGTCTCTCTATCAGCTCAGTCCCATTCTCTGCTGCTCTTTGCCAACTCGCATTTTTAGTCGAACCTAGCAGAAGAACTAACGAAAAGAGAGTGTTAACCGAATCATCGAGTGTTGACTATCCGTATCATAATAACAATAATAAGCTTTAACCAATCACTGTTAACCTGTACGATATTATTTGTGGGCATTTACTATCAGATAAAGAAAATGAACTGCTTTGTGTTTGTTTTGGGATATCCATCAAAACTTTCCGATATAAACTGCATGATGACGGTCAGATGAAACTATACAATATATGATAAATAACATATTACATACTTCATAGAAAACACACCAACTATCGTTTCACTGACATAGAGCGTCCCACTGAACATCATATGCGTTATTCTTGCGTGAGAAGAGTCCTTGGATGTTAGGCCAGTGAGTGAAGTGTGAGCGTGTGTACGGCCATTTAGAGGGCTCATAAAGGTACGTAATTAGAGGGGTATAGGCCATTTACGTCCCGTCTTCCCTTATTACATTCCCTGATGATGTCTGTCTGTTGGGAGAATTATGAAGGAATGTGAAACTTTGTGGCATAGATAAAACACGAGAAAGGGCGATAAACGAGGGACTAACAGCAGAGGACAATAGAATGTTTTCCCAGAGGAGGAAGGGTTGAACGAAATAATTATGTTACACTCCCATGCCTAACTGTCCTTGTTAACATTCCTTGAAGCCAGTCTAGACAATCAAAATGTTTCTGCTGCCAGTTTCCGGTATCCGAACTCGTGGCTTCTGAAGGAGTGAAGAAAGGGGATTGAAGACAGGGGAATAAAGACAGGGAAATAAAGACAGGGGAATAAAGACAGGAGAATAAAGACGGAAATAAAGACAGGGAAATAAAGACAGGGAAATAAAGACAGCTGGATATAGACAGGGGAGGATTGTTCTTATGTGAGTGTCGTTTTGCTCTATTGAATTAACTTCTTCTTTTCCACTTTTATTTATACCCTGACACATTTGACCTTCTTGTAACCCTCACCTGTCCTTCCCAGTTCTTGCCTTAATGTGTCCTTCTATATCCTACCTTTTTCTAACCCTGTCCTACCTCACCCTGTTCTATCCTTAATGTGACCTTCCATATCCTACCTTTTTCTAACTCTGACGTGCCCTGCCTTGCCCCCTACCCTGTTCTAACCCTAATGTGCCCTCCCTTACCCTACCCTTTTTCTAACCTTCCCCTACCCTACCTTCGCTACAGATCCCAGTGCTGCAGGACCTACCAGTGGGCCACAACCTTCAGGACCACATCGGTACAGGCGGCCTTGTCTTCCTCATAGACCGCAAAGTATCATTGGTCCAGACACGCTACGAGAACCTGCCGTCAGTCCTCAAATACGCCATGTTCGGATCAGGTCAGTCTAGCCGGGAATGTATGAGGTATTTGTAAGGGAATTAATTTGTGTGATAAGATTACTAATTTCTTAAAGGGGTTGATTACTAATTTCTTAAAGGGGTTGTTTGTTTGATTGTTTGTTTGTTGTGGGCATCATGGGGTTCAAGAAGCCAATGAGTTGTTGTGCACGCATCTGTGAGCAAATGTATACGTGGTGTGTCCAGACAGTCCCTGGGTACAAGAAGGCTGTGTTGTGTTGTGTCAGGTATTCTCACTCACTCACTCACTCACTCACTCACTCACTCACTCACTCACTCACTCACTCACTCACTCATTAAATACGTGACTCTAATGACGTGACTCACCAACTTACCATTTAACAAGACCAAAAAATAATGAGAAAAAGAGTTCCACCGGAAGGCAGAGGAAAGGACGACATAACCACCACCACTACCACCACCACTACTACTACTAGTACCACTACTACTACCATAATATTACCACCACCACCACCACTATTACCACTACCACCACCACTATTACCACTACCACCACCACTACCACCACCACCATAATATTACCACCACCACCACCACCACTATTACCACCACCACCACCACCACTATTACCACCACTACCACCACCACCACCACTACCACCACCACCAGCAGCTAGCCAGTTCACCGTCTTCCCTACAGCGGTACCCTCGCCTTCTTGTTGACCTCCATTTCAGTGACCTAAGTTGTAGTGAGTTTCTGATATATCCAAGATTCCTCAAAGCTATGTTACTGAATCTTTCCAAACAAAGGCAACATCCCTTATTATGGGTACAGTTGCAGGAATCTTCGCTAAAATCAGACAGAGGATAGTTTTTGCAACACATCCTTATATTCGACAATGTGAATGGAAAATGCTGTATCATCTTACTAGACTTTATTAATAATGGTACCATATTTTACTTCATGGTCTTTTGAACAATTACCTCCGTCATGCAACGCTCAATGACATAATTATGAAGTCCTATAAACTCTCACTTTATGGTTGTATTCGTCATGAGAGATTTGGTAACCTAACAAAACGCCTTGACAATTTGGATACTAAGACCAAAAGGAAGAGGAAATAAGCCAAAATGTGGTTTATTTCCCTCGGAATTTAGTGATATAACTAAGAAATCATGCAGGTATATAATTATGGACTTAATGTGTATGTTGACCAGTGAAGAACATTGTATTGTATTGTATATCGCGTGTGTGTGTTTTCGTTTGCATCTGTTTGTGTTTTCGTGTGTGTTTGTGTGCGTGTGTCTTTTCGTGTGTGTGTGTGCGTGTGTCTTTTCGTGTGTGTGTGTGTGCGTGTGTGTGTGCGTGTGTCTTTTCGTGTGTGTGTGTGTATGTGTGTGTGTGTGTGGTCACGGCATGCCACTGCGACCACAACTAGGCAAGGCTAACACCGAGACCTAGATACCAGTGTGGGTTTGGGTAGGTCTGACTGACTGACTGGTGGGGCCAACTTAGTATCCCATACGTTGTCTCCCCAAGTGTATTCACTCTTAGGAACAACAAACAACTCCCTATTTATCTGTCGTCTCACACTGACATTAATTTTCCTTCGTCTATCATCCTTCATCCTCCATTCATCATCATCATCATCATCCTTCGTCCTCCGTTTATCGTCCTTCGTCTATCATCTTTTATCCTCCTTTCATCATCATCCTTCGTCCTTTCATCATCATCCTTCGTTCATCATCCTTCGTCCTCCGTCTCAATATTAGAGTTGTTTGATCATATTCCTAGGTTTTCGCTACTCCCTTAATTAACTCCTTCTCCGTCCTTCATCCTCCGTTCTCATGTTGTATTAGCTCCTTCCGTATTCACAAGTATCCTCCAACTCTCCGGAAATACAGGTTGGAAAACGGTGGAATACTTAGAGTGGCCGGAGATTGGAGGAAAATGTGAGCGTGTGATACCGCCATTCTCGAGGGAACCATTCAGGGGAAAAATGGAATCTACGAAGTTCTCTTATAATGCAACAAAATATTAAGGGGGTGCGGGAATAGGGGGACAGGCTTGGGAGGGTTTAGGGGGGTACGGGAGTAGGGAACAGGCTTGGGGGGGTTTTGGGGGGTGCGGGAGTAGGGAACAGACTTGGGGAGGGGGAGGTTAGGGGGTGCAGGAATAGGTGACAGGCTTTCTACCCACCCCAAGCCTGTCCCCCTATTCCCGCACCTCCACAATCCCCCCTCCAAGCCTGTCCCCTATTCCCGCACCCCCTTAATATAATTGAAAACCTCCTCCCATAGTAACTGTAATACACGAATGTAAACAATAACTCCCACTATTTGTACACCGAAAGAGGCTAAGCAAAGTTCCTAACAAGCTCTGTTGGTCGTCTGGTGCGGAAGTTTACCATACCGAACACACTTGGGTAGTATGCGTGGGACCCCAGGCTATGACGACCCACCACCACCACCATCACCACCACAACATTCCTCCCTACACGTAACTTTCTCGCTGAATGAATCCGGTCGTGGCTAGTGAGAGTTGCTGCCTCGTACGTTTGGCAGCAGTTATAAGTG
The DNA here is from genome assembly GCA_034508575.1 of Petrolisthes manimaculis. NCBI lineage: Eukaryota > Metazoa > Arthropoda > Malacostraca > Decapoda > Porcellanidae > Petrolisthes > Petrolisthes manimaculis. The sequence goes on from JAWZYT010001381.1 coordinate 261,267, forward strand.
TGATGATCTCCGTCCAACTTATCCTACGTCATGATGTTTATTATTATACATGGGATGTCTGAAGATGGTATAAGTCGCATCACTCAAGGGCAGCTTTAACCTCCGAATTTCTGTACACCAACAAAAATAAAACAATAATAAAAACATTGGACATTACATACGTTATGATGAATTCTGGCCGTCACAACTCTACTTACAGTTATTATATGTTACAGTAACGTCACTTAGATCCCTGTGACGGCTGAGTTGTAGGGCGACAGGTGTACATACTCTAAAGAACCTAAATAGCGAATCGCGGATATAATTCATAACGGAGGCGGGGCTGTTGTTTATCTCGTGAATAATTATTAAAGTCATTTACTATATCTCATGGACCATGGAATATTAATTACGTGTATATGCCGATTATACTGAATTACATTTTCTCTTATATTTGAATGTTGAGTAACGAGCCTGAGAGTTAAAAGAATGAACTGCCCTAAGGCTCTGTTGGCTTATATGTTTGATAGTTAGTATAAGTAAACCCAAATTATGCCAAGTCATAAGACAACACAACATGTCGAAATGTAACAGAGATTGATACAACACAGCACGACACAACACAAAACACACTGCAACACACAACACAACATAGCAAATTACAGGACAGCACGACACAACAATAAACATAATGCAACATTCGACACAACATGCACAACATAACATAATATTATATAACACAACGCAAAACAACACTATACTACACGACACTTCAAAACACAGCGTAAAGTAAGGTAAACATAACATGACAAACGTAACACATAACATAAAATAAAGCCAAACTAAAATAACCACAACCCAACCCAATCCAACTCAACTCAAATCAACCCAACCCAACTCAACCCAACTCAACTTAACCCAACTCAACTCAACCCAACCCAACCCAACTCAACTCAACCCAACTCAACTCAACCCAACTCAACTCAACCCAACTCAACCCAACTCAACTTAACCCAACTCAACCCAACTCAACCCAACTCAACTTAACCCAACCCAACCCAACCCAACCCAACCCAACTCAACTCAACTCAACTCAACCCAACCCAACTCAACCCAACTCAACCCAACTCGCAAGGGAACCAAATGGAAACGATGATTAGGGGGTCGATCTTGGAACGATTTGGCGGCTTTTTGGGGACTCACACAAACGATTTCCCTGTTAGTAATGGTGACGGGGGGCGTTGTTAATGGCGATGGCATGTCGGGTTAAGGAGATGGAAGGGTATAATTTACAAACTGAACACCCGCTATCATTTACCTTACAAGTGGGCATTAATCTTAGGGAGTGAGGGGCGTGGTGTGAGAGGGGGTCGTCGTCGTTGTCGTGTTGGATATGAATGAGGTTTAAGTCTGGACGGAAGAGCAGTGGGATACTATTTATTATCTTGGTTTTGTTGAAGGGTCTGGATTTTCCTTTTGTGTCGTGTGAGATCGTCTTGTGTTAGTTCAATTCGTTATTCAGGAACTGCACTTCATTATTTTTCTTCTTCCTGGTGAAAATGTACCGGCTCCCCAGTCTATTTTTGTTTTACTTTTTTGATAAATATTAAAATGCAAGCGGAACGTGTACATACAACAGTTATAATACTTTGCCATTCAAGCCACATAATATATTTTGGGTAAATGTTTGTTACGGATTTGTGTTTTAAGTCTTCCATTCCAACTATACATCAAAACTGCCAAAGAGAAAGACTCGGCGATTATATTCATTAAGTGAACCTTCCCTTTGTTTGTGTTTGCCATCTAGAATCTAACAATGAAGTATGTTTAAGCATTTCTTGTTCTACTTACGCAAGAAACAGAAAGTAGAGTGGGCCAGAGAGGGCAAGTGGTGTAAGTTGGCATGGTAATGATGGAGGGAGTATCATCGGTGCAGGAAGGAAGGAAGGAAGGAAGGAAGGAAGGAAGGAAGGAAGGAAGGAAGGAAGGAAGGAAGGAAGGAAGGAAGGAAGGAAGGAAGGAAGGAAGGAAGGAAGGAAGGAAGGAAGGAAGGAAGGTAGGAAGGAAGGTAGGAAGGAAGGAAGGAAGGAAGGAAGGAAGGAAGGAAGGAAGGAAGGAAGGAAGGAAGGAAGGAAGGGGGAAAAGAAACCAAATAGGGTAATTACGCAACGCATACATCGTCAACATTGGCCGGGGTTAATGAGCAGATGATCAAGGGAAGGTAAATAGATACTTAGACAAGGGGACATTTTCTCCTCCCACCCGCTTTACTAAGAGTTGTTCGAGTTTTGCCATTTTGTCACCGAGAATTATGACTGACTTGCCTGAACTCAATGCTTGGAAATGTGGCGTACGTGTATATTAAGAGACGAGTAAGTTTGCTAGAAAGAATTGCAGTAAAAAAAAGACACACGTGAGATGTATTCTGTGAAATTTTCAGGCCTTTGTTTAGCCTTAGCACATCAAATCATTTTTTTTTTCCCAATGATACTGAAGATGAGTATTAAAGGCAAGAAACCCTGTGAAGTTATTAAAGGTATAAAGAGGATCCGTAAAGAGGAAATTTATTAGATCCTCTCATTCTCTTCTTCCCTCTAGGTCCACTGACGGTACTGGGAGGTGTGGAGGGACTGGCGTTTGTCAAGACCAAGTTCGCCAATCAGACCGACGACTGGCCAGACATCGAGTTCCACTTCATCTCCGGCTCCCCAGCCTCAGACGGCGGTAGGCAGATACGCAAGGTGCACGGACTCTCAGAACGGGTAAGTGGAACAGGAAGTGAAGCGGGAGTTTTGTGTGAAGAAAGGATACAGAGATATAATGGAGTGAAAGAGATGGAAAGATATATAGTGAGGGGAAAATAGTGATAGGGTTAGAGAGTTGGGAGAAAGGAAGAGAAAGGGACGAAAACTAGTAATTAGAAACTAGTGAAAGGGATGTATAGTTTGTAGAAGAAGAAGAAAAAAAAAAGAAGAGAGTCTGTCGTGAAAGTGATGTAGAAGTTATATTGTAGAAGGAATATAGAATATGTAAAAGGTAGAAGAAGGTACGGAGAGTGACTAGAGGAGAGTAAATATGATGGAGAGTTGGTAGAAACAAGGTGAGTACTGCGGTGTAGAGAGTAAGACACAATTGGAGTTTTAACAAGTTTTTTTCTTAGTAAATGATTCAGTCAGCAGAAGTCGGAGCAACACCTTCCAAAGACAGCACTAGAAAACTATGTGATAATGTTCTCTGCTATTTTACAGAACTATATATTACTAACATCAAACCATGGGAATGTGTAATTAAGTTAGAGATGATGAAATTATTGTATAGAAATATTTGGAGGCTAGAAAATCGTTATTACACTGAAAAATAAATAATACGAAATGTGCATTGTTGCTTGAAGTGTTGTTTTGAAAGAATGTTAAAATGCTAATGATATAAATAGGTGAAGGAGTTGAATACCTTTGGAGAAGTTAATATAATATGAACCCAAATTAATTATAGGTGAAATGTATGAGATGTTAAGGAATTATATATAGATATTTATTAGTGCATGTTAGAGGCAAGAATTATTATAAAGAACGCAATATGTCTTTGATCAGTATGTTAGATATATTATTTACTCATATGATGTTGATATATTATAATTTATATACTATATGCCATTACGTTGTGGATTAACGTTACATGTATGTATGTATGTATGTATGTATGTATGTATAATGTGTAGGTAAGTAGACGTGACTGTGACCCTCGACTGTTACTTAACATACTACTCTTGTCACACTGTCTGCTTCACTGTGTCACTGCCCTCACCCTATACCTTTGTCACACCCTCACCCTATACCTTTGTCACTGCCCTCACCCTATACCTTTTATTAATTAAGGAACTTGGGATTGTGTAAAAAAATTGGAGGCTTCTGTAGATTCCTCCTGACCATGCCACGAAACATTCTCCTTTTATAATAGATGGTGATTCGTGGCAATGTTAGAAGGACTCATTTATTTCCAATATTCTCACAACATCACAGGGTTCTCTTTAATCACTGTGAGCACTACAACATTCACTTACACCTTCCTATCCTCTTTTTACACATTACCCAAACTTCTCTATATTCTGTTACTATATCCTCTTTTCTCCTATACACCTTCCTGGAATCCTTTTCTTGTTCTTACACACTATAATCCCAACCTCCTCTATATTTGTTTACTTTATCCTCCCTCTCTTTTCTTCTATATTTTATCCCCCCTCTCTTTTCTTCTATGTTTTATCCCCCCTCTCTTTTCTTCTATATTTTATCCCCCCTCTCTTTTCTTCTATGTTTTATCCCCCCTCTCTTTTCTTCTATATTTTATCCCCCCTCTCTTTTCTTCTATATTTTATCCCCCCTCTCTTTTCTTCTATGTTTTATCCCCCCTCTCTTTTCTTCTATATTCCTCTATTTCAGGTATTCTTAATCATTCAACTCTCAAGTAGTAATAGATAATTATATTCTTCGAGCCGTCCTACACGAGTTGAGACAGACAGATGTTTCCTTAATACTTATACATACAGACTTATTTATTAATAGTCATAATATTTTCCCAAAGCAACTTATTGTAATGTTTATATTGAATCCGTTTTAGAATCTGGTATTGAAAAAAAATCGCCTGTCACATATACTATTACCATAATTAATCTGACCGTAAATTATGCTGTTGGTTGAGCCTCTTAAGAACACACACTCTTCATATTCGAATCATCCCTATCAAGTATCTATTATTAAATGCTTCTGAAGGATTAAGTAAGAACTAGAACAAAACGTAATTCCGAACAAAAGGTGCATTTATGGTCAACTTTAAATAAACCCTTCGTCTATTAAATTATTTGGAAGCACTTTTTTATTCTTTTGTGGACACAGATCAACCTTCTTACTCACCCTACCCCCTCATTCATTGTACCCCTTGTGCCCCCCCCCCCCCACACCCTCCCTGGTATGTAAGCACTGTGTATGCAGGTACAGATCGCTTCTGCTCAGCCCCTCCCTCCGTCTCTTCCCTGTTAGACGTACAAATGTTGGATCAAGAGGGTACAGGGGGTGGTTAGGTTAGGTTAGGTTAGGTTAGGTTAGGTTAGGTTAGGTTAGGTTCCTTCCCCCTCACCACGCTCCCTCCCCCAACCTTTAAGAACTCTTTTCAACTAACTACTCCTTTTCCATCATCCACCTGTGCACTTTTATACCCTGAGTCTCGTATTACTTCCAGCCCATCTCACCCTCACCTCACCCTCCTTGTATTGTGATGTGCTTAGCTCACACGTAGTTGGGTTAAGCCTATAACGTTCGGTGGTACTATTACGTTTAACCCTTTGAGTGCAAGTCTCGTCAGGTTTAAAGACAATAATCCAGAGACAGTGTTGATAAGAGTCACGTTGCCGGTAACACTGCTTGGAACTAGGGGGGGGGGGGGTAATTATGTATTGTTTTATTTGTCAGTGTTTGCATTGTTGTGTGGCTTCGTAAAACCATCTGGAGTTGAGTAGCAATACAGTAATAATAATCGACACTGGCACCCGAAGGGTTAGATTTTAGCAAGGGGAGGTACTGCACATTCCCTCTTTACCGCCTGACGCTTCTGTTTAACTTAAGAACATTTTCTGCATTTTAAAGATTAATAACTCAGCTAAATGTATTGTGCAATCAATCTAGATTTATATCCACTGTACTTTTAGGCTTCGAATAGTCTCCAGCTGTCATCTTTGTTATAATTATTATAAATCATAAACGCTGTGTCAGGCGACGGAAATATCTTTTGTTGATATAAGAATGTTGAGAATCTCTCCTCGTTTGATGATAGTAAGATGCTGTATGGGAATTGGAAGCTCCTGAAGCACACACTCTGCATGTCGCAAGAAACAGACAAATCATGTATAGAGTTAATATTTTATGGGTCGTTTAAAGTACTTAGTAGACTCCAATTGGCATACATCCTCTCCCTCCCTTAACCCTTACATGAACCCCAGAAAGAGAAGTTTGTGGCTTTACTTTTGAGTCCTTTGAAGTCATTTTGGTGTTTCAGATTGGAATTTTTAACGGATATATTGGTCTGATTCCGTCACTGTAAACTTTTTCAGTATTAATTATATATTCACGAAACAAACTCACGAAAAAAAAACCCCTCTTATTAAATCGGTTCACAATTCCTATCTGGGGTTTATATATACGGGTTTAGGGGTTCATCTGTTGTCGTCAATTTGGAGAGTTGCTGATTTCTCCATAATTATAAACTTTGTAATCAGACAATTTCTCCACTCGTATAGTGAGACCCTTCTGACCTCAGCCACACCCTCTTAATTCTACAACTATCCATTCCTTTCCTTCTGTTTACTTCGTGATTGCTGTCCCACCTCTTTAGCACTTTTCTCTCGTCCTTCGTAATTGCTGTCTTACCTCTCTATCATTTTTTCAAGCCTATGGTAATCTTCGTTTATCCTCATTTCTAAATCAAATGTATAAATAAATACTCGTCTGTTTCCCAGCATCATTATGGAGGAATCAGTAGCCATCGAATTTGACCACAACATATAACCCCCTTAATTAAAGGCACCTATGATGTAGTCAGAAAATTGGAGGTAAATGAGTCCTTCAAATATGGCCACCACGAAACACAACCTATGGTGAAGGAGCGTGTTTCGTGGCATAGTCAGGAGAAATCAGAAGCCTCCAATTCCCATACAAGATCACAGGGTTCTTAATTAAAGGCACCACCACCTTCAGCGGCACGTAGAGAGTATGAACCTAGAATAACTAACCCCATACCCTTCCTCTCTCTCTCCCCTTCCCTCCCCCCCACCCCTCACCCTGCCTGACATCCTCTCTCTCTCCCCTTCCCCCAACCCTCACCCTGCCTGACACCCCAAACCACCCCAGACCTGGTTGGGGTACCTCAAACCCCTAGCGTTCAGGGACACTTGGAGCGTAATGCCTACCTTACTACGACCCCGAAGCACCGGCTACATCACCCTAAGGTCCTCCAGCCCCTTCACCAAACCCCACATCGTGCACAACTACCTCACCGACCAACGGGATGTGAGGGTCATGGTGGAAGGTAGGCGAATGAGTCACACACAAACATTTACAACACAGGTATAGAATTTAAACACACAGACACACACAGACAAGGGACAGCTAATTTGACTCCTATTTATTATTACTACTATAATTTTTTTTTTTTTTTGAGGTTGGGATGAGGTGGCTGTTGACAATGACGCGTTTTGTACACGTTTTTCTATTTGCCTTTTCCAGAATACACAGCTGCTATGAGCGGCGGCGGCGGCGACGTCGGTGGTGGTGATGGTGGGGAGGGGAAGGGGGGGGGGAGCAGCGTGAAATCTTTTGTACATAATTTTTTCAGCCATTCTTTATGATCCTTCTTCTCTCCTTTTGTGTCCAACGTCAGGGGGTATATTCATAGTACTGGAGGGGGAAGGAGGGGGAGGAGGAGGGGGAGGGAGGGGGGAGATGCTTTCATTTATCTTTATTTTCTCTACCTCAAATACATCTATTTACTCTTGTCCTTCATTGTTTATCTCGGAATCATCTTTGTTTATCGAGATTATTTATTCTACGCTTCCGTTTACCCGTTCCATCACTATCACATTTTTTATGCAGAATTTTTCTTCTCGCTCTCTCCTGAAACATCAAGTAAATATAGAAAAATAATTATTCTTTTTACCTTGGAATGTATTTTTGCCTCATACAATAGTTTTCTTACTCAGAATTGTCACAATCATCGTATAGGTTTCACCTCTAACAGAAAATATTATGGAAATGAACTAAAAGAAGGGAATAATGTCAAATAGGTAAATATCAGAACAACAGAGAGAGAGAGAGAGAGAGAGAGAGAGAGAGAGAGAGAGAGAGAGAGAGAGAGAGAGAGAGAGAGAGAGAGAGAGAGAGAGAGAAGGAAAACTTGACACGACCACCAACAAACATTGGCAAAAAAAATCTCATCTTCCCCCTCCGTGTTTTTTTTTTTTTTTTTGTTCCTCTTCAACACAACACCCGACCCTTATTGTCTGAGCTTTTTTCTTCACACTCCCTGCCGCTGGACACTCGAGGGAGGAGAAGAATGATATATTACTTTACTAAGTACTTTGTTTCTCGTTTTTGCTTTCAGGTGTTTCTATCCCATCACATTCTTTTTTCCTATTCCCAAAGCCTCTTTCCTCCATCCAGCCCACAGACCTTCCTTCCTACACCCACCCCTTCCTTCTCTCATCCAACCCAGTAGCCGTCTTTTCCACAGCAGCTTCTGATCCTGTCCCACTGTCAATCTCTCATCCAATCCCATTACCAGTCCCTTTCATCTCTCATCCACAAGCATAATGAACTGTGGCAAGCCTCCTTATCCACCCAGAGCCATTGTACTCCTCAACCAACCAACCAACCTCCCTCAGCCAACCCCACCCACGCTCTGGTTTTGACCCAGTTCCACAGCAAAGCTAACCTATTCCAGCCTCTCCCACAGCAAAGCTAACCTATTCCAGCCTCTCCCACAGCAAAGCTAACCTATTCCAGCCTCTCCCACAGCCAAACTAACCTCTTCCAGCCTCTCCCACAGCCAAACTAACCTCTTCCAGCCTCTCCCACAGCCAAGCCAACCTCTTCCAGCCTCTCCCACAGCCAAGCCAACCTCTTCCAACCTCTCCCACAGCCAAGCCAACCTCTTCCAGCCTCTCCCACAGCCAAGCCAACCTCTTCCAGCCTCTCCCACAGCCAAGCCAACCTCTTCCAGCCTCTCCCACAGCCAAGCCAACCTCTTCCAGCCTCTCCCACAGCCAAGCCAACCTCTTCCAGCCACTCCCACAGCCAGTTCCTTCCAGTTTATCCCAACAGATTCTCTCTCTTTTTCTCCTTGTGTAAATATATCATGTCCTTCACCACCTCCTTTACAGACGTGGCAGCAGATGTTCAAACCCATCTCGTTTAGGGACAGCTGGTCGGTGTATCCCATGTTGCTGCGCCCCAACTCAAGGGGTTACATTACTCTCCGTTCAGCCAGCCCATTCGACAAGCCCTATATCACTCACAACTACCTGACCGATCCCCAAGATGTGAGGGTCATGATCGAAGGTAACGGCCGGCCTGGGCACCCACATGCACCGGATTCATTCACTCACATCCTTCAGTCCTTTTTACCTTGGTGCACCAGATCCATTCCTACACATGTTATATATAATCTTTTAATGACTCTACAATCCTTATGCACTGGACCCAACCATTCACGTAGTAATGTACTGTATATACTTCGATGTACTAAAACAATTATTAATATATGTAGTCTACGCTTAATGGTGGACTTTCCTATTAGCAATTGTAATAATTTGCTTCTTTAGACATTTTTCATATAAAACTATAACCCAAGTTAGGTATTTACGTAATGACTGAAATTAATGACAGTGAATATACAGAGCCACAATTATTAACAAGAACAATTATTTTCTGGACTAATACTAAATGATGTCATAAGTAAGGGAGGGTCGCTGGAATGGAAAGTCCTTCATTATTTTGCTTATGCTTTGCTGTTGTCACTAAGGATGGTGGTGGAGGGTACACACACAATCCAAAATTTGTATCCAGGTCTTGTTGAAGTTTCGAATCATTTGACATACTAGCGAACCAATTACAACGCTTATCCTGTTTTATATATAGCTTGATTGACTTCGCTTGATATTCGATCAGGCATTTCGAAGCAAGTTTGGATACATATATTGGATTGCGAGTGTACAGTACATACTACACATAACCGTGTATTCATAGTGTGGAATACCGCTCGTTAGACCACATCTCACGCGTCTCAAATATACAGTACAGCTTCAGTAAAATATTGTACCACTCATTTTACACCAACATGTAGCCTATAGTACAATCAACAAACATACTTACAATACCCTAACCAATAACCATAATTTTACATCGTAGTTACTGTGAATAAGTATGGGTTTAATAACATATAACTCTCTTAGTCCAGTAGTAAGTAGTTTAGTAATGATTTACAATTCTTGTTTACTTATAAATCTCCATCTTGCATGTATATATAAACCTGCTTAATGATCACTTGTAAATAATGCAATATTGTCTTTCTTTCAGCTTACTCTTTGTGCTGACTACCGAACCCTTTTTTTTAAGTTTTTTTATATACTTTTAGAACTGTACTGTACAATCCCCACAGGTGCATATAAATTTAACTAAGTGTCTGCTGTATATAGTTTTCTGTATGGTCTAGCCTCATGAATAAGTGAGGACGTATTCTGTTCTATGGGGAACTACTCCAAACACAAGACTCTCCATAATGCTTGCTTTATTTATTGTCACGTTTCTCTTGTTACCATGATAAGTTGAGGAAAAATAATGATGGTTATGGAATGTTTTATCGTATTTTTACAAAAGTTCGATCGACGAATTTAGGGTGTTTTTGCTTGTTGTTGTTGCTCGAGCCGCATTATTTAAACACCCAAATGTTGCGAGCGAATTTAAGGAGAGATTTACTTGTTGGTGAATTGAAAGGTCTGAGACTCCTCCAAACTATGCCAGACAACAGACGACCTATATGTCACTTTACTGAGGGATCTGTTTTGTGGCATTGTTTGGAGGAATCAGTAGCCCACTAATTTACCCTCCAAACAAAATCTCCAGTTAAGGGTTACCGACTCGTTCAAACTGCGAAATTGGAAACGAGAAAACCAATACTTCAGCAATAGAGATGGTGGAGTGAATAACATTACAACACACGTATCGAATCCTTCAAACTATTACACGTTACAGAATCAATAGTGAGAGATAAACTTTTAGTGGCAGCCAGATTCATAACTTTTAGTAATCAGTAATGTGGTGCTATTTAGTGACCTACAGCAAGATATTTAGTGACCTACAGTTATTTAGTGGCCTACAGTGAGTTATTTAATGACCTACAGCAATATATTTAGTGGCCTACAGTTATTTAGTGACCTACAGTGAGTTATTTAGTTACATGCAGTTATTTAGTGATGTATTTAGTGACTAACCTACAGTTATTTAGTGACTTACATACAATTATTCGTCAACATCCTATAATACTAATTCCACCAGACCGTGCCAACATAAGCCATAAATAACTCTGGTCATTTGTCGTGTGGTCAAGTTTGGTGGACCCGGTGCCCTCCCTCTACCCAAATTAACAGCCTGTGATGGTGTCAGAGGGTAGGAAGCTTCTGATCACTCCAGACTACTCTAAGAAACAGATCTGATTCCTCAGCGCTGGTTTTCCTTCACTTCCTACCAGTAAATCTTGCCCAAGGTTACTGTATACGAGAGAGAGATAGATAGAGAGATAGAGAGAGAGAGAGAGTAGTTAGGTATAGATAGATAAATGTAGATAGTTGTATTGTTAAGCAGTGAGATAGCTATATTGATAGATAGTGGACAGATAGATTGTTTACACACACACACACCGGCAAGAGCTCTCATATAAGTAAGTGGGTAATCTCGTCCAACCAAGGTGAATGTCTCCTAATCCTATCCGCTCTCTCTATGTGTATCTATTATCTGTTATTCTCTCTCACTCTGTCTTCTCTCTGTCTGTTTGTCCGTTTTTTCTCTCTCTCACTCTGTCTTCTGTCTGTCTGTCTGTTTGTCAGTTTTTTCTCTCACTCTGTCTTCTGTCTGTATGTGTCCCTGTCTGTCTAAACTCTAATAGGAAACAAAAATGGTTGATAGTGATAATATGCTACAAAATCAACAAACCGGCACGAGGATGCATACATAATACACCAGTTGCTGTCTCACTCACTACCATCGATTTCCAAGGCTTACGTGCGGTGCTGCGTCCACACTCCAACTGTCTCTCTCCATCACTGTTTATGATATTCATGACCCTCCCTCACCAAAGGCAAATGGCTGATACCTTGCCACACCACGCCTCCATCAGTCAGTTCAGTGTCCACAATAAGGCACCTCATCCAGCCTCGCCCCCATCAAGCTGCCACAGGGTCGACGAGTTATACATTCACAATCCGTGGTGGGTGTCATGCAAGCTTTCAGCAGGCATCAATTTGCTGACTGTGTGGCTCATAAATCTGCCAGGGAGTCGTTCGCTGACCTCGTATATTTACCAGGAGGGAGGGAGTGAGTGAGGAGGGGGGCGGGGAGCTTCTCGTTCACCAACTAGAGTGCACGTATAACTAAGTGGGATGTCGTTGGATGGCGGGGTCGTTGTCATTGATGTCGTTATGGTCATTGTCATAATCTACGTCACTTCAATGGTGATAACAATACAGTAATTATATTTTGTGTTGTCATTATCAACAAGACGAATTTCTGATGTCTGTGTACACGTCTGCAATACGTTTCGGGACAGTGTTTGGAAGATTCAATAGCCCTTCAATTTACTATAAAAGAAGTTCTCTCGTTAATAGTATTTGATATAATATTCAAAGTCTATCATCAGATCCATTAGGCAGAGTTAATTCGGCCTTGTGAGACTCGTAACTTCTGACTGTATGTAAGTCCTTCGATTTCTAATTTAGAATGTGAGTTATGCGACCAGCTTGGGCTCGTATTTATAAAAGCAAAGTTCACTCTTAACTTAAAATTTTATTCGTTAGCGTTTATTCATGGCGAGGACTGGTACCCGACACTGCTTCGAAATATTACAGCTCATACAAATAGAATAGCAAACATACGAACAAATCCAAAATCGTAAGTTGTTTTGTGAATACCGGCCAACTGATGTCCCGATGGGGATTGACAACTAATGGAGAGAGAATGGGAGTTCTGTGATATTCTCTCCGTCAGATACTATTTGTTTCATTCTTTCTCTCTGGAGACAATGAGTTGAGACTTGCACTTTTCAACCCTTGAGTAATGTGATACATTGAATATACTGTATTAAGTCTTTGAGTAAACTGGAAAACTTCGTCCCAGACCTTCCTATTGAGACTCTTAAGTGTTAAAAGATAATCAGAAAATATCCTTTCTTAAACACTGATAAACTACAATGAGAGAAAAGGACTAGGACGTTATTCTCACTAATTTAAATAAATAAATTTACGCTAAAAATAACCTAGCCAAGTCACCAACAAGTGTGCGACGTCTGCTACGAAAAGTCCCACAAAATGATTTACAACTGTACGTCCTGCACCACGAGTGACTTGGGAAGAACACGACTAGAATAGGGAAACAATACAGTAGACTCAGGTTCTCGTTTCCACACTTGTCCTCCTGAATACACGTCATCACATCACCAGTGTTGTCCCCAAACTAAACTTACAATATTCCAGTATATATATCACACACTTTTTTTTCCACGAATACACTTTTATATGCATGTTCTTTATTGTGAGAGTAAAGTTTTGCTTGCTACATTTTTTTATGGGGTTTCCATGTACAAATTTCAATATGCAAGTTCTACGTTGGGATGATTTTTCAACATGGGTATGCCTTTGTTTCTTCACGTCTGCCTCGCTGACTCGATGCTCCACGGTTTCTGTGGCTTGTATTTAGTAATGGATTAATTTTAGTAGCATATGTTTCCTTCGCATTTCATATTTCATCCTGAGAGTCCGTGTATTTCTTTTCTTCCTTGTGTACAGTTGGACACACATATTCATGGTACAGTTGTTAGGACGATGCTTATCCATGATGATGGTAAAGCACTAATGTCCTCAACTGTACACGGTACGGATTTGTTTGTGCATCTGTCTCTTTCTGTACATAATTATCAACACGTACACGTTGTATATAGCCCACCAGCTGGCCGTTCAAATGTTTTGTATCTGATCATAACTGTTCCAAAGTTAGTCAAATTTTATATATATTTCTATGATTCATTTATACGGGCTTTGGACGCAAAATAGAGAGCATAACAATTGCAAATTTAGGAAGAGTCGAAAAGGGTTAAAATTAAATGTTTGTATTTTTTAGCGAATACATCTATGGATTGCAAAAGAGTGGACAACTCGGATTAGGATAATTTGACATGTATATTGGTTGATATATAATAATAATTGATACCGTATGTATAATGATTACTTTCTAGAGCGAGGGAGCCAAAGTCATAACGTACAGTCACGAACCATAATAAGTATCCAGGTCTGGTTGAAGTTTCGAATCATTTGACATACGAGTGAACCAATTACAACGCTTATCCTGTTTCATATTGGCTGGTGCTTGCTTAATATTCGATCAGGATATTCGAAGCAATCCTGGATACATATTATGGATCGCGAGTGTACAGTCACGAGCCAAAATACGTATTCAGAGGTCTTGTTGGTTGAAGTTTCGAATTATCTGACAAAGCAGTGAATCAATTACAACATTAATTCTTTTTCAAATTTGTTGGTGCTTGTTTCTTACCACATCGGGCTGTTCGAAGCAGGTCTGGATATACATTATAACTCGTGACTGTACATATTCAGTTATGAAAATTATATTATTTCTCTCTCAATCTTCGGTACATATTGCAAATGAATGAAAATGATATCCACTATGTTATTCTTCTTCTTAACTTACTTTCTTCATCGACTAACCAACCCAATTAATTCCTGTGTCATTGATAATTCCTATTCATCAATATCAACCTACTTTATCATTTCTATAACCATCAATAGTGCTTCTTGTCATGATGTATTAAGCTTTATTCATTTTACCTATGATATTATATTTTCCTACAACTGTGTAATTTTAGTTTAGTTATTTTTACTTACAATATATTAATTAAGATACATTAGATGTTTTCGAGCCATAAATAAAGATTAGTGAAAGTAAAGATTAAACACAGACAGACGTATTTTCAGAGGCACAGAATTAGCTAATGTCAGTGTTGGTCTGTATGGCTCTTCTCCCAACCCTCACTCCTCTTGTTTGGGGAGTCAAGACACTATTACTGGGGATTGTGTACAGGAAGTGAGTGAGTTATTGGTCGATACGATGCCAACGGGGGACCTCAAAAATACCTCGTGATTTCCTTTACCTTTAACAGATGGCGTTGACCTCCTCCTCCCTAGCTGGTTACCTTTGACTTCTCCCTCCCCTTTAGCTTTCTGTCCCCCTCCCTGCCTATTTCATGATTCTCTCTCTCTCTCTCTCTCTCTCTCTCTCTCTCTCTCTCTCTCTCTCTCTCTCTCTCTTTCCATTTTTATCCTCCTTGTCATGTTCCGTGTTTCCTGTTTACTTTTCTCTCGTCGTTGTTTACCTTTCTCTCCCTTCTATTAATTTTCCTTCCGTTTCTTTTCACTCTGTCCACCCGTGAATAATATTATCCTTCTCTCCCCTCGTGTTTTCTCTTCCCTCGTGTCCTCCTTGCCTTCTTTATCGCCATTAACTCTCACTCCTAAATCTCTAAATCTTTATGATCGCGTACATTAATCCTTACGGCACTTTTCACATTATACCAACGCAGAATAATCCTCTTTAAGGGGTCGGGTTACGGATTTATTCGTGCATTTAATTTATCAATGAAAAATTGCACCATTACGGCACCTGGGATTTGTACAGTCGAGCGAACAAAAAAAAAAAAAACCCTCCACCATCTTTTCTCAACACCCAGGAAATAATTTTAGTTACCGTATACCCAAGCTGAAACATAATATTATTCTCACCACGTTTGATTTTTATATTTATCCTATTTTTTCATACTAAAATGACGGTAATACAAAACAAAAACTTGCTTCTCTCAGATGGGTTGTGATGATAATACGATGATAAAAAATTAATGTTCAATGTGTTCATTAGTGTAGTTAGTGTTCCTTCTGAGTATCCAAATGCACAGTCGGTAAGAAAAAAAAGTATTGGAGCCATGGCCCTTACAACGAAAACAAATATAATCATAAATATTATAATCATAAATATAATCATAAATGGGCGGTCCAATACGTTTATTTTAGCCGACCGTACAATGTCATAAGCCTCTAAACACAACAACATACATACATACATACATACAGTTAATACACCGTGTCTATATATAATGATTCAACCACGCCTCAGACTCCTATAATTAAGGGGCTACCACGTTACTCTCTTCATACATTGGAATTAAGGGGGAAGTTCTGTGTTGGTAAATCTGGAGCAAATGAATCCTCCAAACTATTCCAAGCAACAGAACTCCATTATTTTTGCTCTTCTGGTCCTGTTTCCTGGCATACTTTGGAGGAATTAAGGCACTCCAATGTATCAAAAAAGAACTACCACCTTAAGGCTATAGACATATTCTTTCAAACTATGCCTAAGCAACAAACAGATTCCCTAGTACTACCATGGAGGTGATTGATTGGTATCCTGGCCTATATTGGAGGAATCAAAAGACCATCCCATTCACCAACAAAATTATTATCTCCCCTTAAAGAGTATTAATTCAAAGTTTATGTGTTGAGTTAATCCCAAATGGACAATAAATCCTGGTTGGTTGGTGAGAATCTGACTTGGGGAGTATTGGAGGTGCGTGGGTTATATCAGGAGGTAATGGAGGTGGGTTATATCTGGAGCAAGTGATTCCTCCACACTAGTCCAGGCAATAGTCCACCATTATTATTGTTCATCTGTTCCTGCTTCCTGACATAACTTGGAGGAATCAAGGCTCTCTGTTGTGCTAGTACAAAAAATAAAATAGAGAAAGAGAGAGAAAGAGAGAGAGAGAGAGAGAGAGATAGATAGATAGAGAGAGAGAGAGAGGGGGGGGGGAGGGAGAAAGAGAGAGAGAGAGAGAAGGAGAGAGAGGGAGGGAGAGAGAGAGAGAGAGAGAGATCAACACAAAAATCCAAAAGTCAGCTTCAAGTTTGTTCACTGTGTAGACTTCTCTTATTCTTTCACCTTTTCTTTCACCCCAATGGCTTCGGCGAATGGGAATGGGGGAGGGGAGGGGAGGTGAGGGGAGGTAGGAAGGGGAGGGGAGGGAGGTAGGAAGGGGAGGGGAGGGAGGGAGGAAGGGGAGGGGAGGGAGGTAGGAAGGGGAGGGGAGGGAGGGAGGAAGGGGAGGGGCTGTACCATCATTTTTCTCCCCTGAATTTACCAGGAAAAATCATAGATCACTTTTATTTTTTATCTTTATTTTTTTTTTATTGACGTTACTTTCAGGAATGCCGTGTGAAATGCGTGACACGTTATGGTGAGATTTTAATGTTGGTAAATTGGAGGGGCTACTGCTGCTTCCTCCAAACTATATATGACACGAAACAGACCATCTGAATGTTACCTAATGGGTGTGTGTGTTTCTGTATAGGCATTGTACAGTTTGGAGGAATAGGTAGGTAGCCATTCAGTTCACCACCAAGATAATATCCCATTAATTAAGGTCACCCTCTGGTCAATTCTCAGTAGATCTATATGTGTTTTGTTAATATTACACGACTATCAAACTCAAGGGTGTACTGTAGACAATTTGCCATGACTGTACATATGACCTTCTTTCCTCCCTCTCTCCCTCTCCTTCTAATCGTATTGGGTGGAGATTTGATATGATTTGATTTGATTCGTTTATTGAGGCTTACACATTAAATACATTCTACATCACAAAGGGTACAATTCTCAGAAGGGGAGTGTTGGTATCTGTACTTCGGTGTCCATTCTCCCGAGCTTAGTAATATATTAAAGTAAAGTATACCTGAATGAATTGGTGGTGAATTCAATTAATCACATAATTATACAAGGTTAAACAGCCTAGGAAAGGAGGACAGAGAGGAAAGGAGGGAGGGAGGGAGATAGGGAAGGGAGGGAGGGGGAAAGAGGGAGGGAGATAGGGAAGGGAGGGAGGGGGAAAGAGGGAGGGAGATAGGGAAGGGAGGGAGGGGGAAAGAGGAAGGGAGGGAGATAGGGAAGGGAGGGAGGGGGAAAGAGGGAGGGAGATAGGGAAGGGAGGGAGGGGGAAAGAGGAAGGGAGGGAGATAGGGAAGGGAGGGAGGGGGAAAGAGGAAGGGAGGGAGATAGGGAAGGGAGGGAGGGGGAAAGAGGGAGGGAGATAGGAGAGAAGGAAGAGAGGTGATAACGATTAGATAGTGATGGGACACCCGGAACTTTTTTGTTTTGTTTTGTTTTGTTGGAGGTGGTAACATTTCGCAGGAGACGTTGGCAACACTGAGGACGCCACACCAATGTCTACTCCTTTAATATTACTTCTTAACATTTGTATTGATTTTATGTATTTTTAAGGTTATTTTGTGTGTCTCTGGGTATAGAGGTACTGCATGAATTATATTGACTATTTTTTAAATTTAAAGTAATTTTTTTTATGTCTTAGATTTAATATAATATTTAATGATATTTTGTATAATGCACATCATTCATTTGTAATCCATTTATAATCGTTATAATATGAGTTATGTTGTCAAGAGTGAAATGACAAGGAATGAGTAAAAAGTTCCTCAGAGTACAACATAAACACATCATTACATTTGCATATATTATTACACACGTAGAACACCAGAAAAAAAAATGATGTAGCTAAGTGTATTGTATATCTAACACATTATTTTTCCACCCTCCATCATAATAGGCTATATTGTAGTTGCTCTGCCTTACCCCAATATCCATCTCACTCCCTCACTCACATTCTCTCACTCATTCTCACCCACCCTTTCTCCCATCCCTAACTTCAAACTTATATCTACTCTCCTGTTCTCATCCATCGACACATTCATTTTGACTCTGACCTTAATCTACTCTTTCATCCTCATTCACTTTCACACCCACACATCCATGACTCTGCGCCCACTCTTTCACACTCTCTCACTCTCACTCTCTCTCTCTCTCTCTCTCTCTCTCTCTCTCTCTCTCACACACACACACACACTCGTCCATTCTCACGCCCTCACGGCCAATTTTTCACTTTCACACCCACTTTTTCACACCTGCCATCCCGCCATACCATTCTCTTCAGCCTGATTTAATCCTCTCCACCACCCATCCATTTGTTGATGTACGGTACTCACTGGCCCGTGCATGTACTCCTCCCCTCTTCACCCACTCACAAGGGTACACACACACACACACATGCAAATCTGCACACATACAAAGACAGACAAACAACACATAGACACATAATTATCACACATACTCGTACACACATAGTCCTTGATCAGGGTGTAAGGGAAAGTCTGTTCAAGGACTATGTGCCACGACTGTACGTACCTACCACACTCACAGATAAATATATGAAGCTACTTTACATAAAAAATTTGACTGTTAACACAACAGAGTAATGTATCGGTTCCTAGATAAGAGTTTCACTGACTGGAAAGCTTATGTCCAGAGTAGCGTATGTATCCCGTCGGCTTGGAACCTTTGAATATAACAGCACAAAAAAATTACATGAAACAAAATTAACCTAACATTTGTAAAATATTTGATCATTGTCTCGAAGTCAAAGATGCGACACCCAGGATACCAGTTGTAGAGAATGATTTCTGACAAAGGGCGAGTTCTGAAAATATAAATATTTATTGGAATACGTAGACAAACTATATGTTTTTGTACTTTTATTCAATGATGCTTAGAGACGAGTAGTAAAGGAAAACAGCAACACTTCTCTATTCAAATTATCTTTGGTGCTGTTTGCAATCTCCACAAAGTTCAAAGAATATCGACGAGATTAAGTGACATCGACCATTGACCTTCTATCAGGATCAGGATCAAGGGCCGATGATGACGGTAGTGCCTCCTTAACATCGCTATTTCCTCCTCATTGTAAGGCAGAGGAAATAATCATGTAATCGCATCCTTTTTCTTGTATACATATTCGCAGACCATAAGTCCTAGCCCACCAGGGAGGAAAGGTGTGGAGTTTCGGCAGGCTTGTTTTTAGTGTGATTTGGACCACAGTTTCCTCAATATTTTCCTCATAATAATGTCTCTTACAAAGTCGATAGGTAAATATAGTGTCTAAATTACTTAACAAAAGCTGTTGCCAACAATGTCTATTCCACACTTCCCGATGGTACAGATGAAAATAAAGGAAAGATGTGTACAATGATTGATAATGAGCGAGTCCATAATATTGGTGAGAATACTTGGTACCGAACGAATTATTTTATCTCGATATGTAACTTTTGGCCATGCAGGGTATTAGTGTGGTTCGTGGTATGTTAAGTAATTAAAATGGTCGAATACATAACCTGTTGTTTCTGGTTAAGTTGGAAAAGCCATTAATTAACGTTTTTGACATCAAGCGCTATTTTCCCTTTAACGATAAGCAACTTCTGTTATTAGATTAAAAATAGACAAGAATCATATTTAATTAAAAAACCGACAGAATGATAATGGTTGATTGTGATGGCGCTTAGTTGGTTGTGTTACTGAGATCCCATTATGTCACCAACCGCCTGGGGCTAAAAAAAAAAAAAAATACACCAGCCTGTTTATGTTTGTCTCTCGTAGCGGATCTCCGAGTTCAATGTCATCATTATGTTGTGTTTATCTGGATTGAGGAACCCTTTTCACAGACGACCCCATCATCTTATCATCAGGCGACCACACGTTTTATCTCTGTTGGGCACTCGTTCAGTTCATCCCGTACACACACACACACACACACACACACATTCATATATATTCACACACTCACACATACACACTTTATCTCTCTCTCTTACACCCACTCACACACAGTCACATATATTCCACACATTCACACATAGACACTTTCTCTCTTACACACACACACCCAAACACACACACACACACACACACACACACACACACACACACACACACACACACACACACACACACACGCACACACACACACACACACACACACACACACACACACACACACATACACGCACACACACACACTCACACACACACTCGGGCACTAACCTCCCCTCTCAGTCACTCATCTTTTACGTTCATGCTTCCTGCTCTCTGCTAATTGCTATCCATATCATCATCTCTTATCCTCGATCATTCACATCTTTGCTTTACTTCTCAACTTTAAAAAATCCGCTTCTTAGCAAGCGTCTTTTTTTCTCTTCAAATAATTTCGCAGTAAATTCTTAAAGGTATCTAACATTTTCCCCAGTGTTTATTTTATCCATCTAAATATTTCTTACATCTCTTACAGTTATCTAGTATTATTCACAATCATATACGGTTGTTTCACACAATTACCTCTCCTCCAGTCATTGCTCTCCACTTGTTTGCCTTCCAGGTATCAGCTACAATCTTTCCCCTCAACATCATCTTGTCGTCCCCAGTCACCTCCTCTCATGTCATCTCTTCTCACTGACCCTCCTCATCGGTAACACTTCTTCTCACGCTGTTCACCCAACAACATCGATGACCTCTTGATTCTGTCTTTCCAACACTGAACAATCTCATATCCTGATTCATTCTGCACTACTGACACTTTTTGTAACCCCTACCACTCTGCCATGTGTAAAACCCAATGCAAACCCAGTGACCATCTTCTTATCACTAAACCCCATTAACCATTGTATTTCTATCACCCCAATAGTACTCTACTACCCACCTCCGCATCATTTAAAGTTCCCTAACCCCTCTCCCAATCTCCAAAACAGGCATCAAAATCGCACTGGCTTTAACGGAGACTCGGGCATTCAAGAAGTTTGGTTCTCGGTTCTACACTCGTCCCATGCCCGGCTGTGAACACGCTGCTCTTTGGACCGACACATATTGGGAGTGTCTGGCTCGTCACTACACCTCCACTATTTACCATCCCGTCGGCACTTGTAAAATGGGACCTTACTGGGACCCTGGCGCTGTGGTCGACCCAGAGCTCAAGTGAGTCCCCTCAGTCAAGTTCCTTAATTATCAAAAGCAAACATTGAGTGAAATACGTAAACAATACACAAACCCAAGAGATCAATAAGTAGCATTTAGCTAACTACACTTCCACCCCCGAGACTAATTAGCAGGATTTAATTAACTAACTGTATTTCCACCCTTAGAGATTAAAAATTAGGTGTTCAAAGCTGAAGACATTGGAAGGCTGAGCGGAGTTGAAAGTCGACGCTCGGAAATAAACATCATTTAACTAACTAGGTGTACTTCCTCCCCCAGAGTGTATGGAGTGACTGGGTTGCGTGTGGCTGATGGCTCCATCATGCCAACACTCGTCTCAGGCAACACCAACGCTCCCATCATTATGATCGGAGAGAAGGCGGCCGACCTCATCAAACACTACTGGTACGGCAGATGACGTCACCAACACTAGCCACCACAAACATCAATCATTACCAAATCTCTTCTCACGTCCAGGGAATTATCTACTCTGGGAAAGGATGACCTCAAAACCAAACATCCGCCTTTCCTAAATTTCTCATATCCAGAGAAATGATGACGTCCATAATACAAACCCAACAACATCAGATAATTCCAAGACTCACGTGGTGTACAAGGAATACGTTGTTTTATGATGCCAGAGGTGATGTCCGCAACTCTAACCCAGCGCCATAATATACTTCCAAGGACGTCATAGTTCAGGGATTTCTTTACTTCTTCAGCGCCACCCCGAGCCTTATTAAATTCAAGTCAACAGAGGACGTAGCATAACCAAGCCACAAATAGTACAGGGAATTTCCTGCTCTGAGGGACAACTACATCCACGACACAAATCAATGGAAGCAATTACAAAGTCTCTCAGGGTATAGAGACTTTTTCCAAGGAGAGATTACAGCAAGGTACAATTATTATGACACCAAAACAAACACCCCGGGAGGAGTAAATAGACAGCTTTTCTATTTGTCGTGTAAAGGATCCGGTACACCAGGGAGAGCAGGGCATTGTTAGAACCCCTGCTGTGTGTGTGTCTGTATATCTATACTAATAATAACAACTGATAATCATGAATGATATAAACACTGATCATAGTAGTAATAATATTAGGTGTTAATTCCAAGTGTTGCAACTAAATCTTCACACACAGTACACTTAATATCACAGGACAGCAAATGTGTAATTCTCCGGTTTGGTGTGTGTGTGTGTGTGTGTGTGTGTGCATATATGTGTGTGCGGCAATGCGTTCATGTGCGCGTGTTATGGAGCAGAAAGACTCTGTGTGCTGTGTTAACCTCGAGGTCCAAACTCTGTCGCCTGTATAAGGATCAAACAGGAGGACAATTAGCGAACATTTTTATGCACTGTACCGACCAAACTTAGTGAAATACGAGAGCTGCTGTGTAATACATTTTGTGTTGAACATTCTCGTGTACAGTTGGAGAGAAAACAGTGAGTGCAACTTTACCCCATGAAAAACGCAACCTAAATAGATTTCACACACGCATCCCATACAATAACACTGATGAAAGTTGAGCTTCAATTGGCAACGTTGCTCTATTGCTTTGCCCGTGAAAAGTAATACCGAAATGGCGTCCGTTAAAGTTTATAATCTGTTATTGGAACGCTATAAGTAGGTTACTAATTGGGTTGAGTGTTCAGAACCTTCCCCCAAATAAATTATGTAAGTATAGTTCTATATTAAAGTCATAATGCTGCTGTTGGATGTCGCCAATATTGCAAAGACGGGACTGTCCTTTGTATCAGATGTTACATTTGCAATTTTCTTCAACGGTATAAAGTGTGTCGAGTAGTTTGTGAGTGGCACGTGGCGGCCTCTGTACCAAGTGTATGTATGTACACACAGAGACGTACAGTGTATTGAAGGAGGCAAGTTTCATCTTTTCTTCTGCCCTCAAGTAACTTATTACCAGTGTTTCTATATATTTGATGAGCATTGAGGATGTGTATTGCACACTACTCTTTATACAGTATATGTATACGCTTATACATGTCAAATGATCATATCGTTACACTATCAAGTCATCTATTTAATAACTATAATAGCCCATTCATTGTCGTTGAGACGATTTTTGTCAATGTGCCGTTTTACACAATAATGATGATCGCCAAATATGTTGCTCAAATCTAATATCATGCTGGCCAAAGTTTTTATCTTATTTTTCCAAGGACCCCACCAGACTGCCGGACGATCAGTCTTAGTCAATATTTATGCTGTGTGACAAGAGTTTGTTGGGGGGCAACGACCCACCTGGATATTGGTGTTATTGGTCAGAGCTGAGTTTTCATGTCCTGATTTCACCTTGGAATGGAATAACCTCAGTGATGAAGTGGAGGGGACGAAGGGCTTTGTATGTGAGGGTTGTGGGAGGCAACAGGTGTAGAAAATAACAAATGATGGAAACGAATCATGAGTTGATATTAACATGGGACTGCTGCAGTGATTCCACTCTTGTCTCACATCAATAAAGTGGTGAGTTTAAGATTGGCTGCAACGCACAATGTATGAGACGAGGACTGGGTGGTTGTATGGCAAGTATGTCCTTGTTCAGTGGAATTCATTACCATTTCCTTTCATAATTCAATATTCCAACTTTACATTATATTATCTTGGAGAGAAACAACGACACCACAAGGAAATCAAGACAAGATTCTGTATATAAGAATATATAATAGTTCACTGTAATCACTACGGTACTACTCCACCATGTCACCCCAGCAGCACAAAACGCTGAATGTATGTAGCACACCAATTTGTATGGATGTACTAACGAGTCTAAAAAACAAGTATAGTATATTTCTTGTCATCAGTGAACTTTTAGTGCATCTGGCTGAAAATAGAACGTGAATCAATATGGATGCATTAATCGGTATGGAAACGAGTATGATGCATTATATCGAGAACTGGTACAAAGCGCTTTGAGAGAGTATAGGCTGGACACGAATTAAGCTTTATTATTTTTTTTTTTGCTTTTAGTGTCGGTCCCTTCGGCTTCAATAATAGGCAGTCATATTATTTCATGTATTTTTTGCGTAGATTTTTTCACATTTTACCTGTGTATATACTTGTGTGTAAATAAATATGTGAATGTTTGATTGACAACGAGATATAGGTTAATGTGTATATTAATGTGTTAGGGTTCTTTTATCATTACATGGGCATCAACAACAACAACAATAATGTGTACAGGGATTTGTGAACGATATGTATGTATGTAACTATGTATGTATGTGTGTATGAGTTTCATCCATTACGTCATGGGTCACGTGATTACGATAACTAAAATGAAAAGTCTCCATTAGATCTAAAGTTGGTTTGGCCCGCGTTCGAAATTCGCAACTGCACTAAATTATGTGGTATTTAGGGTAGCGACTTCATATAACCTTAAGGACCCTGTGATCGTGTATGAAAAGTGGAGGCTACTGATTCCTCTTAACCATGCCACGAAACAAGCTCCTTCCATATAGGTGGTGTTTCGTGGCCATATTTGAAGGACTCATTTATCTCCAATTTTCTGACTACATCACAGGGTCCCTTAAGTACACTCGTGATACATACTTTCTTAACAGAGACAAAGGGAGGGCACCACACTTACCCTAGCTGGATTCGAACTCACACCCGTAGTTTTAAAACATTTGAGAGCCCTTACTGGAGCTCTATGATTTCTTCAAACTACCCCAGGCAACAGATTCACTATTCGAAACAATGAGCGTTTTGTGGCCTGGATTATTTGGAGGGTTCATAGAGCTCCAGTAAGGGCCTTCAAATGTTTTAAAACTACGGGTGTCAGTCACTATAGGTGTACTGGGTGGGGAAATGAGCAATACCAGGCGATTCGAAGCTTTCTGCTCCTCATACTCTGGTCAGAAATTATGTATCACGAGTGTACATACGTTCTGCATGGCCTATGTCTTGGCTTATGTGGTCTAGCACGGGTGAGATAACACTAATTTCCTAAAGTTCAATTTTGGATTTTATTTTTAAATTATAATTTTGATATTGCGGTCGCATGGTGTCCAACATGAACTAAAAAATCCTCTACATTAAACATACCGTACTTGATAAACTGCCAATTGTGAGTTAATTAAAGACCCAGTGAACTTTGTATGAGATTTGGTGGCTTCTGATTCCTCCTGACATGCCACGAAATAAGAAGATCTTTAAGTTATAGGCAGAGTTTCGTGGCAGTGTTTGAAGGACTCGCTAACCTCCAATTTTCTGACTACAACACGGGGTCCTTAAAATTATTCGAGTTAAGATTTAAGAGCCGTAGGAAAATTACACCTGTCAAAAGAGATGCGTAAGTGATTGGCGAAAAGGTAAGCGTTGAGGAGGTTGGTACAATTTTGGTAAATTTGAAGCATGTGATTATACTCCAAATAATTCCACGTAACTGGCCACCATTATTTCTATTAACTTGGTCCTGTTTCCTGGTGGCATATTTTGGAGGATTTGTGGAACTCCAATGTACCAAAAAAACATACTATTCCCTAATGAATAAATAGTTACACACACACAAAATACAGCCATAAATTATTGTTATCGTTATCACTTAGCCCATGACGTTTCGTGCACTGGAAAAGGAAAAGAAAATACAGATTATCACTGTATACAAAATTTGAGATAGTATTGACTTTGAGATGGAAAAATACGTATCTGTAATAGCAGTGTATAGCAGGCGGCAAGAGTTAAGAGAAAATACTGTACTGTACAATGAAGTTATGTTGTATTATTACCCAGCTATTTGGTGTTATAAGGGAAGGGTACAGTTGCCAAAAAAGGTATTGCGACAACTATTGATACAACATTAAATTTATTAATTGTCCATAGTTGTTTGTAGGGATTATAAGTATGTATTACAGAAGGATATGTATATTTCCTTCTGTTATACATGCTTATAGTCCCTACAAATAGTTGTGGATATTACTAGGGTTAAAGTTTTATCAAGATTTGTCGCAATACCTTTTTTGGCAACTGTACATATGGTGTTGGTAAATCTGGAGCAACTGATCATTTCAAACTATTCTAAACAACAGGATACCATCTATTTTATTAATCTGGTTCTGTTTCCTGATATACTTTGGAGGAATTAGTTAAGAATGTTTTAGTAATAACCATGTTACCAACGAAGTAATAGTCAAGTAAGAAATAGATAAAACTGAAAAATAAATGAAAACGCAGACACACACACAAAGAAAAGAAAAATAAATAAATAAAATAATACACACACACACACACACACACAGATGAGAAAATAAATGAAATGAAATAATACACCCACACACACACACACACATAAACAGACACACAGACACACACACACATCAAACGTACTATCAACTCTGAATCCACACATAAACACACAGACAGACACACACATCAAACGTACTATCAACTCTCTGAATCCACCATCACTGCATCAGACGGTGTACTGTAACAGGCTGGACACACAATGGTTCATAACAATACAGGGGACAACCACAGCTCTGAATTGGTCTGTTCTGAACCGGATTTGTGGTCGATTTCCATATTTTTTTTTTTTTTTTTTTTCACGGTGAATAAATAAATGGTGTAGTGTTTTGCCTTATCTTATTTTAATGTTTCAGGGTTTGGTTAAAGTGAGTTGGGTTTGGTTAGAGTGGGTTGGGTTTGGTTAGAGTGGGTTGGGTTTGGTTAGAGTGGGTTTGGTTTGGTTAGAGTGGGTCGGGTTTGGTTAGAGTGGGTTGGGTTTGGTTAGAGTGGGTTGGGTTTGGTTAGAGTGGGTTTGGTTTGGTTAGAGTGGGTTGGGTTTGGTTAGAGTGGGTTTGGTTTGGTTAGAGTGGGTCGGGTTTGGTTAGAGTGGGTTTGGTTTGGTTAGAGTGGGTTGGGTTTGGTTAGAGTGGGTTGGGTCTGGTTAGAGTGGGTTGGGTTTGGTTAGAGTGGGTTGGGTTTGGTTAGAGTGGGTTTGGTTTGGTTAGAGTGGGTCAGGTTTGGTTAGAGTGGGTTGAGTTTGGTTAG
Source organism: Petrolisthes manimaculis (assembly GCA_034508575.1). NCBI lineage: Eukaryota > Metazoa > Arthropoda > Malacostraca > Decapoda > Porcellanidae > Petrolisthes > Petrolisthes manimaculis. The sequence continues at coordinate 288,999 of JAWZYT010001381.1, forward strand.
AGTGGGGTTTGGTTTGGTTAGAGTGGGTCGGGTTTGGTTAGAGTGGGTCGGGTTTGGTTAGAGTGGGTCAGGTTTGGTTAGGTCAAGTTATAACGAGCATAATTATTAGGTCAAGTTTGATAAGGTTATATCAGGTTAAATTTGCTTCGACTATGTTTCAGTAAGACAAGTATAATAACATTAAGGATCAAGAACACTGAGTGAGAAAATCTGAAGAGAAATGAGTGAAGTGAGTTATTCTTTACCATCGGAGCTTCGGTACTAACATTCCTACACATTCTCTCTCATTCACTCACTCTCTCACTCACTCTCTCACTCACTCACTCACTCACTCACTCACTCACTCTCTCCGTCTGACTCAACTCCCTCGCATATTTCTGAAGTCAAGTTGATTAGAGGCTCGTGCATCTGTGTTTTTTTTTCCTTCCTTGTGCAGGATGATCGTGATTTCTTTATCCATCCCCAGAAAAATGACTTCACCTAACATTATTGAAATTAGTTTGTCCTGGAAGAAAATAAAATTACGGTGCGGACCTGATGTAAGTCGTAGCCAGATTTCGTAAAACTTGGGTTAACATATAGGGATTTCCAACACAAAAAATGGTATAGTAGTCACAGGATGATACGGAATTATATTTTAGCATGGGAATACGTTGCAAAATTAAGTTCAATATAATGGATTATGTTGGTAGTAAATTATTAACAGAACTAATACACACACACACACACACACACACATACACACACACACACACATATATATATATATATATATATATATATATATATATATATATATATATATATATATATATATATATATATATATATATATATATATATATACAATATTAGTGTATCAGTGTTTAGGGAGCTTCACACACACACACACAGTATTAGTGCTAAGGAAGCCGGACACGCACAACACAATAGCGCCACCGGCTTCTTGCACACCGAGACCCTAATAAGTTAAAGCACAACGAGCAAGAGTCCAGTACCACAATACAGTACCCTCCACTCCCTCCATCTCTGCTTAAAGGGACAAACAAACTCACCTATTCCATCCAACCCAACATTACAACCTACAACCAAATGTGAAGTAACCAAGTCTTATTCAGCAAACTTTAAGATAATTGATAATCTACTTCAGTCTTATCCACCTTTACCCAATCCAACCCAACCCAATGTAACCCAGCCCAATCCAACCCAAACCCATGCAACTCAATACAAACAACCAAACCCAAGCCAATGCAATCCCATCCAAGCCCGTGTAACCCAACCCAGTACAACCCATCCCATCCCAACCCAACCCAACCCAAGTTAAAGCAGCTTCCGTAGTACCAAAATATTACTCCCCCCCACCACGTACCCATCCACGCCTTGGCTCAACAAATACCCCGGAAAACACGCCATGAATATTCAAGCGGCGGCTGCAAATTACACGTAAGCACTGGGCCTGACGCTGAAGGACACCAGTATTCCCCAAATATACTCGAGTTGAGGCTACTGTCTTTATTGCTCACCGGAAAGTACAGCCATCATTCATAATAAATAAATCTGGAGTTGGAATACACCCGCAAACTTCAACACAGACACTTAGAAGAAGTACATTATGTGAACACGTATACAGAAACTATTCTTTAGAGGAAACCCGTATTCCGCTAATGTTGTCACGTTTTGGGTGTTTTCTTCCTCCTTGAATAGCGTTCTGGCTCCTAATGAAGTATGTAGACACGTTAGTAGGATCTGGCTTTGATACTAAAGACTCCTATGTTACCCATATTGTCCCCGAGTTTAGGGTAATTCCTTTTACATATCATAATAATACAAGGACATTTCGATCGACTACATCAATTGAGTCAGCTGTGTTTTACAGTTGTGTTTCAGTGTTTCGTCCGACGCAATGAGTTGAGTTGAAGTGACTCAGACTCTCCTGAACTGGCCTATGACATTTCGCCTGTATTTCTCTAACCCTGACTTTGATTCCCCTTCAACCAGGAAGGAGGGCAAAGAAATAAGTGATCGTGAAAGTACGACACCTATTACATACATAAAAGTACAGCTACACTCGCTAACAAAGGCCGCTGGTTAATCACCGACACTTTCATGTAGGATAACATATAGGATAATCTCATAGGATAATCTCTCATAGTACAAATACATTCGAGTAAAATCACAATATGACGTGGGACATGAGATGACAGCGTGTATGTTGATGGCAATACATGGATATGGTGTAAAAAATATATAATGTTATACTAATATACTACCCGGCACTTGATGAACAGATTGCTGACGACCTCCGAGTGTCAGTCCAAGATGAAATGTTTACACCACCATACAAACCATGTCTCACCTCACTCGTAGCATCACCCCTAAATAAATACCAAATAGGACTGACAACTTACCTTATCACAGGGCCACGTGATACTCCAAGGGTTCACTATCCGTTTGATATATAATAAAGAAGCACAAGGTATTTCAGAACACGAATTACTGAAGAGAAATAGAGAACACAGGCAAGAGATACAAGCAGAGAGAGGGAGGAGGAGCGAGTGAGGAAACAGCGGGCAACATCACACACACACGGGCCTGTATCCACATAATTAGCCTTCATAAAACATTAATAATTTGTTATATTACCATTTCCGATTTTGTATCATAGCAGTATAATTAGGAGAAATATTTACCATATATAAAGATTGATTTCAGTTTAGTTATATAATTACAATTTCAAATGTTTTGTTTGTGTCACCTTGGACGCAATAAAAAGTGTGGCGTTTGTGAATTACATTAGGCTACAATTACATTAGGCTAGAATTGTGTAGCTTCGTTCCCAAATAAGTGATATTATAATTACTGAATTCTTTCATGACGTAATAAATTAATGTATATAGTCATACTGTATAAATGATTTAGCTATTGATTTTACCAACTTATTAGTGTGCAACAAGTAATAGTCGAAAGTCTTAGTTATGCTTGGGTTCATACAACGTAGCATATACAAAAAATTAATAAATTCTTTTATATTCTGAATTATTGTATGTAGTTAAAGTGTATTGAATATCATCATAATCAACTCAACATTTAATCTGTACAGTATAGAATAGCATAGCATAGCATAGCATGGAAATAAATGAAATGACAGCATAGATACTCAATCCTGCCGGGCTTTGTGTAACCTATAGTCAGTCAGTCCCTGGAAGTGAACCTTGCGTCTGGCAGTTACACGAAGCATTTAATTAAACGTCTCAGCCAAGGGGTCCCAGCTGATTGAGGCCTGATGACGTCATTATAAGTTAGTGGAAAGCCATTATATTACAAAGTTTTGAACAAACCCTTATCCTTGACATTGTAATACATCAGTCTTATAAACCAACTGTAGTACTGTATCTAATCATTTCTGGTCCGTTTCATAATGCCACTGTAATTCCTACGGCTGTATTCCTCATCACCGCCTGTAACTGACCCATAACTCTCCTTCTAACCTAGCCTATCCTTTCCCTCACCTTCCACATACCTATTTTTGCTCTCTGATTAATTAAGTTACAGTAGGACGTAACATCCGTACAAAATTTAGAATAAGAAATGATTTTACACATTCCCATTAATCAAATATTATTAAACTCTGAACTCGTTCCTACAGTACTGTGCGTTCAGACCTTTTAAATGGACATCTTTACCTTATTCCATTAACCAGTATAATATTGACTCGTACATACAACTGGTTTATAAGTAACTTGTAGGAAGACAACACAAAAAATCACCATCACAAGGATATATTAAATTTATGTTACATTCACTTCCTAGTCGGCCGATTGGTCAACGTAGGATTCCTTTATCTTAAGGTAAGGTATCAATCTGAGTCAAGACGAGGTAAATATTGTGGTGGGTAATATTTCAATGAATGCAAACTAGTAGGTATCATATATTTGCAATGTCATCCTTTCGAAACCTTCTCTTTACCCCCATTCTGTCCCTTACTTGTCCCCCCTTCTACCCTCCCTCCCTGTCCCTCAGAGGCATGGAGTAAATTAGATGAATAATTTTTGTCCGTGGTAATTGTGTGCGGGAGGTGGTTTGAACCCCCCCCCCCCCACACACACACATGCCTTCCTTTCCTTCCTCCCTCCCTCCCTACTCAGTCTGTCCCTCCTCCGCTGCCTTCTCCCTTCTGCCCCCTTCCTTTCTTTCCTTCCTTCCTTCCTTTCTTCCTACTCGGTCTGTCTCCTCCTCCGCTGCCTTATTTCTTCTACATCTCTTCTTCTCACGTCTCGTTCTTCTTATTCCTACATTCATTTTCCTCCTCTTGTATCCATTGTTTTCCATTCCTTTATCGTGTTTTATTCTTTCCTTTTTCTATTTCCTACCATTTCTCCCTTTAGTTTTCCCTATTATATCTTTTTCTACTCAGTATAGTGTAATAGAAACACACAATTCAGTATCTACATAGAAGTGTTGAGTTGTGTGTTACTATCAAAGTTTTAATTTTTCATGCGTATGCTGTTGCTTTGTATTGGTTGTGTGCCTAGCGAGGTGTTGTGTGTGTGTTGCTTTAAAAATGTGTGTCCGGTGCACCATTATATACATTTTTGATGCATACGCGATTATTGCTCTGTTTTTGTGTTTGAATGTGGATGTGCAATTGTCTATGTTTTGCTGTGTGTGTGTGTGTGTGTGTGTGTGTGTGTGTGTGTGTGTGTGTGTGTGTGTGTGTGTGTGTCCTATCCAGGCAGCAACCACTGAGACACATCGCCTTGAATACATCGGTTTATACCAATATCGTCATACAATGTTTACGAGGAGCGAAGGACACATCGCAAATGATTCATGGATGTTTTCAAAGGCTATCAGATGCTGTTCTGTGAAGACGCGCCTTATTCACACCAACAATTATGATGCGGTAATTGAAAACAAAATGGATAGTGAGACATTATTTAGTTCCATTAAACAAATCATTGGCAATAATTATATCACCATTTCCTTTATGGATCAGACAGATCTTTAAAAAACTTATTCGTCTAGGGATGCAATATCTACCGATGTTATTTTTCTTTCTGTCCTGGAACATCCTGTAAACACACTACAGTATAATAGTCCTTCTCAGACCTTTAAAAAGCTATGGTGGCTGCATATTATTAGAAAAAGTTCTGTAATCATTCGTATCTCTTTGTTGGTTAGTGAAGGAGATAACACAAATGACTTACGGACTCATTATTATCATGTTTCCCAGGATGATTGGTCACTGTCAAAACTGAAACTGATTACGTATCCAAGTGAAAAAATTATGGTCGGCAATAATTATTGTTTACATTTTGTTGGTAAGAATGAGGGTTTGGTATTGTCCGATTGTCAAATTATGTATTCGTTCGCGTACGCTTTAAGTTGTTTAATATTATGACCTTAGTGTGTGTGTGTGTGAGTTAGTGAGCATTAACAATTGATATACTCGGGTTTTGGCTCTCCTTTGTTTAAGACTTTTCAGAATGTTTGGTCAGCGTGACAGTATTCAAAAACTACATCATAATGCAGACGCGAGAGTGAAGGGACCTTGTGTGTGTTTCTGTGTGTGTGTCTGTGTCTGTGTGTGTGTGTGTGTGTGTGTGTGTGTGTGTGTGTGTTTCTGTGTGTGTGTCTGTGTCTGTGTGTGTGTTTCTGTGTGTGTGAGTGTGTTTCTGTGTGTGTGAGTGTGTTTCTGTGTGTGTGTGTCTGTGTATGTGTATGTGTGTGTGTTTCTGTGTGTGTGTGTGTGTCTGTGTGTATGCCCTGGAGGTTTAATTTGGTGTAAGAGTGAGATTGAGAGGGGTAACGTGTGGAGGGGAGGATTGGTGGTGAAACAGGAGGAGGAGAACGAGGGGAAGGGGTGGTGGAGGAGGGAGAACGAGGGGAAGGGGTGGTGGAGGAGGGAGAACGAGGGGAAGGGGTGGTGGAGGAGGGAGAACGAGGGGAAGGGGTGGTGGAGGAGGGAGAACGAGGGGAAGGGGTGGTGGAGGAGGGAGAGTGGAGAATGAGGGTGGGAGGAGGGTGCCAGGATACTCGAGTGATTAACCACATTTTAGCCTCTCATGTTTGTCGACACTCACTTTCCCTCTTTCTCTTTTACACTCTCTTTTACTCTCTCTTTCACATAATACAGGCTACTCTTTTATGCTGGCTCTTTTTTCTCTCCTCTCTCTCTCTCTCTCTCTCTCTCTATCTCTATCTCTCTCTCTCTCTCTCTCTCTCTCTCTCTCTCTCTCTCTCTCTCTCCACAGAAATCAGTATCCCGTCTTTTCATCTTATACCTCCTTTATTTTCCTATCTGTCACTTTTCTCTCTCTTTCACTCTTTCTCTTAGCAACATCGACTCTTCCTCCCACTTTCCATTCGCCATGTTGACAGCCTTTTCTTATCTTACTTTTTCTTCACTTTTCTTTCCTTCCCCACTCTTTCCTCCTTCTCTCTCTCTCTCTCTCTCTCTCTCTCTCTCTCTCTCTCTCTCTCTCTCTCTCTCTCCACCAATACTTATTTATCTCAAACATGGATTCCCTTTCTCTAAAAATAATTTTTAGTCTCACCTGCTACAGATAAAACAAGAGAAACAAGAGAGACACGTTGAGGATGTATACGTGTTCATATATATTTGTATATACTGTATATATTTCTTTTGTCGGGACATTCCTGAAGGTCTCTTTCTTTCTTTCTTTCTCTCTCTCTTTCTTTCTCTCTCTCTCTCTCTCTCTCTCTCTCTCTCTCTCTCTCTCTCTCTCTCTTTTTTTTTTCGACCCTGAGATGCTGTCAGAAAATTGGAGGTAAATAAATCCTTCAACTATTACCACGAAACACCACTTACAGTATAGTATATAAAAGGAGTTTGTTTTGTGGCAGTCAGGGGGAATCAGAAGCCTCCAATTCCCATATACGACCAACAGGGTCTTTAATAACCTTTTCTCTCTTTACTTCCGTGTGTGATTTTTTTATTCTATTTTTATTGCTCTTCTACTTCACGCCCATTATCCTCCCCTCCATTTTCATTTTTTCCCTCTCTCTCTCTCTCTCTCTCTCCCTTCCTCTTTTTTCTCCCAACCTCCCTCCCTCTTCTTTCCCTCCTCCCTCTTCCTCTGGTCCTCCCTCTCCTGCTCTCCCTTTTTTTTTCCTTGCCTGCCTCCCTCATCCCTTCTCCTTCTTTCCCTCTCCCTTTTTTTCCCTTCCTTCCCCCTCCTTCTCCTTCCTTCTCCCTACCTTCCTCCCTTATAACCTCTCCCTTTTTTTCCCTTGCCTGCCTCCATCATACCTTCTCCTTTTTCTTCCCTTCCTTCCCCCTCCTTCTCCTTACCTCCCTCCCTCATAAACTCTCCCTTTTTTCCCTATCTCCCTCCTTTACCATTTCCCTTCTTTCTCCCTACCTCCCTCGTTTATTCCCCCCTCATTCTTCTCCTCTACCTCACTCTCTTTTCCCTTTATTTCTCCCTATATACCTCTTTCCTTTATCCCTTCTCCATTTTTCCCATCTCCCGCTTCCCCGTTTTTCTTTCCCCCATTTCATTTTTCTCTTACTTTCCCCTTTTTTCATCTCTTTTTTTTTTCCTTTCCCAGTTCCCATTTCACTTCCCCTCTCAGCTGCTGTTCTTTATATTCCCCCTCGACCACCCTTAGTAAAAAAATATGTCTCCCTTCTTTGTGACTTGTTCTAATTTATCTCACATTCCACAATCTCCCTATTATTATTATTATTATTATTATTATTATTATTTACACACATTTTACTCTTTTTACTTTTCTTCTTTATTTTCTCTCTCTCTCTCTCTCTCTCTCTCTCTCTCTCTCTCTCTCTTTCTTTCTCTCTCTCTCAATTCTTCTTCTTTTTCTGTTTTCCTTAGTTAATATTTCCATCCTACTTTTCCCCTACCAATATTTCCCGCCACAACCAATTTTCTCCCCCACTATCTCCTTCCATCACTTTTTTCCCCTAGCAAAATTTCTCGCCATATCCCCTCCCCCTATTTTCCCGCCATTATTTCCCGCCACGTCTCCTCCCCCTATTTCCCCGCCATTATTTCCCGCCACATCCTCTCCCCCTATTTTCCCGCCATTATTTCCCGCCTCCCCTCCCCCCCCTCCTCCTTTTTTTCCGCCCTATTTAGCATTATTAAAGCGGCCATGAACAGCAAGTGATTTATTAACTCATTTACTGGGTGCCGTCAACAGGCCTTGTCAGTTCACCATCACCTATAATGAACTCCAGCCTCACATCACCTTACTCATTATTTTCACTCACTCATTATTTTCACTCACTCATGTTTTTCACTCACTCATTATTTTCACTCACTCATTATTTTCACTCACTCATCATTTTCACTCACTCATTTTTTTCACTCACTCATTATTTTCACTCACTCATTTTTTTTCACTCACTCATTATTTTCACTCACTCATTTTTTTCACTCACTCATTATTTTCACTCACTCATTTTTTTTCTTTTCTTTTTAAATTTTTACTGGCTTGTTTTTTCCTGCCAGCCCTCCTTTTTTTCTTTATTTATTTATTACTTTTGTTCATATTCCAGCCCTCATTTCAGTCTCTCATTTTTTCATCCTGTCTCTTTTTACACTATATAGCTCATTTTCCAGCCCACATTTCGCTCCTTCAATTTACACCCTCATTTCACACAATCATTAATCAAACTCATGTTCGTTTCTCATTTCACTTTTCACATAACTTTCTCATTTCTTACTCCCTCAAACAACTCTCTTTATTTTACTCTATAAAAAAAAACAACTCACATACTTTACTATATTAAACTATATTACTATATTAATAAAATTCACATATTTACCTCCTTCACATTAAACCATAATACCACCACTCTTTCCTCTCTTCACAAATTCACATCACTTCCCTTCTCTTTTCTTTCTATTTCCATCCTGCTGGCTATTTGACTTCTCTATCACCATCTTCTCTATCACCATCTTCTGGCGCTATATGACCTCGTTGTTGCGACGCTTAATATCAATCCCTTCCCTTCAGGTGCTTCTCCAATCAATCATTGTTTCCTCACCCACAGCACAGACATTGCTTGTGCTGTAATGCTTAAGGACCTGTGATTATGTATGAGACATTGTCGTTTCTGATTCCTCCTGACTATGTCACGAAACAGGCTCATTCAATATAGGGATAGTGTGTCGTGGCATTTTTTAAAGAACTCACGAATCTTCAATTTTCTGACTTCCTACACACGACACAACTTAGCATATCCAGTGCAATATCAATAGCGACGAGGAAAAATATCATGCCCTTATATTATTACTTTCGTTTTCTAGTTCTCTATTTACCTTTTGTACAAGCCACACCCACTCAGGTAAACGTTGTCACTGAAGGCCAAAAAATAGTGATATACTTGAAATACTAAAGAATACTGAATTATTAAAGAAAATGGAATGCTGTATTATCACAGAAAACTACAAATCATATGGTAAACTTTATCATTTTGTTTCGTGAAATTTCCTGATAATATTATCACATATACTCCTTTTACTAGGTAATTATTTAGTATATTGCAGTTTTCTATTACAATATTTCTACCATCTTTCCCCACCTTTCTAAGACACTTTTCGTCTATGGCATTTTCTTCGGAAATGCCCATTTCCAAGATATTAAAATGGGGCATTTTAAATTTAACCTGACCTTACCTTACCTTACCTAACCTAGACCGCAGCTGACTACCGGGACCTAACCTGGGCAAACAATCGTGACTTAACCGTAGTAAAGTACCCATGACTTGACCAGGGCAAAATACTGTGACCTAGCCGGATCTGGCAACACTGCTACAAAACGGCATTTAACTAGATGTATACCCTTTTTTTTAGCAGTGTTGCCACATCTGGCCAAGTCCTGGTAGTTTCTTTAAGTTAGGTCCTGGTAGTCTTCTGTGGTCTAGGTTAGGTAAGGTCAGGTAAGGTCAAGCTAATTCCAAAATATTTGAATATCTTGGAATTGGGGCATTTCCGAAGAAAATGCAATAGAAGAAAAGTATAATAAAATGGTATAAATTGGTGGATAAACAAGAACATGAAGGAAAACCCTTCAAAAGCTCCGGCTCTTAATGATTCAAGTGAAATAATAAAATATCCATATGTAAAGGTCTCAAAAATATTAATTATGTTTTATCTGGATTTTCGTAGTCATATGGTTATATTGAAATTTTGAAAATGAACCCTTTTTATTGAGGGTGAACCCCTCGGTTGAACCCCCTCTCGGTTGAACCCCCTCTTGGTTGAACCCCCTCTCGGTTGAACCTCTTAAATATTGGTTGAACCCCTTTTAAGAAGTGGTCACCCCAAGAAGAACAAGAACATGAAGGAAAACCCTTCAAAAGCTCCGGCTCTTAATGATTCAAGTGAAATGAGTGAGTGAGTGAGTGAGTGAGTGAGTTGAACCCCCTTTAAGAAGTGGTCGCCCCAAGAAGAATGAGTGAGTGAGTGAGTGAGTGAGTCAGTTGAACCCCTTTTAAGAAGTTGTCGCCCCAAGAAGAAGAAGAACAAGAAGAAGAAGAACTAGAACAGTAATTACGATAAAAACTAGAGCTCTTGGTTTAGGCCGGAGCTAAAAAAAATAAAAAAAATAATAATAAATGATTCAATGTCGGTAAAAGAAAATGGATGGGAGGAAGAGAGTGAGTGAGTGAATGAGTGAGTGAGTTGAACCCCTTTTAGGAAGTGGTCGCCCCAAGAACAATAATTACGATAAAACCTAGAGCTCTCGGCTTAGGCCGGAGCTAAAAAGATAAAAACATTGTAATACAAAACAGCAATATATTTTATAACTATTTTATATTCTTTCCATAAGCACACACAGACACACTCCTATATCCTCTCTCTCTCTCTCTCTCTCTCTCTCTCAGCAGCCTCATTTCATTTCTGGCGTCTTATTGCTTCATCTCCTCCTTGTCCTTCTCCTTCACCTCTCTTGTCTTTCTCTTCTGTCTATCTCATTCTCTCATTCTTCACTTTTTTCTTCATCTCATCATCATCAACGTCATCTTTCCTCCATCGGCTCTGTGCATTTTTTTTTATTTCTCTTTTATGACTATCTATTTTTTAACCTCACTTTTATCTCTTTTTATTCGTATAGTCATCATCGTCAATTTTCCACCTCAATTTTATGCATTTATTATTTTGTTCTCGCCTCTTTTTTTTTTTTATTATGATCATCGCTGCCTATTATTTATTACCTTTTCATTCGTTCTTCACTTTTTCTCTGTATATTCTCCTCTTTCCTTCTCTTCTGTTCTCTTCTCTTCTTCCCTCTGTTCGTCCGTATCTTTCTTCTATCTTTTTCCTGTTTCTCTTCACCACTCCCTCCAATTCTTTCTTCCACATCTATTTTTTCCTCCTATCCCTTTCCCCTTCGTCTTCCACAACTTCTCCACCTCCTCTCTTCTTCCCTTTTCTCTCTTTCCCCTACCTGCTGTTCTTTTCTTCTCTCAGTCCTCCGCACTTCTCCTACCAACTCCTCCACCTCTCTTCTTCATTCCTCATCTGTCTTTCCCTTTCCTTCCCTTCCCACTGCTCCTTTCTCCTCTCCTTTCAACTCCTCCACCTCTCTTCTTCATTCCTCCTCTGTCTTTCCCTTCTCTTCCCTTCCCACTGCTCCTTTCTCCTCTCCTTCCAGCTCCTCCAACTCCCTTCTTCCCCATTTCCTCCCCCCCCTCTTCCCCTTGCCCTTGCCTCCCTCACCTACTCACGGCTTTTGCGCTGCCTCCCCTTGAAATCGAGTCTCAGATCTCGATTTCAGCTTTAGTGAACCAACAACAGTCTATTTGGCCTCTCTCACACGTCCTGCTGCTCACACCCTCCCCCTCCACCTCCACCTCCACCTCTACCTCCACCTCCACCTCATTCTGATCCATGTCGCCCTCCTCTCACCCTTTCCTTGCTGGCTGGCTCCCTCTCACTGCTTAATTCCTTTACTGTTTACCGTTCTGCTTCCTGATTGTTTTTTTCCCTTCATCTACTCAATTACTCTTCCTTCTATTCCCCTCTTTCAACTTCACATTTTCTTGACCTTTTACCGTTCTGCCTCCTGATTGTTTTTTCTTCTTCTTCATCTACTCAATTACCCTTCATTCTTCCCTTCTTTAAACTTCACATTTTCTTGCCTTTTGATTTTTCCTTCTCGTTCTTCTTTCTCTCTTTAAACTTCATAATTATTTTCTTGTCCTTTTACTCTCTAATTCGTTTACTATTTACTGTTCTGGTTTTCCAATTTTTCCTTCTTTTCTATCACTCTATCACTTCTTCTTCTCCGTCAACTTTACATTTCCCTTTCCTTTTACTTCTTATTTATTATTAATTTATTTATATTTATTGATATTTACTATTCTACCTCCTGATTTCTCCCTCACTCTACCATTTCTTCCTGTCCCTAACTTTTCATATTTCCATTCTCTCTCTCTCTCTCTCTCTCTCTCTCTCTCTCTCTCTCTCTCTCTCTCTCTCTCTCTCTCTCTCTCTCTCTCTCTCTCTCTTATTTTCTTTGACTCCTCATTATCCTTTTCCTTCTTCCCTGTTTACTTTTCGATTTCCCCTCTTCCCCTTTCCATCTACATCCTCTCTCTCTCTCTCTCTTTTCTCCTGTTTTCTGATTTCCCCTTCTCCCCTCATCATCTACTTTCTCTCTCTATTCTCTCCTGATTTTCCCTCTTATCTCCTCTTTCATTTGGGTCAATCGGCAGTACTCTTCGCCTCCTCTCCTCTTTATCTTTTTCCTCCCATATCTCCCCTCCACTTATTTTTCTTCTTCTTCTATCTCCTCTCCCCATTATTTTAGTTTGTCTTTCATCTCTCTCCTTATTTCGTCCTTGCCTTACCTTGTTCAATCCTTCTCTCGTTTCTCTTTTTATTCTGCCCTCCCCTCTTCGTCTGTTCTTCCCCTTCTTATCTGTGTCTTCTTTTCTCCCAATTTTATCTCTCCGCTTCTCTCTACGCATATTATCCTTCCCAATATCTTTCTTTATCATATTTTTTGTTTCCTCTCTCTCATCTCTCAGCTGGTCCCCTCCTTACTTCCATGTCTTTTTTGCCTCTTTTCGACTCTTTTCTCTCATTTTTTCCTCTTCCTCTCATTGGTTATTCGTCCCTTCTTTCCTCTTTCTCGAAATCCAAATTTTCTTGCAATACCACTCATACAACTGGCAGCCATCCATCTCTCTCTCTCTCTCTCTCTCTCTCTCTCTCTCTCTCTCTCTCTCTCGTCATATTCAGGAAAAGTGTCCTCAATTTCAGAGCATAAATATATAAATATTTTCATTGTATTTCATATTTATCAGTAAAAAAAAAAAAGCATCATCAGAGCGCTATAACTTCGAAACCTAGAAAGCGTCACCGATCTCGTTATTATTATTTTTTTTTTTTTGGTAATGTATTGTATATATATTTTTAAACCATTATAGCAACAGAATTAATGGAATACTATTGTTAACATCAAAGGGTATAAATAATCCAGCAGATACTACAGAGGCTTTATCATGCTTCACTTTGACTGTATTTAGAATAACCCTGTGCAAGACAGATGTGGCGGTCATCGTGAAACATTGACATCTATTCGCAAAGAAGGACGACAAAAATGACTCTCTACTTTAGAAACCTTTACAGTCATATAAAAGAGAAGACATGTGAACAAACTTGAACCTTCCCTCTCGTGAATGACGTATATAGGGTTAGGGGAGATCTAATTGAGGTATTTAAGGGACCCTGTGATGTAGTCAGATTATTGGAGATAAATGAGTCCTTCAATTATTGCCACGAAACGCCACCCATATGGAAGGAGTTTGTTTCGTGGCTTGGTTAGGAGGAATCAGAACCCTCTAATTTTTATACACGATCACAGGGTCCTTAACGTGATGAAAGGGATGAACACAGGGGACTTGAGCAACGTCCTGAAAGTGAACAGCCACGACACAACTCTGCCACATGTCTCAAGGGGAGAGTCTCTTGTTGGGGAATTGGAAGGTCTCTGATGATTCCTCCAAACTATACCACCACGAAACAGAACCCTTATATATTAGTAACATTAAGATCGTCTGTTTTCTTGGCATAATTTGGAGGCATCAGTAGTGCTCCAATTTATCAAAAAGAGAATCTCCCCTTAAAGTCAGAGTAACTTCTATTTAGATATTGGTCAACAATGACAGGGAATCAGAGTTTTGGACGAGTGGAACAAACTCCCAAGAGAAGTAATGCATGTAGAAACATTATATATTATTCAGTGTGTGTTTAGGTGGACAGACATATAGACTCCAGGGGTTTGGTGTGTATCAGCAGCAGCAGCAGCAGCTCAGAACATAACATATTATGACAAAATGAAGGCTTCTGTATTTTCACTTTTTTTTTTTAGGTTTTGTTATACCGCCCCGAAGGGGAAGGTATATTGTTTTCGGTGCTGGATATTTATTTATTTATTTATTTATTTATTTATTTATTTATCCGTTCGTGTGTCTGTTTTAAATCTGGCGTCCACATTTTTTGCCGTATGATGTTAATTTTTTTTCTATTGATAGATATTCATCATAAAACAAAATGATTTACTTTTGGGCAAAATCGGTCGAAGGTCAAGGTCACAATAAAATAAAGAGAGCAAAGGGCGAGTGGTGGCTGGGGCGGTGTTGCCATCGAATGATGTCTTGTTCTCTATGTTTTATCTCATACCATGTGGGTGTTCTATACAAATTCATCTGGCATTAGTCCAAGCGTCTTCAGGAAAGTGTAAGGAGTTGTGTGTTGATTACATTTTGATATTATTTTATGAACATTGAACGTCAATAATACCTCCCTCAAGCAAAATATAAATATAATAATAATAATAATAATAATAATAATAATAATAACAATAACAATAACAATAATAATAATAATAACAATAATAATAATAATAATAATAATAATAATAATAATAATAATAATAATAACAATAACAACAATAATAATAATAATAATAATAATATTGTCTTGGGTTAGTCAAGGAGATATAGTTCCAGTAAGTGGTTAGTTAGTGGTTCTGTAAGTGTAAATTATATGGTTTACAACAAGTTACGTTCCTTTGAATTGGTAACTGGTAAAGGTAATACAACCAACATTATATTCACACACAATAATCCCAACAATATATTCACACACAATAATCCGTCATTCAGTATTTAGTCGAAAAATATTAAACATTGAGGTTGTAATTATTATAAACATCTAAAATTTAATAAACATATAATATTTTCTTTTCCTTTTTATCCTGTATAATCATAATGTATGAACGGGAATAATATATTTTTTTAGGTGTTTTGGTAGCTACAAAGACCTCCAAATATAGTGTGTGTGTGTGTGTGTGTGTGTGTGTGTGTGTGTGTGTGTGTGTGTGTGTGTGTGTGTGTGTGTGTGTGTGCGTGTGTGTGTGTTTTAAAATCGTAGGCAAAATTTTAGCCACCTTCTCTTCACACACACATACTCACCTATTTTTATCACTGCTATCCCACAACAAAAGGCCCCAAATGTCTATTGTCTTGCCTTCCTTTGCATTGTTTGTTTTCAATTTCTCTCTTATTTCCACTTCTAACATTCTCTCCAGTCTTTCTTTCCCTTCTTTCCTGCCTCTCTCTCTCTCTCTCTCTCTCTCTCTCTCTCTCTCTATCTCTCTCTCTCTATGTCCTTGCCTGCCTCATACTGTCTCTCCCTCTTTCTCTAAATTCTCCTTCAGTTTCTTTCACTCATAGTTTCGTCTCCCTTACTTTCTTCTCTCTCACTCTCTCTCATTCCCCTCTTTGTGTATTTCTTTATTCTTTCTTGCTACATCCCTCTCATCGCCTTGTGTCCATTTATCTTTTCGTTCACTTTCTATCCTTCCTTCCATTCTCTTTTCTTTCTCTTCCTTCCCTCTTGGCAAATTTATGTTTTTTTATCTTTACTTTCTTTAATTCGACTCTCTCTCACTTTCTCTCTCTATCTCTCTCTCTCTCTCTCTCTCTCTCTCTCTCTCACTCTCTCTCTCTCTCTCTCTCTCACTCTCTTCCATAAGTTTGTTTTTCTTTCTCATTCGTGTTCATGTCTTTATCTGTCCCTTCTTCCCTTTCATATCTTTTCTCTTTCTTCTACTTTATTTATATTCTCTCCTCCTGTCTCTGTCTTCTCTCTGAGAACATCCTATTCCATGCCATTTTCCTCATTCTCTTCTTTTCTGCTTTTCTTCCTCTAATTCCAGCACCATTTCCTTCTCTTTCTTTTCCACCTTCTTCTCTCCTCTCTCCTCTCTCTCTACCTGTCCCTCCTCCCACCACTCAATTCCTTTTTTCTTTCATTCTCTCACCCCCCCCTCCCACATTCTCTCCTCTCTTTCTCTATTCCCTCCCACCACTCATTTCCTTTTTTCTTTCAATCTCTCACCCCCCCCCCTCTCCCACATTCTCTCCTCTCTTTCTCTATTCCCTCCCATCCACTCAATTCCTTTTTTCTTTCATTCTCTCACCCCTCCCTCCCACATTCTCTCCTCTCTTTCACTATTCATTTCCATCCATTCATTTCCTTATTTCTTTCACTATCTCACTCCAATATATCCTTCCTTTCCTCTCCTCTCTTTCCATATGTCCTCTCTCCCTGTTTTCCCTGTTTATTCTCCTCCCATTTTCTCTCTTCCCTTCCTCATCCCTGTGTTTCCCTTTCTTTCCCTTCCCTCACCCCTTGTCTGTATGTACCCTGCCAGTAATATCCCCACAGTGAGTGAAAATCATTCCCCACTTTAACAATTTACTGTTGTTGACCACGATATAAACTTGTGCCCTCACTCACTAACTCTCTCTCTCTCTTTTCCCTTCTTTCTTCCCACTTTTCTATTTTCTTCTATTTGTGCCTTGACTCTCTCTCTCTCTTTTCCTTCTCATGCCTTCTTTCTTCCAGCTTTTCTCTTTTCTTCTCTCTTTTATCCTCCATCCAATTTTTTCTCTTTCACTATATTTTTCTCCTCCTCCTCCACCTCCCCCCCCCGTTCCCCCCCCCCCCCCGAGCCATATAAGAAAAACTCACAGAAGGTATAACTAATTCTGAAATGTGCGTTCGAAGCATTCATAATATAATACAAGACAATGTTTACAATAAGATTTACATAAGTTGAGTAGCTATTATGAGCTGGATATTAATTAGCCTTTCACATTAATACAACCCATCCCATTTACCTCTCTCTCTCTCTCTCTCTCTCTCTCTCTCTCTCTCTCTCTCTCTCTCTCTCTCTCAGTGCCCTAATCCCCTCCGTCACACCGCCGGCCTTTCCTATTGATCCATAGCAACACCAAACCTCCTGTCATATCCCTTTGTAATGGTTGGCAGGCTAGTAGTCATGGTGGTGGTGGTGGTGGTGGTGGTGTTGGTGTTGGTGTTGGTGTTATATCAATGGTCAGGATAATTAATGTGGGTGGTGGTTGTAAATGGGTATCGTACTGCATGTTGTAGAAGTGAGTGACGTGGGTTATGAATGAGTGTATGTATATAGTTGTGAAGATGTAAAAACAGTAATTGGTCATGAATGAAGTTGTGGATGTAGAGTTAATAATGATCACAATACTGTAGGTGTTTAAAGGTGTACTGGTGGAGATGTTGGTGAAAATGATTGGTGATGGATGGATAACATTATATAACCGATATAAACAATAGGGTTTGGTCAGGCTCGAGTATTATTATTATTTTGGGGTAATCATGTATGTGTTCTGTAAGTATAGAATTGGTGGGGTATAATTATGTACTGTAGTTGTGGTTGTTACATAATACAGTTGTGGGAGTATTAGTGTGGGGGATATATTTAGCAGCTGTGTTGTATTATAGTTGTGGGTGTTATATAATGTGAGTGTGAGTGTATTGGTGTGTGTGGGTGTGGGTGATATATAGAGTTGTGGGTGTAATGGTGTGTGTGTGTGTGTGTGTGTTTGGGATATATATATACAGTATATTATAGGAGCTGTGAGAGTAATGGTGTGGCTGTGGTTGTTCTGGTAATGGTAAAGATTAAATAGATGATCTCCTTTCATCCTCTTCCTGCCCTCCATTACTCCCTCCATCTACCCTCTCCTTCCATCTACTAATTATCTCTCTCCTTTCTTTCCTTTTCTTCCTTCCTCCATCTACCCTCTCCTTCCATCTACTAATTATCTCTCTCCTTTCTTTCCTTTTCTTCCTTCCTCCATCTACCCTCTCCTTCCATCTACTAATTATCTCTCTCCTTTCTTTCCTTTTCTTCCTTCCTCCATCTACCCTCTCCTTCCATCTACTAATTATCTCTCTCCTTTCTTTCCTTTTCTTCCTTCCTCCATCTACCCTCTCCTTTCATCTACTAGTTATTTCTCTTCTTTTTAATTTTTTACACCCCCTCTTCTTTCTTCCCTTTTCTTATTTCCTCCATCTATCCTCTCCTCCTATCTAGTAATTAATTCTCTCCCTTCACCACTGACTGTCCTTCTTCCTCTGCCTATACTTCCCAATTTACTCCGTTCTTGCCTCTTCCACCATCATCTTTTCACTCCTTTCCCTTCCAGTCCTTCTTTCCTCTCGCTCACCCATTCCTCATTTATTCATCTCCAATTAACCCCTCTTTCTGCGCCACATCTTTCATCCTATATATTCTACACCTCATTACTCTCCTTTGTACTCATATGATTCCCAACTTTTATATAACTTCTCCCCTCCCTTCCCACTTCCCTTTTCAATCCCTTACTCAAACCTCTCTCTTCCTCCCTCCCTCTCCTCCCCTTCTCATTCCCCTCCACCCCACCCCCCATATCGTGTCAGTCACCCCAACTGTAAACGATGTCTCTCAATCATTGCCGTCTTCATTTCTCTAGTTCCATTTGCATATAGATAGCAGCCACACATGGTCCACACACTCCATACCAAACCTTTCACTACCTATTCCGTGTTAACTCTTTGGGACGTATGCATTGAAAAAAAGAAAAGAATAAATAAATAAATAAATAAATAAATAAATAAATAAATAAATATATACAATACAGTACTGTATATATATAATCGTGAAGGACACAGACATTTGCCGTGGAATAATTTTCTTCTGTGTTTATCTTTGTAAGTTCATTTGATTATGATCTTGTCTTCAACACCACAGGTCAAATTCAGCCTAATTTTACCCTTGAACTTGTAGTGTCCGTCTCTTCCACACCTGATCCATTTCCTCTTCCCTGTCATTATAGTATACACCTTCATGGCCTCGCTAGTCGCTAGGGATTGCATTAACACTACAATTGTCACTTATAATGTCTTTACAAGTGACATTGAACACTACCTTCCTCCTTAGCCATATCATCAAAAGATTATATTTTTCTATTTGTCACTCACACACCCACATACCCACACGTACACACACACAATGTTGCCAACTACTCATTTGGTCATTCGAGTTCCTTGCTAATAAATACCGTGAGGGACAGACAGGCAGACACTTCCCTATCATGTTCCCAACTATGGACACGTACCTGTTTTTGTACATACTAACTCTCACCACTCGTACATCCCCCATACCTTACATAGTGACCGTACCACTCCAGTAAACGTGTACAGTCGGCGGCAGAAGTCGTGTCGTCTATACCTGCTTCACAGAGACATGCAGATAGAGGCAGTGTTCATGGACTCAAGAAATACACACGTTTTCTACACCTAATAATCTCAAGTCTATGAACACCCCGTGCCTCGGTGAAGCAAGTGAGGCGACAGGACTTTTGCCGCCGACTGTACATCACCCATACCTTACTTAGTGACCGTACCACTCCAGTAAACGTGTACATTAGTAAGACAATCTGTACCACATCATTTATTACTATAAGTGTGTTATACCAGCATGCCAGGACTACACTATATAATAATAATAAAGATACTGTGAACACCGTACACTGTGTAGCTACAACCCTTCATGGTGTGAGAAGTGAAGAATTTATAACCCTACCAACTCCTTCATGAGAGGTGTGAGCAAATGGAACTTAAATCAATCTCATTTAAACCAAGGGACAAACTTTTGGCAAAACGTACACTCACTCAGAAACTTTCCATTAACGGTAATGAGAATGAATTGATTAGGTGTTATAAGATGACTCTCTTTCACGGCACATAATACGTATGTGAGAAACTTTGCAATAACCAAAACAGAATAGTAATTGAAACATTTATAAGTCTTTAAGGAGTAACTAGCTGTAATATTCACAGGGCTTTCTATACATATGACATCCCATCCCCCGTGGACTTATAGTTTTTCCAAAGTTCCAAATGGATGGTTTAAAGGCGAAGGTATCGTCTGTCAGCTTCCTTCTTGATATAGACAGCAGTAGAAAAAGTGTGATATTGACGCAATAATTACTCACCTAACAAGGAGAAAGAAATTATATAGATTGTAGACCTTCATGTCCGAGATGAATACCTCCTCGGGACACGTGACACATTAACACGAATCTGCTCGACCAAGAAAGCAAAAAATTACCCCAAGGGAAATCTTGAAAGTATTGCCCAAGATTTTACCAGCTGGCAGCGCTGTAATGCCACAGACGTCTCCTATTGGTAGATTTCTAAGACCTTATTGGAAAGATAGGACAGGAAACGTAAATAAGATTGTGATCGGAGGAGTCTAATGGAGGGAACAATTCCACAGTATAAACGGAAAGATTAAAGGTGAAATATAAATACTTCAAGGATCCTGGGACTATCTTCAAGGTCTATCCCCTAACTGCCTGTCCTATCTTAATTTACTGTACTGCTTCGACCAATTGTATTTAGCTGAGTGTGTAGATGTGGAGGGACGAGGTAGGGGAGAGTTTTCTATGGTAGAGAATCTTTATTTTACCTCTGGTTCTCCTCATCGATTTTCATTTTCTCTTCTTTAGTTCCATAATCTATATTTCGTTCTCTTCTGTTATTCTCCTTGTCTCCTATTTTTTTTATCTTGTCCTTTCTTTCTACTCTTTGATTTCCTTTAAACTTTAAACCATTATTTTATCATTTTTATTTTCGCTTTCATCTCCTCACTTCCTCTCCTTTGTCTTTCATTTCTCTCTCCTCTTCTCTTGTCTGCCTTTCTCTTCTCATTCCTCTTCTCTCCTCTTCTCTTTTCTACCTTTCTATTCTCATCCCTCTTTCGTGTATCTTTCTTCTCTTTCCTCTTAGGCTTACAGGAGTGGGAGGATGGGTGGGTGGGTAGGTGGGTGGGTGTCGTGTGATGTAAGAGGCCGTTCACACTGAATGGTTGTTTTTGGAGTAACCTTTTGGAAACAACTTTTTGGAATATTGAAGTCATTTATTTGAGCACAGAAGAAGAAAAGTGGATAAATAGGACGGGAAGGAGGAGGAGGAAGAAGTAAAAGAAAATACGTAAAATTAGCAGGAGAAAAAAGCAGGCGAGGGAGAAGGAGAACGAAACAGAGAGGGAGCTAGAGAAAATATGACGAGGATAATACCAAAGAGGAGATAAAAGGTAAGAGCAGGCCTATAATTTTATACAGTGTGAGACGGAGGTGGAGGGAAGGGGTAGTGGATTGTTGTTATTCTCAGCAGGTGGGAGAAGCGTTCGTGGATTGTAAGGACACAAACTCCGTAGATCCTGGGGTAAGGTGGGCAGGGGAGGGGGCACAGCAGGGGGGAAGGGGTACAGCAGGGGGGGAGGGGGTCAGGGCGGCTGGTGATGTGATGCGAGTTGAAGAGGGGGGGGGGGGGGGGTTGGGAGGAGATATAGATATGAGCGGGAAGAAAATTCGAGTGGGTGGAGTAGAATGAAATGGGAATGTAAGTAGGTATAGGGAAGGAAGGCCGGGTTGGGTGAAGTGGAGATGTACAGCCGACAGCATAAATTCGCGTCCATCTCATGTAGTTAATATTGCCAATATAACCAGATAGGTGCATTCTGAACCAGTTTTTATATTAACCACATATGTAATATTAGCCACATATGTAATATACCAAATGAAAACTATATCTGTAATATCTGCATTAAAATTGTATTACAACATCAATGTAACTAACACATACACAGTTGGAAATGAAGTGAACTTATGCTGCCGACTGTACTGTACTGTACTGTACTGTACTGTACTGTACTGTACTGTACTGTACTGCAAGTGTGTCGAGGAAGGAACAAGATGGGGTCAGATGAAGGGGGGGGGGGTGATATAATAATAGTAATAATATAAATAATAATAATAATAATAATAATAATAATAATAATAATAATAATAATAATAATAATAATAATAATAATAATATATATGATAATGATGATAATAATAATAATAATAATGATAATAAATATTATCATTGATTAGTGGAGTCAAGATTGACAGATATGCGGTCAATATCTGTATATCTGCCAATCTTGGGTAGAATGAAAGTGGTAATATTACGGAGGGAGAGGGTGTAGTTGTGAGTGTAGTAGTGGGTGGGGTGGGGTGGAGTGGAGTGAGGGTGTGTTGGTGGTGGTAGAACAGGATGGATTAAGGACACACAGGGGGCGGGCAACAGCTTCAATGGAGTGGGATATGTGTGCATGGGGAGGGGGGAATAGGGGACGAAGAACTGGAGAGAAGAGAGGACGAATAGAACAGAAGAGAACAACAAGGGGATGGATGGTATGGGGTTTGTAGCGTGGAGTGAGTGTGGTGCATGGGGTGTACATATATACATACGTGTGTCTGATGTGGGTGGGTTGGTTGGGGTGGAATGTGGTGAGGGTCAGGTAGGGGACACTTGTTATCGATCGAAGCCCCCTCTCTCCCTCCCTCCCCCCCCCCCCCCCCCCCCCCTCTCTCTCTCTCTCTCTCTCTCTCTCTCTCTCTCTCTCTCTCTCTCTCTCTCCCCAGACATTTCCACATCCCTCCCCTTCCTCCATCAGGTTAGGTTCCCACTCCTTCCTCTTCAATCCCTCCATCTTCCTCCATCCTGTTCTCTCCCCAATCCCTGTTCCTCATCTTTCTCCACCCTGTTCTCTCCCCAATCCCTGCTCCTCATCTTCCTCCATCCTGTTCTCTCCACAATCCCTGCTCCTCATCTTCCTCCATCCTGTTCTCTCCCCAATCCCTATTCCTCATCTTATCCTCGGAGTTATGGTGTTAACATAGTATTCGTTTTTCGAGGGATAAACAAACCTTCCCTTTGGATGTCTGCATAATAGAGAGAGTAAAGTAACAACGCAGACCTACTACATAAAATATCCACCTCTGGGATTGTCGAACACTGAGCTGACATTGAGAGTCCTTTCTCACATGGTGTTTATTTCATCCAGTAGTCAATGTATTGTAGATGGCACATGAGAATAGAATATGAAGGTTGACGTTAAAAGTGAAAGGGGGTCGTACACTATTGGTACATTGGAGTGGAGTGCTTTGATTCCTCCAAAATATGCTCTGGAACAGGACCAGAATAACAATGCTTCCCTCAATGTATCTTTTTCTCTTCCTTCTCCTTCGTTTTCCTCCCAACTTGCATTTCCTTTTCTTCATATAGGTTTATCATCATCTGACGTCCCCTTTTCTTCCTCTTCCATGCATCTATCTCTTCTTCGCCCTTCTCATCTCGTTTCACCTCCCGCCTCAAATAGATTTCGTCTATATTTTCCTCCTTCCTTTTCCCTCCATCTACCTTTTTCCTTCCCTTCGTCTCTCCAACTCCTTCCACTTTCCTCCGTTTCCTTTTTCCTTTTCCTCCGTCAACTTTTGTCTTTGTCTTCGTCTTTCCAACTCCTTCCTCTTTCCTCCGTTCCCTTCTTTCTTGGCTTCATCTACCTTTGTCTTTGTCTCACCAGCTCTCTCCTCCTCCTCCTCTTCCTCCGTTTCCTCCTCTTTTTCCTCCTCCTATTCCCCTTCTCCTCCTCCTTCTACTTCCTCCGTTTCCTCCTCTTTATTCCTCCTTCTATTCCCCCTCCAGCTACCTTCTTCCTCTCCCTCCTCTCGCCATTCCGATTTCCGCCACTCAGATCCCCGTCTTCTGCCCGTTACCGTCTGGAGGATTCGGCCCTCCGATCAACAACAAAGCTTCAGTTCAGTTTTTCCGGCCCTCTTCTCGATCTCAGTTGATTGCTTCCTCTGTATCCGCTCCAAAATGCGTCCCTGCAGTAGGTTGAAGATTGAGTCGTTTTAATGCGTATAAAATTGCGTCCTCAGAGCGGCTGACCATTGAGTCGGGGCGGTCGGTTGAATATTGGGGGTGAATATTGGTCACCATATTTGTTGACACTCCCCTGATCCAATTGGTAAAAGCTGCGTTATTTTAAGTGGGTGTAAACGGCAGCATCAGAGGTGGATAAATATTACATCAGGTCCAGCCAACACATGTGTCGGCTGACATAATCAACACAACACTGTGGAAAAGAGCAAATAAAACGAGGTCAAGTCTGGTCAGCGGTTTGGGTGGCTATCAGGTCAAGTCAGGTCAGGCACTGCAATCAGTATTAAGCGACGGGCAACATTGAAATTAGGTTAAATCAGGCCAGTGATGTAGAGAACGGATCAGATCAGATCAGATCAGGCGACATAATGACAGCAGCAACGTGTTCAGCAAAAACTATGACTGCAGGAGCCATTTCAGATAAGACTAGGGACAGTGTGCAGGAAAATTTATGGTCTGGGCTTCAATGACCGATACGACGATAGCTTTCCTTCAAGTTTATGGAGTCACCTTATATCGTCATCATTATAGTCTACCCCATTGGCTCATGATTTTACTTACTTACAAACAGCCATGAATTACGTTTTTCATTTCCTTTTCATCCTGGCCAAAAATGCACACATTCTCTCCTACGTAATAATTATGTGTTCAGTTACACGTTCTGCGTTTATTCCAGTCTTTGTAAGTTGTATAAACGTTTCCAATTGTGTTTATTTATGGAATTCTTTGCTTGCATAAAAACAACAACAAGTTAAATAAGGGAGCAGGTACATTTTTTGTCAGGTTAAAAAAAAAATAAAGGTCAGTCATGTCAGACAACACGACTAGCATCATCAAAAACGTCGTATATTCCAGTCAGGTCAGGTCAGGTCAGGTCAGCAGCACCAACATGGCAGCAGAAGGCGGGTCACGTTGCGAGTCAGGCCGCAGTAGGCAAGGGACTTAAAATTCATGAGGCTTCACTTCCACAGATATATATTTTTCCTGCCTAACCTCGAGTATCCGGGCGCTGGCAGCCAGGTTAGTGGGCGAAGAGGTTCAGGACGGGTTTTTGTCGTGTTGTGGATGTTCAGGACGGGTTTTTGTCGTGTTGTGGATGTTCAAGACGGGTTTTTGTCGTGTTGTGGATGTTCAAGACGGGTTTTTGTCGTGTTGTGGATGTTCAGGACGGTTTTTTTTCGTGTTGTGGATGTTCAAGACGGGTTTTTGTCGTGTTGTGGATGTTCAGGACGGGTTTTTGTCGTGTTGTGGATGTTCAAGACAGGTTTTTGTTGTGTTGTTGATGTTCAGGTTGTGTTTTTGGTTTGTTGTGAATGTTCAAGACGGGTTTTGTTGTGCTGTGGATGTTCAGGAGAGTTTTAGGGTTTTTTGTTATGTTGTGGAAGCTTAGGACGGATTTTTGGTTTGTTGTGGATATTCAGAACGGGTTTTTGTTGTGCTTTATATGTTCAGGGTATAATTTTGTGGTGTCGTGGAGGCCAGAGCGTATTTGTGTTTCGTTGTGGTATTCATGTCGTGTTTTTGTAGTGTTGTGAGGGATAAAGACTTGTTTTTGTCAGGGTGAAGGGCCCAGGTCATGTTTTTGTTGTGTTGTAGAGGTTCCGAGTATATCTCCGTTTGTCGTGGAGCCTTCAGACGTGTTTTGTGTTGTGTCTTGGCTTCAGTGTGCATTTTTATGAGATGTGGAGGTTAGCTTGTGTTTTGGTTGTGCTAAGGAGATCAAACAAGTCATGTTGTTGTATCGTTTAGGGTCAGTAAGTGAAGGTGCTGTAAACCTTTATGTAACTTTCATGTAATGTTTTATATTCAATGCTCAACTTTTTTTTTTCACTGCTACTCACTCACTCACACACACACACACACACACACACACGTCACGACTTCCGAACTGGCACCCAGCCACAGAGGGAAGCTGTTATGGTACCAATGAGGGTGTTATACGAGGTTCAACGTTAATATTCTCAGCACCTCACCTGAGAGGATCCGATCTCCTGACCTATAGGTTATGAGTCGAGCACACTATCCACTCAGCCACCTCCCCTACAATAATAATAATAATAATAATTATTATTATTATTATATTTAATAATTATTTACATATCTTACTTTTCGGCGTTGATAAATATACAAGGACAATTCTAAGTGATTATAATAAATCTAGAATAATAATTCTTGACGTACACTATCTTTTAATCTCAGGTTTAATTGTATAATATTTACATAAACCAACATTATGCTTATAATAATAATCTGAAAATATTAATTCTGAAGCACAATATCAGCCAACTTTAATATTTGATGTATGATATAAAAACCTCTTTTTTTGACGTATAACCGCCTCAAACCTCATTTCCCTAAGTAGGACATAATGTCTTGGGACAGCCGGTATATAAAGAGATAAGGATGTGTGTAGTTGCCTCATATTTCAGCTGAACTGTCCTCCTTCCAACACTTCTCCCTCACCTCCTGCTCTCCTCCCTCACCTCCTCACCTCCTCTATCACCCCCTATACCCTTCTCCCTCTCCTCCCAGTCTGCCATTTCACCTACTAACCTCCTATCCAATGTAAATATAGTAGTTATATTTACCTTGCTCCTATCTTTCTCCCCTATTCTCATTCTCACTGCCAATCGTAATATCTCTCCTCTCGCCTCATTTCTTCACCTCCTACCTCACATTCTTCCAAGTCTGATACCTCTCCCTCCCTACCTCCCTCATCTCGTACTTCACTCCCTCCCTCCCCTCGTACTTCACTCCCTCCCTCCATCCCTCCCTCCCCTCGTACTTCACTCCCTCCCTCCCCTCGTACTTCACTCCCTCCCTCCCTGCCTCCCTCATCTCGTACTTCACTCCCTCCCTCCATCCCTCCCTCATCTCGTACTTCACTCCCTCCCTAACAAGCGACTCTTCCATTCCCAAGATGGACTCTGTCGTATTTTCCAGCCAGTCGAAGTGTGCCATCTTTTCACCGTGTATCAACGGGGCCGCGCGCTAAAAATACCCCCACCTCGAACTCTGGAACTCTGATTTCTTAGCGAGATTATCCGGGGGAATGGACACGCCAACACCAATAGAATACTAGAGCCAAATCTAAGTATATAAGCTTAGGCGGGACAAAGACTGGCTAGAGTTTATTGGTTTTGGGACACGCATGATCAAATACTTACTACAGCATCATTGAGTGTGTTTTATATTTTTACTGATTCATGAATTATGCTATATTATAAAATGTAATAGCTGACTAAAATGTGTCATTAATATAATCAAGCTAACGCACAGTACATCCCATCATTAGTCCATAATTCACAACATCATTATTTTACATCACAACATTTCGTCAAAATTTACAATATCGTATAAAAAATCACTTGACATTAATAAACACTATATGTTGGTTAATATCACAAATTACAAGATAATCCACAACAGAACTCACAACACCATCTCATTTAATTTAAATCTTCCAGTCTCTCATTTTTCAGTATAAAGTTTAATTAAAGAGAACCAAAGTAAAATAAGCAGCAACAATTCCACAAAAATACTCCATAAAAAAGTAAAGTATATAGAGTAGTTATGATTAAGGGAGGGATCAGATAATATGAACTAACGTTGGATTGCTTACACATTTTTTCCTGGAGCCATACTCTCGTGCCCTTCCATTTTCCAAGAAATTATTTGATTCATAGACATTTTGGCTTCCCGGAGTCAGATCCTACTTGCTGCAGTGCTTGAAAAATATCATGAAACTTAGGAGACGTGCTAATTTGCGTAAGGGAAGTAATCTGGTTTGGGCAAACTCGAGTTTACTTAGGCCTCCCAACTCTACTATGAACCAAACATAACGTCTGGCCTCATAGGAAGAGATATTGGTTTCTATCATAACTCTGAGTTAATCATTAGCCTTCCCGATATCCCACAGCTGATTACTACCCTCATGACTATTTCCCATTACCAGCAACACATAATATGTATTCTGTGTCATTTTTAATCAATGGATAAATTCAACAATGACTAACTACAGGTGAGGGACAAGAACACAGTATCTCTACATTTAGAAAAATTATAGTGTCTGAGGACTTATTAAATGGTTGGCCTTCTGAAGCTTTAATAATTTCTTTAATATGTCAAGAGATATTAAGGGGATGGTAAATATTATAGTCTTAGTTTTTTTGGAGTTATTGAATCCTCCAAACAATTCTAAACAACACATCACCATTATTTTTTTTAATCTGGTCCCGTTTCCTGGCTTAGTTTGGAGGAAACATATACCTCCAATGTACCCAAAGTATATGGCCTCCTTAATGGAACTCGGAAAATTATCCAGCTATTCCAAAGACCCAGGAACCGACCCCCCATCCTCTTGGTTGTGGGTCGAGTGGGGTACCATCCACTTCATCACGGCAGCCCCACTTTGCATTTGAAAAGATTTGGGGTCTTATATTAATTCCACTTGTTAAAAGGCCTTGCAAGGTAGTTTCAAATAGGAAGGTAATAAGGGCCATAAATTTTACTTGAGGTCTGATGAATTTGTCACATCTCTTTTGAAATGTTGTGTTCTATTTGTAACTTTCGTTCTAACTTAACCTACTGTACCTACCTAACCTATCCAAACCTAACCTAACCTAACATGCCGTACCCAAACCAAACCTAACCTTAGTTAACTTAACCTACCCTACCCTACCCTACCTTAACCTAACCAACTAACTTAAGCTAACTAACCTATCTTTCCCTACCTAAACCTAACCCAACCTAACTTAACCTTACCCTAACCTAACCTACCCTACCCAACTCTAATCTAACCTCACACAAACTAACCCAACCTAACTTAACCTTACCCTAACCTAACCTACCCTACCCAACTCTAACCTAACCTCACGTAAACTAACCTAACCTAACTTAACCTTACCCTAACCTAACTTACCCTACCCAACTCTAATCTAACCTCACGCAAACTAACCCAACCTAACCTAACCTTACCCTAACCTAACCTACCCTACCCAACTCTAACCTAACCTCAAGTAAACTAACCTAACCTAACCTAACCTAACCTAAAACAAATATATGACGATGGGGAATATGTAAGAGCCATTCTTCCCATGGCTGATTGATAGACCACTTGTGTTCTGAATGGTCACGAACACTTTCCCAAGACCGTATATAGTATTTCATAACAAGAGGGGCGTAAAGACCCATTTCATCCCATGACTGTTTGATTGTGGTACAAGATAACTACCGGTAGCTATCAAATGATTAATACTTATGACAGTACAGATGGAGAGGTACTGGAGGGATTGGAAGGATACTGTGGATAGACAATACAGAGGAATACAAATGATCTACGAACAGCAACAAGAAGAAGGAAACGAAAATAAGAATAAAGAAGGGTTGATGAAAAAAAAAAAGTGTCAGTTTTTACAGATGGCGTGAAGGAGAGATAAAAAAAGACACGAGAGGAACTGATTATGGTCACAAAAACTATGACTACTGAAAGATGATATTGGGATGACAAAGTAGGCGACTGGAAGGAAGGATGTACAGATAGTCAGAATGGTAGAATTTAAGGAAGTGTGGGCGTAGGGGACAAGTTTGGGGTGGGTAGAAAGCCTGTCCCCTATTCCTGCAACCCCCTAACCCCCCCCCCCCCCCACAAGCCTGTCCCCCTACTCCCGCACCCACCGAAACCCCCCGCACCCCCCTAAACTCCTCCCAAGCCTGTCCCCCTATTCCCGCACCCCCTAAATTAAAGTGGAAGGTGGAAGAGTCTGGAGTACATAGGTGGTGAATAGGATGTAAAAAATGAATAGATGGATGATAGGGTTTAAAAATGGATGGAGTAATTAAGGATATAAGTTGATGGATGATAAATATAGAACATAATGGGATGGTGGGGATTAAAAGAGTAAAAAAAAGAGAGTTGAATATATATGGATTAGGATTTGAATGTAAGGATGGCAGGACTTAAAGGTGGATGGGTATTGAGTTATAAAGGGGTGAGGATGAAAGGTGTATATAGTTTTTAAAGATGGAGAGAGGGACAACACCACCACAGGTATGAGGAACACCACGCATCACCACACATTATGTACAGTACAGTACTCCATGCACATGTACTGTACACACGTTATACAATACATACAGAATGCATACGTTTACACATAGACGTAAGGACACACAGAAACGAATGCAGTATTACAAGCATACACAGCAGACACTCGGGTATACACACTTGCATGCACACACACACACACACACACACATACACACACACACACACACACACACACACACACACACACACACACACACACACACACACACATATATATATACACACACACACACACACACAGGGCAGGATGCAAACTCTTCCCGTAAATCATGAAAAAAGCTGGCAGATTTACGCTAATGAGAGAAAAAAGCTCGACTCGATTACGACCGAGAGGCGTGTTTACCGGGAGTGTGTGTGTGTGTGTGTGTGTGGGAAGTGAGGGAGTGGGTGAGGGAGGAGTGGGGGAGAGTGGGTGAAGGAGGAGTGGGGATGAGGGAAGAGGGGGAGAAGTGAGGGAAGTGTGGCATGGGGGGGGGAGAGGGAAGTGAGGGAGCGGGGGATGAGGAAAGAGTTGCATAGTGGGGGGGTGAGGGAAGAGTGGTGGATGGGTGAAGGAGGAGTGGGGATGAGGGAGGAATGACGGGGAGGGAGGTGAGATGGGGAATATGGGAATTTAAGAGTGAGAGAGAGAGAGAGAGGGGGGGGGGGGGGTGTTGAGATCTGTTTGAGGGGCTGGGGAGGGGGGAAGGGGGGAGTGCGAGGTGTGTGGGGTGTGGGGTGAGCTTAAGGTCTGAGGAAAGAGGGGAAGTTTGAAGGAGGTATTTTGTAGGATTCAAGTACGAGGAAACAGACAGGATTAAAAGGGATATTTTTTGCGTAATCAGGATTGAGGTCTGGGGAAAAGGGAGGGATTAATGGAGATGGGGTACCAAGGGATCTGATTTAGGGATTGGGGTCAATATTAAATTAAGAGGGGGGGGGGAGAGGGAAGGGATTTAGGTCTTTGAGATGGAAGATTTTTAAGGGAAAGGGGAAGGAAATTTGAGAGAAAGATGCATGGAGGTGTGAGAAGAGGAAAGCCATGAGAGGGTGGGAACGAAAGGAGAATTTAGGAGATTTGAAGAGGAGGAAAGAAGCATTAAGGAGAAGGTTTGAAGTCTGAGTGTGAGGAAGTAGAGGTGGGAAGGAAGAGAAGGCGTTTGAGTAAGTAAGAGGGATGGGGGTGTGATCTGGAGGCTATGAGAGAGAGAGAGAGAGAGAGAGAGAGAGAGAGAGAGAGAGAGAGAGATGTTAGGGACGTTGGTGGTATGAGGGGTAAACGTACGACGGTATTGAGGTGCCTCGGTAAGTAGAATGGAGGATAGAGTAGCGAGGGCTGGTATAGGAAAGGGGTTAAACTTGGGTATGAAGGCAAACGAGAAGAAAGTGAGGTGCCTGAATGTGTGAAAAGGAAACGAGAGTAGCGAGAATTTGTTTGGGGAGGGGATTAAAGGTGTGACTGAGAAGAAGCAGTAAGGAATGGAGGTGTCTGGATATATAAGCTTGGCAGGCTGGTAGTGAGTTGGAGGTAAACATTTGATCATTGCTCCCCAGATAACAGTGTTTGTTTTGTATATTTCTATACTCATCTGATTACTCCTCTCTCCCTTGCTTGGTAATTATGAGTCACCGTGCAACTCAATGCATAATGTTGTTTAATAGATGATATAATTCTGTATTGCTGGTTTCTTGTGATCCTATTTACTGGTGTCCAAACACGAGGGTCTTTTGAATTGAATGGAAATGTATATGCAACATTATTCATACATATAAAATATAATGTAGTAACACTTGAAAACTTAGAGCAATGTATATTAATCTCACAGATGAAATGCATATATATAATATAATTACAACCAGTTCCCAGTCAGACCATATAGGTAATGGTTTCTGTGAAATTGCCTGTCATCTCTTTGACAAATAACGTTACAACATCATTCAACTCACATTCGGCTCGTAGGACTGATGTGGATTGATGCTACAGTGTGTGGATTGATGCTACCTGATTTGACGTTTGACTGTGAATACGACACATAGGCTTACGATAACATTTTTAGTCATGGCATGGATTAATTAGAGTGATTGAGTGTAGACGGCAGGAGAACTGGATGAAAGTGGTGGCAGGAAGAGGAAGGGATGGAGTAGAGGCGGCGTAAGGTTAGTTGGTTGACATGGGAAGATTGATAGGGAAATATTTATTGCAATCCATATTGTCTATGCCTTTGATAATTTTAAAAACATGGATTAAATCTCCTCTTAATCTACGTTGTGTTAATAGGAATATATTTAGTCCTTTTAGCCACTCCTTGTACGTTTTGTTCCTTAGACTTGGCATAATTTTAGTAAAACTACATTGGACTCATTCCAATTTTGCTATATCTTTCTGGTAGTACGGGCACCAGGCTTGAACACAGTAATCCATAATGGGACGGACCAAGGTATTATACAGAGTGAGGATTGTGGCTTTAGACTTATATTTGAATGCTCTGTCAATAAAGCCAATAATTTTATTTGCTTTCTTAATTACTTCCGTACACTGCTGACATAGTTTTAGGTTACTTGATACTGTTACTTCTAAGCCTGTCTCTCGGTCTACGCTTTTGAATTGAGTACCATTCAACGAGTAGTTTGCTGATATGTAACGATATCAGATGTGGAACACCATCCATTTATCTGCATTAAAGAATATTTGCCAATGTTCGCCCAATTTGACAATTTCTCGAGATTATCTTGCATTTCATTAGTTTGTTCATTAGTGAGTGCTGTATTTGCAATTTTAATGTCATTGGCGACTTCGATATTGTGCATGAGAGGCCTTCGTTTATGTCATTTGTGTAAACTAGGACTATAATTGGTCCTAAGACTGACCCCTGTGGCGTTCCGCTTGTAATGCCAGTCCATCTAGATGATCCATTCATTACAACATGATGTTTTCGGTTGCTAAGCCAGTTCTCTATCCATCTTACTATATCGCCTTGGATTCTGCATAATTTGAATTAATTTATTAAATGTTTTTGGTGAACTTTTGGAAATCTAGATAAATTATATCTAATGTTTTACTCTTATTGTATTAATTGAAAATGTCATTTAGGACGTCTATTAAGTTCGATAAGCAAGAACGTTTATTACGAAAACCATGTTGAGTGTCTCTAAGTAAGTTGTTTCCCCCTAAGTGATTTGTAAATCTATCTCGTATGTCTCTAGCATTCTGCATACGACCGAGGTTAGGCTGATGGGGCGATAGTTGCTAGGTAGAGATTTGCTGCCTTTTTTAAATATTGGTGTTACATTAGCGAGCTTCCATTCGTCAGGTATTGTTCTAGTGTGTAAATAGAGAGAGAGAGAGAGAGAGAGAGAGAGAGAGAGAGAGAGAGAGAGAGAGAGATGTATGGGTGGAAAGGAAGAATAGGGGGATCGTTGTCTGAGAGGCGGGAGCAGAAACATATATAACAGGTTGGTTGGTTGTTTGGGAGAGGTGGAAGAAGGTCGAGTAAGGGGAACTGGAGAGAGGGTTGGGGAGACGGTAAGGAAGGATGGAAGGAAGGAAGGAGAGAGAGAAGGTTGGGGAATAGATAAGGAAGGGAGGAAGGAAGGAGAGAGAGAGGGAAGATTGGGGAATAGATAAGGAAGGAAGGAAGGAAGGAGAGAGAGGGTGAGGAATAGATAAGGAAGGAAGGAGAGAGAGAGGGTTGGGGAATAGATAAGGAAGAAAGGAAGGAAGGAGAGAGAAGGTGAGGAAAAAATAAAAAAGGAAGGAAGATAAGATACGAGTGAGTGAAGCAGTAGGTAAAGGACTAACTAGTGTAGGAACAGAGGAGATGTACAGTATAATGAGAGAAGAGCTGGAGAGGAGGTGAAGGGATGCAGAAATGTGTGGTTTAGAGGATGGTTGAGCTGGGTTAGAGGGAGCGTGGTGGGGGAGAGGAGGAGTTAGCTTTTGGAATGCCGGAGGGGATATTAAAGGGGAATGGCAAGATCAGGAGACGTGGTAAGAAAGGAGAGTGGAGTATAAAGATGTTAAAAGGGAGTAGAAAAGAGGCAGCAAGAGAAAACAGATAAATACACAATGAGAAAACAGGAGACTCTAGTAATGGGACTGTGTATAATTATTATATAAACATATGACTATAAAAGAAGGAACGGGAGGAGGGACGGAAAGGATAAGGCAACTAACAATAAATGTATAGAAAAGAATGTGAGGAGGGAATACTATAATAGACGCATAGGAGGCTGGGAAGTAAGCAGCAGTACAGTATTACAGAACTGCGGCTAAGGGAAGACGAGAGAGATGGTCTGCATGAGGAGGAACGAGTTTAAAATTTCATTATTAAGGGGTTTACAGTACGTGACCAGGGGTTGGGCTCAGGACTTAAGTTGCTCCCACATATCTCCACCACTCCAGTTTGTTACTATAATTGCTGGGGTTTACTTCGGACTTGGCCCTCACCAAGCACAAACATACACTTTGCTCCAGATATACCAAATATAATCCTTGATATTTGGTGACATATGGAGAAAGGGGTGCTGATGGTGTAATGATTATTATGCTCGCCATTAAGCGAGATATCCCGGGTTCGATTACCGAGTCAGTGTTGTTGATGAACAATTTTCCCAGCCCCCTATGTCCTTGCTCACTTAGCAGTAAGTAGGTACCCGGCTGTAAAAACGAGGATTGCAACCTTGTAGGCTGGGGGAAGATGTGTTGATGTAACAAGACTGACTGCCTTAAATCAGGCGTCATCATCATCATGGAGCGGAAAATATCACCTTGAGAGGATGCAAGGAGGAAATACAGTACATAACACAGATGAGTTTGTTAAGGAGGCAAACCTGAGCAGCACTCTGATAACGAAAGGTAAAGGAAAAGATCCTAAATAAACTAAATATGATGAAGATTAGCAATATAACAAGAGGCCAAATTAATAAATTTAAAGCTTTATGCCGTGGGATGGGAAAAGATAGAAGCCTTCAAGAGAAATTAATGAAAGGAAACAAGTAGTTGGTAGAGAATATTATTATTCAAATAAAGGTTAATAGATAAAGCGGAAAGAAACGATCAGACTAAATGACTGATCCAAGATAATGGTAATTAGAGAAACATTGTACAGGAAAGAATATAAAGGGTGGATAAGGATAGATTATTATAATTATTTTTTAATGTAATCACATCTTGCAAAATTATAAAAACTTAGACACTTATATGGATACTATAATTTTGGTTTACATCGGAGCGTCTTAATTACTCCTAAAGTGTGCCAGGAAACAGGACAAGATTAATAAAATAAAATGGTGGACGGTTGCTTGGAATAATTTGGTGAAATAATTTGCTCCAGATTTACCAACACCATAGTATTCCCTTTAAGGAAGACAAATATTGAAAACCAGTTGGAATATTTTTAACCTTACGATCCGGTGTTGTCAGAATTATATGCATATGTCAAAACAAGAAATGGACCACAAGAAAAGCAGAGTGTTTGATTTCCACCAGAGTGTTGTCAAAGTGAATGTTTTGACAAAATCTTTACACTTTGCATCTGTTGGAGTGCGGAAGTAAATCAAAATAATCTTGGGTTCCGTCAGAACAGCGGAGGAAGGAAATTTTACCGCTCAAGTCCCCTTATAATGCAGACGTGTTCGTGCTACCAAAAATATGTTACATTCGGCTGGCAGAATATAAAGACAGAAAAACTAACTTTGATGTTCCATAAAAAAAAAATAATAATAATAAAAAGAAACGTTTCCATGTCTTCCAAAGGTTTGTTGTATTTGTTGTGTCACACGCAGACGTTCGAACCTTACTGAACTATTGTCTCCAGAAGAGTATAGTGTGGCCATAAACTTTTACACATATCGGGCAGCGAAAGTTTGGGAAGTTAAAATATGCGTTCGACTCCTGTTAAAGATACTGCAAACAGGAGAGGACAGCGCTCCAGCCTCCAGTCTCCTTAACATATTGTCAGCAAAGGTCACGTTCATGTACCAGGAACGTTTAGCATCAGATTGTCAAGAGTGCCGACGAAATAATTTATATAAACATTCGAATTCCCTTGTAGTACTTGTATTGTCGTCAGAATGTCTAGCTTCTCTCTCTCTAAAACAAAAACAAAAAACATTCGAATCCTCTTAGCACAGGTTCTCCCCCACTTTCTCCTCTTCCACTATTTCCCTCCTCTTCCTCCTCCTCTGTTTCTCTCTTGTCCTTCCCCATCTCTCTCTCCTCCTCTCTCCGCCCTCCCTTCTCTCCATTCTTCTTTTCTCTTAAGAAGGTTTCTCTTTAATATGTCTCCATTGTCCTTTAGCGGAAGTATACTTTTATATATATATTTTTTTTTCACGGTTCTAAAGCGAGGTAGTTAGCTATTATGATTATTATAATCTTGACGATGATAATAGTAATATTCACAACAACTACAACATCAATGATGTTGATGATGATAATGATGATAATAATAATAATAAAAAATATAAAAATAGTAATAACACAATTATGAATTAAATATAATTAAAGTAATAATAATAATAATAATAATAATAATAATAATAATAATACAATATATATAACAGAATTATTTCATCAACAACAAACGCCTTGGATGTGACTAGAATTTTTTAAATTAAGGTACTGTACAATGAAAGGTCCCGAGCAATTCCCGTCAAATTAAACACGAACTTACATATTTAAGTTACTCCCTGTTTATGTCTCAGTTTTCCTCTCGGTTAGTAATGAGTTTGTGAACAAGTTTATAATAACTGGATACGTCTTTAATTAAATAGTCTGACGTTTAAAGGACTTGGTAGGGAAGTTAGAGGAAGGAAGGAATGACCCCGAGTTAACTATCATGAAGGCGGGGTAGTGAACAAGGCTTGTGAATTTTGTTGAGTAGAGAATGAGAGGAAGGGATGAATGGAGTTAAGGGGTAAAGTTTTGTGTTGGTAAATCCGGAGCAACTGAATCCTCCAAACTATTCCAAGCAACAGAACACTATTAGTTTGGCTCTTCTGGTCCTGTTTCCTAGCATATTTTGGAGGAATCAAGGCACTCCAATGTACAGTACCAAAAAAGTATGACCACCTCAGTGATTACAAGGCTGGGATAGAAGACAACGCTATATAGTGTGGAGGTGTGTGTGTGTGTGTGTGTGTGTGTGTGTGTGTGTGTGTGTGTGTGTGTGTGTGTGTGTGTGTGTGTGTGTGTGTGTGTGTGTGTGTGTGTGTGTGTGTGTGTGTGTGTGTGTGTGTGTGTGTGTGTGTGTGTTTGTGTGTGTGTGTGTGTGACGAGCGTAAGGCAGAAACGACTTGTAGGGTTGTGAAGGGAGGTAAGGAGAGGAGGACTGGGAGTGATTATTATTATAGGGCTCTAGGCTGGGTTGGAAGGACACAAGGAA
Source organism: Petrolisthes manimaculis (assembly GCA_034508575.1). Taxonomy (NCBI): domain Eukaryota; kingdom Metazoa; phylum Arthropoda; class Malacostraca; order Decapoda; family Porcellanidae; genus Petrolisthes; species Petrolisthes manimaculis. The sequence goes on from JAWZYT010001381.1 coordinate 326,627, forward strand.
AACAAGGGAGCAATTCTAAGAAGGGGCACCATTGTGTGAGTGGAACTGCTTTTGAAAACCCTTCCACCCTATTCCTCTCTCTACTTCTCCCTCTCTACTTTCTTTACCTTCAATCCTTCCTTCCATTTCCTAATGTACCCTTTCCTTTCTTTTCTCTATCTTTCCTTTACTCTTGTTCGTCTCCATTACCTTTTTTTAGTGATATTTTTTTGTTTATCCCACTTTATTCTTATTCCATCTTTCCTTTCCTCTCCCTCTTTTCTATTCTCTCTGTTCCCTCCCTTCCCTGTTGTTGTCTCCATCTCTTATCCATTTTTTGCCTTCTTTCTCTCCCTTCCCTTTCCCACTCTCATCTCCCCTTTCCCTCTCCCATTTTCATTCTACCCCCCATCCCTCTCTCTTGTTTCCCCTCTTTCATAATCTTTACCCCAATTCCCTTGTTCCTTTTTTTAAGAGTTGGGGAAGGGGGGTGGGGGTGGGAGGGAGAGAATATTTATAATTTCAGTTATCTTTTTCTGTCCTTCCCCTCCCTTCTACTTTCTTCATATTTTTATTATTTTTCTCATTTCCTCCAATCGGGTTTTAAAATGTGATCTCTTCTCTTCTATTTCCCATCATTCTCCTTCATATTCGTTTTTTTTTGTTCGTCTTTCTTGTTACTTTTCAGTATCTTTTCCCCCTCTATCTTTTTCCTTTTTTTTCTTACGTTCTTATTAATTTCTCTATATATTATTTTTTTAGTTTTCCTTTCCCCTTTTCCAGTTTCCTATCAAATATATCATTATCTTTTTTTTATCAATTTCTGTTGTTTATGAATATACAAACACAAAACATTCGATATATAGAACCAAACAAAGCTCTACTACTACTTTGCTCTCACTATTAAATATAAAAATTCCTCTTTCAATACAGTAGGGAAAGTGTAAAAAATAAATAAATAAATAAATAAATAAATAAATAAATAAATAAATAAATAAATAAATAAACAAATAAATAAATAAATGAATGAATAAATAAATAAATAAACGTAACATTGATCCAAGTGCATTTCTGATTACCACAAAAAATGTAATAATTTCTTCATTACTGGTCAGCAACTCAGTCCTTAATATTAATAAATTAAGAATACTTATAAACACTCGTCTAAAACCTTTTGAAGTATTGTGTAATTTAGCGATAAATACACAGTGAAGCAAGCACATAAATAAACAAACAAAATAACAGCAAACAAATAAGACAAATAAGAAAAAATATTAGACAAACAATGTAGACAAGCAAATCAACCGACCGACCATGTAACCCTTTTGGCTAAGGTAATAAATAAACTGTCTAACGATTCAAGCCCTTCAGCAACAGGAGAGAAAAACAAACAACATTTATTTACATATTTTCACCGAGTCAGGGAGGAGTAGGAGTAGGAGTAGTAGTAGTAGTAAGAGGAGTAGTAGTAGTAGTAGTCGCAGGATGATGCCTGTGAATATTGTTCGAAATATGTCATGTTGTTTATAGGGAATATCTATAATATTTTTATGCATAGGATTTATATTTATATTCTTTATTATATGATTTTTTATTACCTTCAGACATTCTTGGGGCATTTCAAGTTAGAGGTATTCTGTTTTAATTATACGAAGAGCTTTTCCAATCCTTTCCTCTTCTGCATGATTGTCCCTTGCTCCCTCTCTCCTTTCCTCCTTCACACTTTTCCTTCACTCCGTCCTTGCCTTCCCCTCCACATAACCACCTTTTCCTGACCTCGGCTACATCCCATCCCTCGTCTCTTTGAGTTTCCCTTATCCACGCCACTGTGTCCCTTGGGTGTCTTACTATACCTTCCACACTCTGCTCCCAGTGAACCGGTCCTCTTCACCACATCTCCTTTATCACTTCCAACTCGGCACAGTCCTCTCTTGATACTCCTTACATACCGCTGTCTCCCAAGTCACTCCTTAGTTCCCAAAACCTTCTCTGAAATCTCCACAAGTCTTCCCTGAACACTGCTTCCCTGCCTCAATCCTCCCTGAACGTTTGCTATCTCTAGACACTCCTCTCTAGACACTCCCTATCCACTCCAACCCTCCCTGAACGACGCTCCCTGTTTATCAGACTCTTACCTTCATGAACTCTCTAGTGTCCCTCCCTCTAACACACATGAGTTCCCCAAGTACAGTCCACATCTCTGCTCTTCCTTGCCTGTCATCACCTAACCTTACTCTCGTCTTCTTCGTCTCCATCCCACTAGAGTTCTCCTTCTCTGAACCTACTCACTCAGACTTTCCTTTAGGGGAGATTTCATATGTTTGTGAATTGGATGGTTTCTGATTTCTCCAAACTATATTGCAAAACCGACCCCCTATCAGTACCATTGAAGACGTCGGTTTTCAGGTATAGTTCGGAGGAATCAGGAGCCTTCCAATTGACCAACAAAAAACTCTCCCCACTTCTTTCCTCTCACCCTGACCCTCAAATAGCCCTTATACGCTGTCCCTCCTTTTGTGTTCATTTTCTCCTTTTCCCCCCCATTCTCCTCATTCATCCCTTCCCCTTTAATTCCTTTCCTCCATATCTCCCTCTCCCCTCCTCTTGCTCTCTTTTACTCCTTTTATTTCCTGAGCCCTTTCCCTTTCTCCCTTGCCTTTATATTCCCTTACCAGCAACTGTCCTTCCTTTCACTCCCCCATTCCTATTTTTTGTGTTTACTGACCTTTCCCATTTTCCTTTTAATAATTTTCAAGTTGCTGCTCCATCGCCCTAATTAAACTCCTAATGACACTTTTGACACTGCTCCCCCCCTTGACCTTGACCCCCTTCACTCTGCCCTCTTCACCCTACCCTCTTCACCCTGCCCTCTTCACCCTACCCTTTTCACCCTGCCCTCTTCACTCTGCCTCCTTCACCCTGCCTCCTTCACCTTGCCTCCTTCACCTTGCCCTCTCCACCCTGCCCTCTCCACCCTACCCTCTCCACTCTGCCCTCTTCACTCTGCCCCACAGTTACCCTTCCCCCTGCCTACCCCCTACCCCCCACCTCTACCTGCCACCTTTCTTGTCATTCCCCGAGGCACTCTCTCTTCCTCTTTAGCTCTCGTTCTCTATCTTTCTCCCTCCCAGCCTCTCCCTCCCCCCTCCCCCTCCCTTTCCTTGGTCTGACCTCTTCCTCCGTCTTATTGTTGTTGGAGGAGTTGCTCTTCCTCTTTCTTTTCATTCACTTCCCCCTCATTCTCATTCTCTTCCCTTTCCCTTTCCTCTCCCTTTCTTCTTGTTGTCCTCCTCTTCATTTCATTTTTTTTTTCATCTTTGCTTTCGTTATCTTTCTCATAAAAATAAAAATAAAAATAAAAATAAAAATAAAAATAAAGATAAAAATAAAATACAGACAAAAATAAAGACAAAAATAAAGACAAAATAAAGACAATGACAATGATAATGACAATGACAACAACAACAACAACAACAACAACAACAAGACATCATTCGATGGCAACACCGCCCCAGCGACCACTCGCCCTTTGCTATCTTTATTTTTTTGTGACCTTGACCTTCGACCGATTTTGCCCAAAAGTTAATCATTTTGTTTTATGATGAATAACTATCAATAGAAAAAAAATCAACATATATAATAATAATAATAATAATAATAATAATAATAATAATAATAATAATTATTATTATTATTGTTATTATTATTATTATTATTATTATTATTATCATTATCATTATTCTCCTTTTCAACCACTTCCTCATTATTTCCCTCTATTCTCCCAGTTTTCAAGTGTTGTTTACGAAAACCATCAGCTCCCTTACTTCCTTATTCCCTCACTCCCTCCCTTCCTCACTCCTTTCCTCACTTCCTTCCTCCCTCCCTCAGTCCCATCCTCCCTCCTTCAATCCTATCCTCTCTCCTTCCCTCTCTCAATCCCCTTCCCTTACTCCTTTGTTCCCTCCACCTCCATGGTTCCCTCCCATTCTCCCTCTTTCCCTCACTCCCTCCCTTACCCCCTTTTTGCCTCACTCCTTCACTTACTTTATTACTCTTGCATGTATTACTTTGTTTTACTTTATTCGTGTCATTTACCTCTTTCTTGAACGAGTCATACGCAGTGTTCTATTTCACTTTGATTCCCACGTTTCATATCCTTTTACACACACACACACACACACACACACACACACACACACACACACACACACACACCTTACTCTGTCTAGCTTTATAATTACATCTTCTTTTTCCTTTTGCATGCACATGTTTCATACACAATACTCTATATTACCGTATATAATTTATTTCCTTAATTCTTCAACTAGTATCCCAATCATTAAAATGCACTAACTTCATTTACAACACATAACCACTGTAGGAGAATATCACACAGACGTCAACAAAACTTTAGGGATATAATTTTTATGGTTCTGAAATTTATAGAGTGAATTGGAACTGGTTTTTTTTTTTTTTTATCGTGCACATCTTTTATCTATATACAACATCTTTTCGTCTCGTCTGTACTTACCTACAATTTACTGACGAGCATTATCAAGGTACATTTTCGTTCTTCCTCCGTCCTTAATCTCCGTACTCGGGTCATTCATGCTATACCTTCGTCTGGATTGGCACGTGTCCTCTGAACCGGTGAAGGCAAGCTGGAAGACAGAGGAAGACTTAGTATGACCAAAGGACTGAGAAATATGTGTCAGTTTGATACACTTTTGATACATTGGAGTGCCATAGTTCCTCCAAAATAGGCCAGGAAACAACAGGACCAGAAGAACACAACTAATGGTGTCCTGTTGCTTGGATTAGAGTGCAGGAATCAGTTGCTCCAGATTTACCAACACTGTACTACAATAATTCATATGAAGGCGACTTACTGGACTAACGACGTCTCTCAGTCTGTGGGTACGAAATAGATCGATCCTCCAATAACACAGAGGGACACAAGTCATATTATACTTGTATAGTGAAAAGGATTTAGTAAGTTAGTAACCCTCCAACCTACACACGATTCTTACAGGACGACGAGAAGCATTGAATCCAAACAAAGCAAGATGTCAGGTCACGTATTGAGGTAGATGTGGTCTTGGTAAGGATTTATAGTGAATAAGATGTTGTTGTGGTGGTGGTTGTTGTTGTGGGGCGAATTGGGGGCTACTGATCCCTCCAAACTGTATATATATATATAAATATAAATAAAGTGTACCAGTATTATGGTCCAGTTAAGATGAATCAATATCCTTCAACATTTTATCACCCCTAACATTAGTGTGAAAAACATGTTCAGTACATAAACATAAATGCAACAACCTACTCCATTATAATCTTAACTGCTTCTCTATAATCTATGGTGTTGGAAGTGGTCGAGTTTGCTCAGTAGGGACAGGAGTGGCGTAAGTAAACAGGTTGGTGGCACCGTAAATATGAGCTGGGACAGGCATTGATGATTTTTATGGATATCCTATGGGTTGATATATCGTAACAGCTCATGCGTTATTATGAGTTTTTTTTTTTTGGGGGGTAGCAAGGGCTCAAGCATTCACTCACTCATTCATTCGTTTATTCACTCACTCACTCACACATTTACTCCATGCATTCACTCCCTCACTCATTCCTTCACTAACTTATTCATTCACTCCCTCACTCACTCATTCACTCCGTCACTCACTCAATCCTTTATTCACTCACTAACTCACTCATTCACTCACCTCTTCATTCACTCACTCACACGCTTACTCCTTTACTAACTCATTTATCCACATATTCACTCACTCATTCATTCACTCATACACTTATCCACTTACTGTTTTATTCCTGCCTTTTAAAAATACATCTACTTCTTATTCCCCTCACTCTAGCCTTTCTTATTCCCCTCACTCTAGCCTTTCTTATTCCCCTCACTCTAGCCCTTCTTATTCGCCTCACTCTATAGCCCTTTTATTCCCCTCACTCTAGCCCTTCTTATTTCTCCCTCCATCCCATTTCAGACGTCATTAATTCACTCCTTCATTTCCATGCCCTCACATTCCTCTCTCTCTCTCTGTCTCTGTCTCTGTCTGTCTGTCTCTCATTCCCACTCTTTCTCTCTCTCTCACTCCCCCTCCCTCCCTCCCTCTCTCTCTCTCTCTCTCTCTCTCTCTCTCTCTCTCTCTCTCTCTCTCTCTCTCTCTCTCTCTCCATAAACTCCCCATCCTACACTCCCCTCTACCTAAATATTGTTTCCTCTTTACTTAAATGAGGTTCTCTCCTTCTCCCTCTTTCACACTCTCTTTATCACACACTCCCACTCACCCTCTCAGGGAATTAACCAACACCCTTCTTCAAGCTCCCTCACTCTTCACTCATAATCTCTCATTCTCAGTCACTCTCCATGTAGCACACACACACACAGTACCGTACACATACACACACACACACACACAGTACCGTACACATACACAGACATGCACAGTATAAATTTCACACAAACACACGCACAAACACTCACAGATAAACTCAAACTCAAACTCTCTCTCTCTCTCTCTCTCTCTCTCTCTCTCTCTCTCTCTCTCTCTCTCTCTCTCTCTCTCTCTCTCTCTCTCTCTCTCTCTCTCTTTCATTTTATATCTAGCATTTTTCCTCTCTCTCACTTACTTCTCTCCTCTCTCTCTCTCTCTCTCTCTCATTTTTTATCTCGCATTTTCTCTCTCATTTTTTATCTCGCATGTTCTCTCTTTCTCTCTCATTTTTTATATCGCATGTTTCCTCTTTCTCACTTACTTCTCTCCTCTCTCTGTTTCTCTCCCTCTCTCTCTCTCATTTTATATCTAGCATTCTTCCTCTCTCTCACTTACTACTACTACTACTATTACTTCTCTCTCTCTCTCATTTTTTATCTCGCATGTTTCCTCTCTCTCACTCACTTCTCTCCCCTCTCTCTCTCTCTCATTTTATATCTAGCATTCTTCCTCTCTCTCATTACTACTACTACTACTACTACTACTACTACTACTACTACTACTACTACTACTACTACTACTACTACTACTCTCTCTCTCTCTCTCTCTCTCTCTCTCTCTCTCTCTCTCTCTCTCTCTCTTCAGGGTAACTTTGCAACAACCGGGTTTAAAAATACGGCCTTTGTACCTCACTAATGTCCGCTGTTAGGTCCTTTGCGCTCCCACTCTTTGTCTTCTGGTGAGGCAGGAAGGGAGAGAAGGAAGGAGGGAGGGAGGGAGGGAGAGAAGGAAGGAGGGAGTCAGGGTAGGGGTAGAGGGAGGAGGGGAAGGGAGGAGGAAGAGGAGATAAGGGGAGGATGAGGGAAGGTGGCAGAGGAAAGATGAAGAGGGCTAGTTAGGAGGAAGATGGGAAAATGAAGAGAGGAATGCACGGGAAGGAATAGAAAATAAACCTGAAGGAAAGGAGAAAAGGAGGAAAGGAGCAAGAGTTGAGGATCCTAAAGCCAAGAGAAGAGAAAGGGAAAAAGAAGGAAGAAGGATATGCTAATGTAGAGAATGAGGAGAGAGGTTACTTTAAAGAAATCAAAGGGAAGCGGGGAGGCGGTGGCAGAGTAGATAAAGTGATGGACTGCGAATGGCAAGAGCCCGGTTTCCAGTCCACGAGAAACGTCTGGTATTTTTCAGAGGTGATCTGATGTTGATTAATTATCCTGGCAACATCGACACGACAAGAAAATATCCCCTACATCGTCGTCAATATTCCAGGATGCTGTGAGTGACGTTGCAGCTGTCCTTCTCTCCTGATAGTGACGTGTAGAAATAAGGTGTCGTCATAGTGGGGCAACAGAGAAGAGAAAACACCTAATAATCTCTGGGCCTTGCAAGTGTCACGGGATATACTCAAGACCAATAGAATACTAGAGAGGTCATCCCATCAGATCCCCGTGGAGTTACTGTCTCAATAGCAGCGTGATGGCTGGTCTGTGAGTGAATGGGTGTACGGTCTGGGTCAGGCTGGTGGTCAGTATTCATTTGACAAGTGACACACAGCTACATCCTCTCCTCTCCTGGTCCCTGGGTTTGCTGGGTTAGTCTACTTTAACATAGGAATGCCTGTTAACTGTGTTGTAGCTGGACGCCCTGCACTGTTCAAGGAAAACGGAAATTTAAGTTTCTATAATTTCCCAAAGATGTGGAGTCCAGAAGTGAGTTGGTTAATCTCTGCTAGAGGAATCTTATTTATCCATCCACTTCAAGAATAAGTAGCCGTCATTTTGGTGCAAAGGCATTCCAAACAAATTAAAAATATGAATTACTTCGCATTTAAACACCATCCACATCCTCTCTCTCTCTCTCTCTCTCTCTCTCTCTCTCTCTCTCTCTCTCTCTCTCTCTCTCTCTCTCTCTCTACGTGCCCAAGCCATTAATATATGAAAAATATCCTATACAATACATCCGATGCCATCTTGGAGGACGCTCGGAGCAGCGAAGAAACAAAAAAGAGGAATTAATGTAGAGTTGCCAACCTGAATTATTTGGAGGAGCTAAACTCACTCCCTTAGCGCTAAAGAGGCGATATTTTTAATAAAGGGTCGACAAAACCTGTAGATATTAATTATTTCTTACTCATTATTGCATCTCTGATATGATGAAGATACAACAAAATCCACAACAAAGACACAAAACGGAGCTACAAAAACACGCTAAGGCTCAATTTTTTTTTGGAAGATCACTTTAAAAGGAGCCAAATCTAGTTGTAAAAGCAGTAGATTGGCAATTCGGCACATACGGGATCTCACCTTCTTGATAACCCTTGAAGACCTCTCTAGTCTATTGGTCTTGGGGCTACTGACAGCCTATAAAGAACGAATAGGAAGGTAAAGGAAGGTGAGTTGATGATAGTGAAGAAAATATAGGAAGGGCAGAAGAGAGGAGAAGTGTTTCTAACGAGAGAGAGAGAGAGAGAGAGAGAGAGAGAGGTTACCGTGAAAGAAATGGGGAAAAGGAGGCAGAGAGAGAGTTCTGTATTTTGTATCTTTTTCCATTTGATATTATTATTGTATACACTTTCATTAGAGAGCCACAGTCTAACCCCGAGGCCAAATGGAACGATGTTTAACAGAGATTTCCACCCATTTTTCTGGACATTGGACTTTTCCCTTTCATCGCCTCGTAGTGTTGTTGTGTTTTGAGTTCTCCACCAAGAATTGCCATGGTTTCGTCTCGTTAAGGGGAGATTTTTTTGCTGGTGAAGTGGAAGGTCTCTGATTCCGCCAAACATTGCCAAGAAACAGATATCCTATTAGTATCATTGATGGCGTTCGTTTTCTGGTATAGTTAGGAGGAATCAGTAGCCTTCCACTTTACCAACAAGATAATCTCACCTTAAGGTTGCATCACGAAAGAATAGACAGAATCAGATTATAATCATCTACAGTGCTTTTAATTCTAAAGGGCATATTTCAACCCATATTTTCCTGATGAAGAATCATAATATTAATCCAATTGATATATTGATCAAACATCGATGAAGTTTTATGTGACATCAATCATTTTCTTTCTCTCTTTTTTTTCTTCACAGCCGTAAGTGTCTTTAGTTTATACTGTAAATGGAAAGGATACCACAACAAATTATACCAACAAGCATCCATACCACTAAGTAACTCGACAGTCAATAAACACTGACATCCTTGTATGGCATTCGGATTCCAGCATCATATTTGTGAGAAGGAAAGCGATGTATATATTTTCGCCAGGATAGAACCACACTACACCACCAAGAGTTACTGAGTCTGTGTTGTATCTTCATCATCATGGCAACACTCTCCATTGTGGGGTCAAGTGTGTTGGTGGATCTGGGAGTGTGTTTTGTTTTCGGGATCTGGTGTGTGGCAGTTCGTAAAGTGTGTGTGTGTGTTAACAGATGCGTGTGTGTGTGTGTGTGTGTGTGTGTGTGTTAACAGGTGTGTGTGTGTGTGTATGTGTGTGTGTGTGTGTGTGTGTGTGTGTTAACAGGTGTGTGTGTGTGTGTTAACAGGCGTGTGAGTGTGTGTGTTAACAGGTGTGTGTGTGTGTGCGTGTGTACTCTTGAGTGAATGTGTGACTGACATTTGGACTGGAGGAGACACGTGAGGTCTATAATGTCTCGTCACATCTCATATAAGTGAATTAGATGGAACCTGATATTTCCTAATAGGACAGGGAACAGACGGGCTCAGTGTTGATATGAGGTGTTTTCTGTTTTGTGGTATCGTTTGAAGGAATCAGCGGCCCACCAATTCCTCAACACAAGTGGGAGTCAAGTTGGGGGATTAATTTAAAGGAGGGGATTGTCTATGGGGGAGGGAGGGAGGGGAATAGAGAAGGAGGGAGGATAGGGACCGAGGGAAGGAAGAAGGGAGGGAGAGAAAACAAGACACGGAGAATGAGAGATGCAAGATGGGAAAATATTTGATGGGAAGAGGGACAGGAGGAAATAATGGAGGGAAGTAGAGAAGAAAAGGAAGAAAAAGTGAGAAAGGAAAGGTAAACGAGGAAGAAGGGAAGTAGAAAATGTAAGGGAAAGAAAAAGTGGAAAAAAAGAAGGAAAGAAACGAAGAAAGAATAAGAAAGGGAGGGGAAGGTTTGGGAGGGGAGGGGAGGAGAGGAGAGACTTTGGGAGGGAAGGCGAGGGTAAGGGGGGAAGGGGAGGGGAAGGGGGGAAGGGGAGGGGAACTGTTTTATGAGAATGGAGAGAAGTATGAGAGGGAGGGAGTCAGGTTATTATGGAGGGAGAGACGTAGGAGAAGGGGGGAGAATGGGGGGGGGGGAGGGAGGAGTGAGTAATGGAGAGAGGAAAAGGGTTGGAGAGAGAGAGAGAGAGAGAGAGAGAGAGAGAGAGAGAGAGAGAGAGAGAGAGAGAGAAGTAAGGCGAAGAAAGGAGTGTTGGTGTGGAAGAAGACTGGCCCAGAGGAAGAGGTGTACACGAGAGATCAAAATAGAAATAAAAGGGGTGTGAAATAGAGATAACATGTGAAACATATATATATATAGAGAAGTGTTGAGGAACAGAGCGAATTGATGAGTGAAGAGAATGAAATAGAGTGGGAAGAAGAGAGTGAATGGAATAAGGAAAATCAAGAGAATGCATCTGGGAAAGAAAATGATATTACAAGGATTATGAAAAACAAATAAACGGTGAAATAAGATAAGAAAAGAAAGTAAGTGAGAGGGAATGAACAGAGTGATAAGGATAAGAAGGATGGAAAGACAGACAGACGAGCAGAAACACTGAGACAAACAGACAGACAGACACAAATGTAAGCAGATTAACAGACAAACATGTTGGTTAGACAGACAGAGAGACAGACAGACAGACGTTTGCATAAAAATAGAATTTGAAAGGGGGGGGGGATGTCTTCGTCATCGCCTGCTTCCTCACCCACACTAAAAAAAAAAAAAAAAAAAAAAAAAAAGAACTGACATATTTTCAAATCAAAATTCGAATGTAAACCCAACCAAATTTATTCTCACTTTGACCGTGTAGGAAACATCATATGACCTTTTCCGGGCAGGAGTGACTTATGAACCAACAACGTAATGAACATTCTTCCACCTTTTTTGCTTTGTAGCGACATGACTGTATTTTTAGGGGGGGGGGGAGGAGAAGGGAGATGAAGGGAAGAGGAGGGGGGAAGAGGAGGTGGGAAGAGGAGGTGGGAAGAGGAGGCGGGCAAAAGGAGGGGGAGAGGGAAGGGGGAGGAGTAGAGAAGGAGGAGAGAGGAAGAAACGAAATAAGTAGAGAATGGAAGGAGTTGAATTAAGTTTGGTGAAGGTGGAGGGACAGGATAAAGTAAAGGAAGAAAATGCTAGGTAGAGGATGGTTGAGAGTGTTGGAGGGGAGTATAAAGCCGTACGGGAAATAAAGTTAAGAGTCAGAATCTTGTGGAGTTGGTAGAGAAAACTCCAAAAGGAAATTTTATAGGAAAGATAGAAAGTAGTTGAAATTTGGCTAACTCGCCACCTGTAATGGGCAAAAATTATTCATTAGTAAACATCGAAAGTCGGGGATTAGACGCAAGGTGTTTATCTAGGCGACGTTTGAAGCTATCTACTGTGTTACATTCTATTACGTTACGGGGGAGCCCATTCCATAAGTTGACGACTCGGTTAAAAAAGAAATTCTTGGATTCGTGTGAATTAAAAGATTTACCTATGATTTTGCAGCCGTTACCTCTCGTATAGTTTGATTGATCGATATTGAAATATTTGTTGCAGTCCATATTGTCTATGCCTTTGATTATTTTGAATACCTGGATTAAGTCGCCTCTCAATCTACGTTGTGCTAATGGGAATAGATTCAATTCATTTAGTCGCTCCTCATACGTTTTGTTTCTTAGACTTGGTATCATTTTAGTATCTTTATGTTGGACTCGTTCCAATTTTACTATATCTTTCTGGTAGTACGGGCACCATGCTTGGACACAATATTCCATAAGGGGATGGACCAAGGAATTATGCAAAGTGAGGATTGTATCTTTAGACTTATACTCGAATGCTCTGCCAATAAAGCCGATAGTTTTATTTGCTTTCTTAATTACTTTCGTACACTGCTGACTGGGTTTTAGGTTACTTGATATTGTTACCCCTAAGTCTGTCTCTTGGTCCACGCTTTTAAGTTGATTACCATTTAACGAGTAGTTTGCTGTTACGTTACGATGTCCGATGTGGAGCACTTTACATTTATCTGCATTAAAGAACATTTGCCAAGTTTTCGCCCAATTCGACAATTTATCGAGATTTATCAATACATTTGATTACGTCATTTTCTGTTATGCTGATATTATTTAATACCTCGGTGTTTTCGTTTTGGACTGTTGTTTCAGCTGGTATATCGTTCAAGTTTTCTGTAGTAAAGACTGATGCAAAAAAAGTATTTAGGATACTACTCATTCGCTCTTCATCTGTCGTAAAGTCCCCATTTTCATCAAGAATTGGTCCGATAGTTGACGTAATTACTTTCTTTTGTCGAATATAACTGTAGAACTCTTTCGGGTTTGTCTTACTCTGATTTGCAACGTGTTTTTCAATTGTCTTTTTACTCTGTTTGATTAACTTTTTGGCTTTTCTTCGTAAGTCTGTAAACTTGGCACGGTCGTCATTGTTGGCTGTGATTTTTACGCTATTATGGGCGTTCTTTTTGGCTCGTAAACAGTCGGTTATATCTTTACTCCACCACTTGGGCTTTAAGTTTTGTGCTGAACGTCGGTTTTTAAATGGTATGCTATCCCTGACCGCTTTTGTGTACGCATTAGTGAAAAAGTTCCATTGTGTATTTATGTCAATAGTGTCTCGCAGACATTTCCAGTCGGTTTCTTTTAGTATCGCTCTGAGTTGGTTGAAATTGACTTTTCTAAAATCGGTGATTTTTTCGTAGCTGTACTTTATGTCGCTTTTGTTAAAATTTATGCTGAAAGTTATTATGCGGTGGTCGCTATTGGTAAATTTTTCACCTACGTTAGTATTCTCTATCATGTCTTCGTTTGTTGCAAATACTAGGTCAAGAACGTTATTTCCACGAGTTGGGCTGTTGACAAATTGGATAAGGGAGCTCTCTTGTAAGTTAGTATAAAGGTCTTGACCATAATGAGCAGATAACGGTTCTCCCCACTTTGTTACTGATAAATTAAAGTCACCAAGAATTATGGAATGTTGCGTGTTAATAATTTCGTTTAATTGCTCATAGATATCACGGTCGGTTTGTACTGGTTGAGCTGGGGGTCTGTATAATAAAGCTAACAAAAGTTTCACCCCACAATTATTTCTAATGAGTATATAAAGTGTATCTACGTTATCAATATGTGACTTTGATAATAGGATTGGTTTGAGATCGTCTTTAATATATAATAGAACTCCGCCTCCCCTTTTATTTGTTCGTCCTTTTTCAAATATTGTGTAACCGGGAATTTTATACTCTGCTAGGAAATCTCTGTTTTCAGTATTTAGCCACGATTCGGTTATGCCGATTATATCATAATTTTCTGTGAAAGTTAATTCCTCTAAATCTGTAAATTTGTTATGGATGCTGAGAGAGAGAGTGAGAGAGAGAGAGAGAGAGAGAGTGATATTACATAAAACTGTGTCTGTGAGAGAGAGAGAGAGAGAGAGGCCGGGTAAGAGGGAAGAGAGTGGGTCACTGTTTATGATGATGAATTGTGAGTGATATCCTGCCTAGCGATAGTCTATTGTTTTTTACCCTCTTACCTCCTCTTCTCTATATTCCCCAGAGGAGTGTGTGTGTGTGTGTGTGTGTGTGTGTGCCTGGAATTTAATAAGGGAGTGTGGGGTATAGGTTTTGTGGTAATGGGGCTTGGGAGAGTGGAAGGCCTACTACATTTGTGGTCGAAGGAAGGATGGGGACAGGGCAGATAGGAAGAAGAAGAATAATAATAAGAAGAAGAAGAAAAAGAAGAAAAAAGAAGAAGAAGAAGAAGAGAAGGAGGAGTGATTAGGATGATAAGAAGTGGAAGTAGATGAATGATTTTGTACTTCTCTCACTCTTGTTTTCATCACAGGTGAGAAAGGGAGTAGAGAAAGAAGAGAGAGAAAGTGGAGAGCTCTCGAGATGATAATTATGAAGGTGTGGAAGTAAAAGAAGTAATAATATAGCATGTATAGCTTGATGGAAAGAATGGGCACATGAGAGAAGGGAGGAGAGATGGGAAAAGGTGAGAGAAGAGGTGAAAGATGGGGAAGACAAGAACGAAAGAGAGGGAAAGGTAGAGGAGGAGAGGTTAATCTGAGTGGGACAGTGAAGAAGAATGGAAAAGACAGTTGGAAGGGAATGATGGGGAGAGAGTAGAGTCTTCATCGATATAGGCTTGAATAGGGAGAGAATATGGCCTCCAGAAAGCTAGAAAGAGACGTGGAATGGGCTGGGATGGGGAGACATAGGTATTGAGTGTAGCTGGGAGGGAGGAAGAAAAGGAAGGGAGGGGGAGAAATGATGGTGAATAGAAACTTCTCTTCCCCCCACAAGTTCATTTACTACACACTGCCACTACCATTACAATCACCTCAACACTTTCTCCATCACACCACACGTTCATACACTTTCATTCACACGTATAAGCAAACGCATACGTACACTCACATCACTTCAACACTTTCTCCATCACACCACACGTTCATACACTTTCATTCATACGTATAAGCAAACGCACACGTACACTCACAACACCTCAACACTTTCTCCATCACACCACACGTTCAAACTCACTCACACGCACACGCACACGCACACGCACACTGATATCGTTTCGTTCTTCGACATATTCCTTCAACTCTGGCTTCAGAAACATGGCTTGGTTTATATATTATTCTCCAGGGTGAGACGTGTATCTTGTCATGGCCAGAGGTATAAGAGAAAACAATACGAGAAGTGTCAAATTCGTGCTGTTGTTCGTAAACTTACATACTGTATACTGAAACTCTATTTTGATTAACGACAGACTCGGGACTCGATCGCTTTCTCTTTTTCTGTAAAGTCATGGTCTAATGTACTGCAATCTGGTGAATAAAAGCGAGCTATTTGAGTTAATTTTATGAACCAAAATTGCACACCCAACAGCTATAGTTTCGGATCATTTTTCGAAGCCATCTCATTGGAAGGTGTTGCAGTACATTATACCATGACTTTACCACTGAGTTTGGCTGTGGCGTCAGGTAGCATCTCCATTTCTCTGCTCTTCTTTACACCATCAGAGAAAAAATAAAATGGGACGGGTAGAGTTATTTTGCAGCCTTGTTCGGTGTATGACGTTACATTCACATTCCCCAGCCATATAATTATCCGTCACTACCTCCGATATAGCCAGAAAAAAACGATGTTCAGTTCTCATTCAGGGTATCAACAGCATCGTAACATATATATAACAGAGGTTGATGGGGCTGCTAATTAATACCTTTCTACTCACAGCTTTCTTAATAAGGATGAAAGAGAAATTACAGGTTCACGTAGAATGTCTGCATGGATATAAAATGTTTTGCTATTGTTATATTTGTCTGTGAAGTTTGGAGGCTGTTTTTGGCATTTTTACGTAACAGAGCTGGCATACTGAACACAAGCACTCAAAAAGAAATATCTCGCTCATGCAATTCCTGTGAAAGTATATAACACACACACGCACGCACGCACGCATGCACGCACGCACGCACACACACACACACACACACACACACACACACACACACACACACACACAAGAACGTTACTGTTGTTTGGAAACGTAAAACATGTGGTATCGAGGATGAGATTAATAAAAGTTTTTGCCTTATAATATCCAACTTGTGGCATTATACAGTTTGAAGATTTTACACACAAACGTTAACATATTAAGGTCCGCGACTGTACACGATGTTAATGGTGATGATGGTGGTGATGATGATAATACAACTCGTAATGGTGATGGGAATGAATGTGATAGTGAGGAATAGTATGAGGCATAGCAGGGGAATAATGATGGTGATGGTAATGGTGATGGGAATGAATGTGATGGTGAGGAATAGTATGAGGCATAGCAGGGGAATAATGATGGTGATGGTAATGGTGATGATGACGATGATGTATACACTTGCATCCATCACTTGTAATACGCTCCTAATATTCCCATCACTATACCTCTACTATACTATACGTTTCTCCTCCTTAGGGGCGTATTTATTTACCCTATTGGGAGTATTAGGTCTAACAGCATGATCATATTCCCCATAAATTTTGATACTTTATAAGGAGGGGACTTTGGGTCGATTCCACAGTGGTTTGTTTTGGTTTGTAAGCTCGCAAACGAAAGAATGTTTGTCGTGTAAATGCCTTATGGGTGAATTATTTAATGAATTTGGTGAGTAATCTATACAGTGATCATTATAATCTAACTGTTGGATAGATATTGTGAAAGTGGATACTCACCTTTTGCAAAATAATGAAGCCTTAAAATTTTGGTTGGTTGGGGAGCTAACAAACGAATACCACTGTGGAATCGACCCTTTATGTAGTACGTATACCCCCAAACACGACCCCCATCGAGTGAGGAGACTGTAATGGGGTTTTCTGACACTAAGGAGATCGGGTTTCCTAGACCATTAAAAAAAATATACTGTATATACACGACTAAAGAGACTGGATAGCTTCACGGTCATATTAATCATATCATTAGGCCTCTCTCATTTCAACAGGGATCACGTGACTAAAAGCTACGTTTATTGGGCCATTATTATGATAAGAAGCCTTTTCTAATAATTATTATTCTTGAAGAAAATAGGCACATCTATCTCCGTCCTCTTGTTAATCTAAACCTTCCTTCGTTACTTTTCTATTTTTTCAGCGTATTGGCGGACACTCGGGAATCTAACAAAAGGAGCAAATTGACCCACGAACGGCGGATGAAGGACGGAGGACGAAGTAAAGATGGGATAGATGTTTTGGAATAGACGGGACTGGACGAGAGTAATGATCCTGAAAAAGCATATGGTGATCATTTCCCTTAGTTACTTTCGTGTTTAATTTCTGGGTCAATGGAACGTGCAATTCATATTTTCTCTCCCCGTTGGATTGGTCGTGTATTTTACAGATTCGATTCAAGAGTGTATTGGAAGACTAATCATTCCTTAAAGCTATGTAACAAAATCGTTTCCCTATTTGCACGCGAATTCTGAAACGATATATAGTGTGTTGCATGGCATATTTTCGAGAGGTCAACAGCCCTTCAATTCATCCACCAAAAAAAATATTCCCATACACCCTTAACATCGAGTTGAAGGTTGACATGCAGACGTAACTTGGTAAGGCATAAGAGGTAAGTGATCAGAGTTTAATTAAGTGGATAAAGAGATGAGTAGTGGCAGTGAGTGTAAGGCAGAGTATAGCCACAGGGTCAATGTTTATACTGGAGCTCATAACCCAACACGAGGCACCGGTCCAACAGTAAGTCACACCAGATGCTCCTTATTTTGGCCTAGACCCATCGTGCATATTTACCCCGCCCCTCTAACCTCGTCCATAAAATTTGCCCTCATGCTTATATCCTACCCCTTAAACTATAGTCTATTTTAGCCTCTCATTATGCTTATTTCCCTCTTCTAAGTTAGTCTGTAAAACTTGGCCTTACACAACCCAAACTGGCCTTTCAAACACACATGACCTGATCTTGGTGGCAATATAAATTTACAACATATGTCCGTACTTGAGGCTGAGTGTATCACAGAACACATTTTTACAGTAGAATATTCATCTCAGTCTGTCTGAGTAAACCCCCTTATGATATAGGCAGAAAATTGGAGGTAAATGAATCCTTCAAATACTACCACGAAACACACACACACACACACACACACACACACACACACACACACACACACACACACACACACACACACACACACACACACACACACACACACACACACACACACACACACACACACACACACACACACACACACACACACACACACACACACACACACACACACACACACACACACACACACACACAAACACACACTCACACACACACACCTATATATGGAAGGTGCTTGTTTGTTTCGTAACATGGTCAGGTGGAATCGGAAGCCTCCACTTTTCACGGAGGCTCCTTAACAAACCTGCTCCGAATATTGAATATGAAAAGCACTATTAAGTTTGAGTTTTTTTTAATATATATATATACCTTTGTTTTTATTGATTTGTTTCTACTTCACCAGGTGAGTGAAGGTGTTGGAAGCGTCGTCACTAATACAGTAGTTTGTATATATATTTATAGACTTTATTTTTCGTATTTTCTCTTTCCAGTCACGTTACACTTGCCTCGGGTCAGACCAGGAACACGGGCTGCCCCACATGTTAGCCAGGTACACGCAACACAGCCGTCCCCTTCACTCATAGCCAGGCAGTGTGGGTGAACATGAGGGCATCGTATATTATTTAGGGAGTTTGAATGGGGCTATAAGGTCGACGGGATGGGGGTGAAGGGGGTAGGGGACCTGGAGGAGGCTTCTGATTTCACCTTACTATGTCACGCAACAGACTTCATTGGAATGGGAACAATTTTTCTTGTGCAGTTTTGGAGGATTCCGTACGAGTCTCGTTTCCCGACATCCATAATGCACCCTAGAGGCACAACAAACCAAGCACCATGACTATAGCCACCCACTATCAAGACTATTCCTCCATTTTCTCATTGTTTGGTTGTAACTCTTTACTGATTATATGAAACTCAGAATGTATGGCGGTCTTATAAGGTATTGATAAGTGGCACATCACTGAATTGTCTTAAATTTGGTAAGAACTATTGTGGTTATAAAAACAATAAAGTCCACGATAACGATTACCATAATTATGTATTGGTTTAGAGAAACATGTAAACTTAACAAGGTATGTACAGTCACGAGCACTGATATGTCTACAGGTTTAGTTGAAGCTTCGAACAGTCCAATTCACCAACGAAGTAAGTAGAGTGGAGATGTTATTGTGCATTTATTTACTGTCTCTATAGGTATTCGAAGCACACCTGGATACTTATCAAACCTAGATACAGTAAATAAATGCACGATAAGATCTCCATTGGAATTATTTCGATGGTGAATTGGACTGATTAAAGCTTCAACCAAAGCTGTATATTTATTAGTGCTCGTGACTGTACAGTACGTGTGGCCCAAAGACAAACTCCCAAAGTGATGAATATTTTCCCATCAAGGACAATCTGTATCAGCTGGATTACACTAAAATAAGTTGGTTTGCATTAAAGTGTACTAGTACATATATATATATATATATTCATAGGCATGGGAGGCTTAGAATAATTTTTCATATATACTGTTCATATACAGGTATATTTGTTTTCTATTATGGTTTCTCTTCGAAGAATAATACGGACATATAGCGGAGTGCAGGTCTACTATTCTAATATGATATACTGCTTCAGGTGATCTACTAATAAATAGGTTAAGGTGGTTGTCTGGGTTGGTGGTACAGCTTTGTGATTCACACTTAACGGAGGGGAAAAATGACATACCCTTTCCCCACTATCTTCTCTCAGCTACCTCAATCCTTCACACACTCTCTCCCTTTACTACACACACACACACACACAGACACACACACACACACACACACACACACACACACACACACACACACACACACACACACACACACACACACACACACACACAGACACACACACACACGCACACACCCTGGTAAAAACGCCCCTCATTATATTCTCAAATCACAGGTGTGCAGTGGGAGATGGAAGGAGTTGTATGTATGGCGGGTAGACCCTTGATCTGTTCTGCACATCAAATTACCTGAGAAAAGGATTTGAAGATGCTTAGAAGGACAGACAAAAGAGACAACAGGCAGTCAGACACATACAAATTGACAGATAGACGGAACAGAGGGATAGACAGACAGACAGACTAGCAAACACACACATAATTATATATAGAACTAACAAACAAACAAACAGGCAGAAAGACAGATATATAGTTATAATTCTCTTCTATGATGCTATCTACAGTAGAGAACTAAGCAATTGATAAAGTTTAAACCATGAGTTGGATCGGGCATGTTTTACGGACATGAAATAAAAGAATTAAGAATATAAACACCTAAAACATTGGATTCATTATTGTTAATGAAATAATCATCCCAAATTATGCAGCTAAATAAAAAGGACTAATTTGTAGTAATGCGTTGACCTAGTGAGAGTTGTCTGGCCTTTAATATATCTATAATTTCTTTATTCATGCGTTCATTAGTTGTTTCAATCCTTCTTTCATTTATTCATTCGTTTATCAATTTTGTCATACGTTGTTGATTCAGCCATTACTTATTTTCATTTGAGTATTCCTTTCTTCCTTCCTATCATAGTTATTGTATGTTAGATTTTAAAGCAATACGTTGATTCGGCCATTATTTATTTCATTTGAGTATTCCTTTCTTCCTTCCTATCATAGTTATTGTATGTTAGATTTTAAAGCAATACGTTGATTCGGCCATTACTTATTTCATTTGAGTATTCCTTTCTTCCTTCCTATCATAGTTACTGTATGTTAGATTTTAGAGTACCTTTTTTGTATACAGTAAATCTACCTCCAAATATGATTATTTTCGATTTTCGATGGGAATCACAACGCTTATGGAAATTAGATCCTACATTAAGCATAAAGCTCAACACCAAATGACTGGATTCTGTTATTAATTACATGCAGTGATTATATGACGAGGCGAAAGGGATTAGGGTGATTGCTAGGAGGAGGAGGGAGGGAAGGAGGGAGGGAAGGAAGAGGGCAGTAGAGAGGAGAGGAATAGGGAGGAGGAAGGGTGGGAGGGACAATTTAAGGAAGGAATAATAAGGTAAAGAAGAGGAAGGTAGAGGAAGAAGTATGAAAGCAGGAGGAATGAGAAATGGGGATTAAATATAAGGAGATTTATGGAAGTAGGAGAAAGGGAGAAAAGAGAATGATTGAGAGAAGAAGATATAGACGGAATAGAGGAGAAGAGGAAAGGAGAGGAGAAATGAATTGAAAATGAATATACGAATGAATTATTTGAAGTGAGTTAAAGGGGAAGAGAAAGAGAGGTGGAAAATAAAAGGTAAATACAAAAATAGCTGACAACAAATGAATGGGGGAAGAGGAAAAAAAAGAGAGAATAAGAAGAATGAGAATTATGGGAAATTGGGAAAGAGGACAAGTGAATGAGAAGAGGAAAATGAAAAGGGACATTAATTAAGGCAAGGAGGAAGGAGGGAAAGAGGAAAGTGACGATGGATGTAATGGAGGAGGAAAGAGGGATGATAATATTAAGTGTAAAGTAAGAGAAACGATAAAGGAAATGGGAAGTGGAATGTGGGTAATAAGAGGGGAAGAGGTAAATGAAAAAGAGAAAGAAAAGGCAAGACGTGGATGAAGATGATAAACAAAATGAAAGAGGAAGGGAGGCGAAAAAAAAATCACACACACGCACACACACAAAGCGATGAAGGAAAAAAAAGAGTGGTGAAGATAAAGGGAAGTAAGAAAAAGATTAGAGAAAAAAAGTGATGAAAAGAAGAGAATGGGATGGGATGTCAATACATGGAAAAGACAAACAAAGGTGTGAGAGAAAAATGCTTCGACAAAGACGGACGAGGGAGGGAAAGAAAAGACGGAATGACAAAGAAGAGAATGGGGAAGGGTCGATAAAAATGGCAAAACAAAAATAGGGAAGTGAAAAATTGAGAGAAAGAGAAGAAGGAGGAGGGTACAAAATGGAATGAGGAAATGGTAATGAAAATAGAGATGGAAGGAGGGATGGGAGGACACTATGCTGGGACGACACACTGGCATCCCACACCAGAATTAATTTACATCCCGGACAGCAAAGCACAGTTAGTTGTCGTGGACTGTCACGCACCCGCTCATCTGGCCAGTAATTGGTTGCCTCTGAGTTGGTATTATGAAACGGTGACGTGTGTATTTACTGAGAATAAACGGACAGGCTACATGAATCTTGTGTTTTCCAGTAACGTAATTGTTGAAATTAGCTTACATATTATTATACATCACTAAGTTTGTTGTACATAATATAAATTTATATATTATAGTAAGAACTTTAGTCTGCCTGTACAGTTGTGCACAGGCATCTTGCAAGCACATAAGCCGACATGTGGCTAAGAGAAACCTAATTATAATTACGTTGTACAATCGTGTTTGTAAAATATTATCCTTCCTTCCCTTCACCCTCCCTTCAAACACTACTTACTGCCTTTTTTTTTATCTTTCCCTTCCTTCCAATCACACAGAAGAAATGAGTAAAATAATATGAATGTTGTCTAGCGAGTATCACTATAACGACCACTACTCATTTTTTTTTTTTGCCTATGCAAAGAAAGTCATGGTCCACACGATAACGACAAACTCAACGATGGCCTCACATATATTAATAAATTGTAGCCATCGTAAAAGCCATCGTCCGTCATCGCCTTGTTCATGATTCCTGTTGTCTACGAACCATTATGGCAAGAGGAAAGAAGAAATGACGCGAAACTCTGGCCAAATGAGGAAGTGAGAAAAGTCTGTAACAAGAGTCAAGTTGATGTGAGGAGAAGTCTTTGATTCTGTCTTTGCTAACAAGGTGATATGACCAGCTGACAACCCACTCCGACCCTCACACACAAACACACGCCTTCTAGTTCATGTCCTCACTCATACGCTCACTTCACCCTCACATACTCATTCTCATATCCCACACTCGCTTGACTCCCACATTCTCACATGCTCACTTTCACCCCCATGCTCACACTCACACTCTCACTTCCACTCCCTCACTCACTCTCAATTCCACTCCCACACTCACTCTCACTTCCACTCCCTCACTCACTCTCAATTCCATTCCCACACTCACTCTCAATTCCACTCCCACACTCACTCACTCGCTCACCCCGACACTCACTCCCTCGCTCACTCCCACACTCACTCATACTCTCACCCTGACGCACATCTTCACCACAACACCATTCCCATTCTCAACTTCACCCACAGGAAATTGAAACAAAATTAGATATTTAATATTTGGAGACAATAACATCGATGACGTCACTGATCACACCGTCAGTAATTATCTTGGTACTATTTTGTTTTGTATTTAATGGATTGTTTTAAAAATATATAGAGATGACTGACGTTCCATATCATTTTCTTTATAATTATGTACACATTGTGCATAAAATAATGTACATTTTCAGTTTCATTGTTTAATTTACATAAGAACCTAAACATTGTCACATAATAATTATAAATATACTCCTATTGTGTCTGGAATAACCAAAAGTCTTACATATTCAAGGCTTAATTATTATAAGTAACTATTATATCAACTGAGGTAACAGGACTCTTCTTTTCCACGCCTGTATCTATGGAATTATGATTTGAGGTGACAGATTCCTTCAGCCTGTGCCACAAAGCAATCGACATAAGTAATAGTTATACTGAGGGAATATATTGCTTGGGTACAGAGTGGAGTAAACAGCAGTCTTCACTCCACCGATATTACAACACAACACTTAACACAACTTGTTACATATTTCACCCAATGTTCCAGAGTGTATCGTACTAATAAACTCGAGATACTGTAGTTTATAGCGACTTTACTTAGCCAAAGTTATCACACACTTCACCAAAATTCATAAGAAAATAACGTGATTTTAAACTACTAGATAGTTATGGAGGCCATTGTGTAACTTGTCAAAAAAAAATAGTTCACCCAGTGTTCCCAGAAATTACGAGTATCATACCAGTATTGTATTTATATTATAGAGACGTAACTCACAACAGACCTCATCCAGTCTTCCCGAGTGGAGTGTGTTGTTAGTCTGGTGGAAACTGGACCTAACTTTTCCGTGTTAGGGACTAAGGGTATAGATTCCACTCAAATTAAGAATACATTTGGCGCAGGACACACAATCAACACATGAAGGACGGGCCCGAAAGCTATGTCAGGAAGAAACTATATAGGCTCCAATGTCTTTATACTTGAGAAAATGTTCCAGCTCCTTCATTTAATTTTTTGGCATTTTCAGTAAATGTAATGCAATCCAATATCAAATAAATAAGAAAATGATAAAAGTATGTGCTTATCTGCACTTTAAACACTGAAATATAAGTGAAACGTGTAGTTAAGGTCATAATTATAAGTAATTCAATAATGTCTATGATTACAGACTTTAGTTAGTGTAATACCAAATGACAAATATCTTACCTTCGGGTTTATCTCGGAATACAACTCTCAACGTCATACTGTCTTTCTTTCTTTCGGGTATAACTAGTATTTCAAGCCTTCGTATCATCCCTCTTACACAAATCCCTGAAGACAGCTGTGTGTGTCTGACCTCTCACGAGTTGCTCCTACATTACGTGTTGTTAGCAAGTTTCTGGGAAAGGTCGTGGGTAAAAGAAACTACAAGAATTTTAAGCAGCGAGGAAGGGTGGGCTGCTTATTTTTGCGGAGGAGGCGTGGAGCTCCAGTCTTGTGGGAGCTAAGTACAACCCAAAAACTATAGTGCCTACACGTGGTACAGTTAGTAATTAATCAACGGCTGTCGAGTTTTGTTTCTGTTCTCTAATTAGCACCTACCAATTTAATTAGCATTTAACCAATTTAATTAGCTTCCAACAATAATATATATTCTCCTAAGGATTCTCAGCCATAGAAAATATAAAAACTATGTCGTATACGGACGGAGGAATGGGTATGAATAGGATAACATGTATAGATAAGGAAGGAGGGTAACTGGAGGAGAGAGACGGAAGATAATGGGATAAAACAAGAACATGGAAAAAAATAGGAAGTTCAACAGGGAAGGATGGAAGAAGAAAGTTGAGGTGAGATGATTAATTATTTAGAAGACGAGTTTGTAATAGTAATGGATACGTGAATGGAAGCACCGTATTGCTCTAGGGTTGGAAGGGTTCATTTTCAGCCCTCATGAATATTGATACTAATTCAAAGAGGATTATAGGTGATACTCGGTAATTAATTGTAAAGAGCTCTAATCATTTCATCCATAACATTTGACTTTTCATCTCCTACAATACTTTTCTCAATTCACTACAACTACCACCACAACAACTACCACCACTACACCTACCACCACTACAACAACCACCACAACAACTAAAACTACCACTACAATCACCATCCCTACAACACTTATATCTATTGTAGTAACATCTATTGTAGTAGTAAAGTGGTCGGAAATCTAGCTTGATAATAAACTGATACAGGAGGAGGACAACAAGCACCAAGCAAAATTATATGAAAAAAGGGACAGAATAAATTGCATAAACGTAATAATAAATTAAATAAGTAAATAAATACCCTATGCCATCTAGTTACTGTATCTGTTTCCCCCCTATTGTACCCGGCAGGTCACATCCACCTTTCCTTTTACTCTTTCCCCCCAAATCCTACTCTCCATCTGTCCCTGTCAGCCCAGTGCGACTTGCTGTGCATAACATAGAAAGGTAGATGTAGGGTTTGGAGTAGGAGTATTTTTTTTAACAGCTGAGAGAGTACGGGTGAGAACGGAGGGATCCATGGTATAGTACTTTTAGTTGGGCTTCCTCTTTTCAATATATATTTTTTATACTTTTGGTATGCCTGTTTTTTTAAACTCTTTGCTTTTTTCTCTAGTACCAGAAGTATTTTTTTTCGGAAAGAAGGTCTATTCAAGGTTAAGACAGGGTCTTAACCTTGGGTCTATTAACATTCAATGACTGAAAACGAAGGAAGAATACTGTAGATTCACTGAGAATAAACCTATGTTGATATTTAATAGTATGGTCTGGCAATCCTGTCATGTCTGTCAATTCATCATTTTTGTAGGAATTTGTGTTTACCCTCAGCGCCAATATACGGGATGGTACGACATTCTCCTCACTATTGTATTAGATACTTTTAGTCAAGTGAAGACTCGAATTATGAAATATTAATTAGTACTTCCTTTGTAGCTCGGATGCATTTAAATCATCACACACTATAAAGTTTGCAGTGAGCCATTCCAAGTTTGGGGTCACTTGTCCACCGTTCTATAGAAGAGGTCAGAACAAGCCAACACACGACTCACTTCACTCCTTTATGGAAATAGTCTTGTCAATGGAGAGGGAGGAGGTGGTGAGATGGGGGGGAGGGGTGAAGTGAGATGGAGGGAGGGGTGAGGTGAGATGGGGGGAAGGGTGAGGTAAGATGGAGGGAGGAGTGAGGTGAGTTGGAGGGAGGGAGGGGTGAGGTGAGATGGAGGGAGGGGTGAGGTGAGATGGAGGGAGGGGTGAGGTGAGATGGTGGGAGGGGTGAGGTGAGATGGAGGGAGGAAGGGAGAGGGGGAGGGGGAGGTGATATCATAGAGGTGGGAGGAGTTGATAGGGAAGGAGTGGGTGAGGTGAGATGGAGGGAGGGGTGAGGTGAGATGGAGGGAGGGAGGGGTGAGGTGAGATGGAGAGAGGGAGAGGTGAGGTGAGATGGAGGGAGGGGTGAGGTGAGATGGAGGGAGGGGTGAGGTGAGATGGAGAGAGGGAGAGGTGAGGTGAGATGGAGGGAGGGTGGAATCCATCTGACCACTCACACAAACCATTTTCTCTATAGCACTCTGGCGGAAGTGAGGGAGGAGCACCTAAATAAAACAATGTACAACAGATACACACATCACTCGCCAGTTGGACTTTTTTATTGACTGAGGGATTTATTTACTTTTTACCCATTTGTCCATTTGACTTTTATACAAACGTTTTACGCAGTGTAAAGCTTCTGGTGTTTGTTGGTCCGATCATATTAATCACATGGTATTGTTTATGAATTCATTCATTTTAAATATTTTTTGGATGTCACTAGTGTTTGCCTCTGCTCTCTCTCTCTCTCTCTCTCTCTCTCTCTCTCTCTCTCTCTCTCTCTCTCTCTCTCTCTCTCTCTCTCTCTCTGTCTGTCTAATTATATTCTCCCTATTTCAGTAGGAAGGTATAAAAAGAAAGGTAGAAGAGGTGTGTGTGTGTGTGTTGAAATATTCAAACGAGCTGGAAGGTTAATAAAATCATGTCAGGAAAGTGTATCTGGTGGTGGTAGCTAGAGAATAAATGAATGCATGAAAAGTCGGATGTGTTCCTTTATATTCCGTATTTATAATTCACACAGTGTTGGGGATGGCGTCTCGTGATGGTGTGTTGCTATAGATCACTAACTGATACAATACACGACGGTGAAATGAAATCAAAGCAAAAATGTCTATACTTCACGGTAATTGACGGACATTCATTGAGGGTAGCCACTATATGTATGGACTAAAAGGGTAGGATTACGATGCGTTTTAAGGTAATAATTTAGTGCACGAGTTTGCCGTTGGATCAAATGTGTCAATATATGATAAATGGTTCCTCGTTTAGGCCTGAGACGTCTTTTCTCCCTCACCTCTCTCTCTTTGTCTTTTCCTCCTTTTCACCCTCATATCTCTTTTATTTACTTCCTTCATCTTTGTTTATTCCCTCTTTTCCTTTCGTCGTCCCATTACCACTAACACTGTCCTTCATTCTCTCTCTCTATTTCTATCTCTCTCTCTCTTTTTTTTACTTTGTCCATTTATTTCTCCTTGTGCTTCTCCTTTCCTTCTTATTCTCAGGTCTCATATTATTCTTTTTTTTTTTTCATATTTCTGTACTTCTCACCTCTTCCATTTACCGATAATCTGATATAACACAATCCAACACCTGGTTCTCTCCTCTCTCTCCCTCCTCCCTTTTCTCACACCCCACTCATTCCCTCTTTCTCCATTAACTCTCTCATCCCATTCCCTCCTTCCATTTTAATACTCTTTCTCCACATTTCCCTCCCTCCTTCCATCTCACCTCACTCCCCCACTCATTCCCTCTTTCTATCCATTAACTTTCTCCTCCCTTTCCCTCCTTCCATTTTAATACTCTCTTTCTCCTCATTCTCCTCCCTCCTTCCAGCTTTCCTTCCCTCTCCCCCACCCGTTTCCCTCCTTTCTTTTATCCCTTTGACTCTCTCCTCCCCTTCCTTCCTTCCATCTTTATACTCTCTATCTCCTCATTCCCCTCCCTCCTCCCCCACTCCCCCCTGCTTCCCTCGTCCCTCCATCCCTCCTTTCTTCAACTTACCTTCACCGTAACGTAGCTTTATATGTCAATTTCTTGCCCACCCTACCATTACTGCCTTCCTTCCCACAACACTATCATTACCTCCATACCTACTATACCATCACTATCATTAGTACCTGCTAGCACCACTACCACAAATACCACATACTACCATCACAGTCAATACCTACCACACACACACACAAAACAAAACAAAAAACAACATCACTAGGTCATATTATACGACTATACAAAAATTACAGCTACCACTACCATACCTACCATTCCACTGCTACACCTACCACTATTATACCTACTACCATTAACGCTTACCATCAATCATAATCAGTTCTTACCACAGACTACATCGAATCTAATACAACCACCGCTTCTCTATTACCACACACACCTACCACTCACCATCACACTACCACCACTTCTCTATTACCACACACACCTACCACTCACCACCACACTACCACCACTTCTCTATTACCACACACCTACCACTCACCACCACACTACCACCACTTCTCTATTACCACACACCTACCACTCACCATCACACTACCACCACTTATCTATTACCACACACCTACCACTCACCATCACACTACCACCGCTTCTCTATTACCACACACCTACCACTCACCACCACTTCTCTATTACCACACACCTACCACTCACCATCACACTACCACCACTTATCTATTACCACACACCTACCAATACAACTTCACCTTCCATACACCATATCCCAACACCACTAATTACCATGACATCTATCCACTACAACTATCACGATATAAACAACATTGCCAGAAATATGGACCTGTGGTATCAGAGAATTCCAAGTTACGACAATACCAGCGTGTATAAAAATGTTCGAATGTGGACTGCATATTGTGTAAGAGTCAATTTACTGATGGCAGTTGTGCTGGTTTGCTGTGACCGATATTGCGCAGCTTTCGATGTTCGTAAGATATTTTTTTTTTTTTTTTTTTTTACGATATTGAAATGTTTCAGCGATGATTATTTTTGTCCACATAAAGCAACCCCATCCATCATTGAACTATTCCCAAAAGTAAACACAAGCGTTGGTAGAATATTTGTAATGTTGATCGAGTATTATCACATTTTTTTGGGCAATCGTGCATTGGTAACGTTGTTAATTGCCCTCAAGTGATACTCTTCTCTCGTGATCAGTTTGTAGGTCTTCTGATTCCTGTATACACTGTGCCGGGAAAGAGTATACGAGGTGGGGATATATTTTGTACCACACCTTCAGGGGTTAATAGTTATGCTCTTTGTTGGTGAATTGGAAGGTCTCTGATTCCTCCAAGTTCTGCCAGGAAACAGACACCTTCAATGGGACTGATAGGGGATCTGTTTCATGGCATGGTTTGGAGGAATCAGAGACCTTCCAATTCACCAACAAGAGATCCTTCCCTTCAGAGATAATATTAGTTCTTACGTTTGTTGAAAAGGAACTACTCGGCATGGCATACAGTCTTCTATGTTTGGTTGTCTCAGGTTGTGGGAATGGTTTAGAGGAGAGAATCCGGAGTGGCGAGTCTGAAATCACTAATGAGATATCAGAGGGGACGAGATAAATGCGTGAGGGAGAGTGTGACGAAGAAAGAAAACAAGGAAATGAAGTACAAGGGGAATTCAGGGAGAGAACAAATGAGGGAAGGAAAAAATAGAGTTGTAAAAATAGAAGGAAGGGGAGGGATACATCAGTGATTAGGTGTGAGACGCGGTTTGATTATGATGATTTATAACAACTATTGTTATTATTATGTTAACAATTATTGTAGTATTAAAACAAGAACAAAGGATAAATGGCAGAAGAGGGAATGGTTCGAGTTCCAAGTGGCGTCAAATTTCCTGAAGTACAGCCTACACCGTACATGAACCCATCTTAACCCTAAGGGAATCGGGGGCAGCCTGAAAGTCACTGGAATGATTGACGTTGTGTTCTGTGACCATTTTATTCCTGATTATCATGAGTCGTTGGTGTTAGCTTTTATTATGTGTCCTTGACTCCGTACCACTGTTAGGGGAGGAATTTAGGAGATGGTGATGGAAGGGAGGGATTTGGACTGTGACTTGTGGGCACACTGGCCAGGTCGGGGGAGAGAATGAGGAGCAGGATAGAGTAAGTTCATTCCGGCCACCGGGTGACGGGTCTCCGGCTACCGAGTTGCGACCTCAGTATTCAGGCAGGCTAGGGAGAGTATAGACGTGTGTGTCTCGTCTCCCGCACCACCACTCCCCAACCCTTGTTGCATTTTATCACAGTGTATGTAGTTCCTTGGTGGATCGGACTATCTCCTCCCGTATTAGTTCATATCTATATCAGATCTGTCATGTGTTGAAAACCTGCTAATAACTAAATACGAATGGATGACATATATATTTATATACAAATTCATTAACAGTAGGGAAAAAAATAAGTGGTGAAGTGGATTAATCTTCTTATGACACGCGAAGTTTTGCTTTGATTTAATACATATCAGTCAGTGTGTATTAGAAAACAGAAACAATAATTTTATAATACATAAGAATGAAGCAAACGAGTTTTAGTGCTGGCAATATGACCTTCGCTTTGCCATTTTAGGACTTTTTCTAATAAGAAGAAAAGTTCAGTGCCAGTGTCCCAGTTTTGTTGGGAGTGGGTGAGCTGTTCTCCCCCCTCCCTACCCCCTCCCATTCCACTCATCCAATCCAATCCCTCTTCTCCCTCAACCCCAAGCCAACCCTTCACCTTGGACATTAGGGGAAGTCATACATACCATCACCAATTACCAGGTAGGTAGATGATTGAGTTAATTGGTGTATTGACCTGTAATTTGTGCTGTGGGTTATAATTATTCTTACAATGAGAACTAACTAACACCGTATGCAAGAATACCCGAGATGGTGATGATACCATGATACTGGTACGATGGCTCTATGGCTCTGTAGTATATGTCTATGGAGTCATCGTATGGTACCGATATCACACCATCGTCAATGTTAAACCATCAATGCTAAATAGGAGAATGGGGAAAAATTAAACTACAAAGATCAGCTGCTCTGTGCTGTTGGTTAAAGAGAAGTTTGGAACTGGTGGCTGTGATTTATTGAAAACTTATTTTCGCTCTTAGATGAAGGGTGTATATTAATTCCACATTTCGTTAGTAATTTGAGATTATCGTGTAATGTGTGGATTGATTTGTGCTGTGTTCTGTTGCTTGTATGATCTGTTGCTTGTATGAATTGTGGGTTGGATGGTCTGTTGCTTGTATGAATTGTGGGTTGGATGGTCTGTTGCTTGTATGATCTGTTGCTTGTATGGTCTGTTGCTTGTATGGTCTGTTACTTGTATGGTCTGTTGCTTGTATGGTCTGTTGCTTGTATGGTCTGTTGCTTGTATGGTCTGTTGCTTGTATGGTCTGTTGCTTGTATGGTCTGTTGCTTGTATGGTCTGTTGCTTGTATGGTCTGTTGCTTGTATGGTCTGTTGTTTGTATGGTCTGTTGTTTGTATGGTCTGTTGTTTGTATGATTGGTGGGTTGGATGGTGACTTGTGCTTTGGTCTGTTGTTTTGTCTGTGATTTGGGGCAGCAGGTTTGTCGTTTCGTTCGTGAATGCACGTTGTATAATGACATTTAATTAGCGATTTAGGATTGCACAGAACCGTCACTTCGCTAGGGATTGGGGGGATTGTAAATTAATTGATTTAGGATTATTTTAGCATAGGCTTTGTATTGATAACCTACTGTACTTTGCATTACAGAAGCGGTACAGTAAGATTAGACATTAAATCATGTGAATCTAGTCCTGTTACAGTACAGTAGCTTCAGTCAGGAGTTTATTATTTTCTTTAACTTTTTAATTTGTCTGTGTTGCCAACAAAATGTAGATTTGTTTGTCTATTATTTTTTTTTTTTTTCGCTGGATTAAGCTACGGAAAATGTTATATGTGGATTTTACGAAATATTTACCAAAGGTGGGTCTCGTGACCGGCAATGAATTATTAAATTTTAAAAGATATTTGCATCTAGATGTTGATCCAGGATTGTATTTATATATTTATTTATAATGAGAGTGAAGTACAGGCGGTGTTGTCTCAAGTTTTCATAATTTTCAAAAGAAAGATAATAAGTGAAATATTAATGGATTGTCCGTAGACTTTTAACAGCGTCGAGGGTGAAATACAATACCGTACTCAACTTTGTATATTAATAGATAGGTATTGAATGCTAAGCTCTGGCAAAAGTTTGTTATCTCAGGAATTCCTTGTTTAGTTTGGATTCTTCGACGTTATTTCATAAAGGAATTTCTTAAAGAGATTTTTATATTCGTTCTTATAAATCATTTTATTGGGAATTTTTGACGACGCGAGAAACTGTTGTTCAAAAATATAAACCAAAACACCGGAGTTATAAGTTCTTTGAATATCAGTTGGAAATTAAAACTCCGTCCAGTTTCCTAAAAAATTCCTTCCCTAAGGATTTAAAGTTTCTTCATACTTTGCATTTTTTGTGATTGATTTCACTGGGGATATAAAGTTATATTACTCGTTGTTGTTCTTATATAAAAAAAAAAATTCGCTGACCTTTATCACTTCGCCCAAATATGACTGTAAATATCTTGTGTGTGTGTGTGTGTGTGTGTGTGTGTGTGTGTGTGTGACTCCTGACTCCTGACGATCAAGGTTTAAACATTATACCAATTAATGGGGAGATACAGTGTTGATAAATCTGGAGCAATTAATTCCTACAGACTATGCTAAGTAACAGACCACCCAATAGCCTGCATTAGTTAATCTGGTCCTGTTTCCTGACAATTATACTTAGGAGGAATCAAGGCGTTCCAATGTAGGGTACCAAACGTTTATTCTACCCTTAATCCATAAACAACGGCTTACGTTTTATATATATAATAACGCACTTGGACAAACACCAAAACACCAAACTATATGTGAAAATGCCAACACCACCAAAAAAGGAAGCATCCCCATTGACCCATCTCTCATCAGGTACTCAATATATATCGTACATAGACTCAGTCGTGGGATAGTTTAGGTGGGGGTGAAATCGATAGTAATCTGACGGCCTGTAATTTCCTATACTTTCTGACCTGACCTTCACCTTCCCACTACTGGCCCTGGTTGGTGATTTTGGCTTGGTTCTTGTTTGTTAAGTGATTGCTTCCTCCTTCTTAAAATAAAAATTGATTATATATATATATACAGTATATATATATATATATATATATATATATATATATATATATTAAATATAAAGAAAAACTATACAACTAAATAGGACTCATACTGTACAAAGTGACTTTCCATATAACAAGAACAAGAATGACAATAGCTGCTAATACAAGAACAACTGGCGTTCTAAATCATGATTGAAAACAACAGAAACAACAACACATTGAAAGTCCATGGCCGGTAACTCACCTCCCTAAAATAACAGTGAAAACAATACAAAACAAGAGCAAGTAAAATTTAAAATGCCATAACTTTGTATAATCCACATTTCACCCCAAAACAATGCGATACAATTTTTATCAGTTGTGTATAAACTGTGTTGAAGAGTAGAGTAGTGTGTACCTTACCTTAGTAAATATACACATCTGTCATAACCAGAACATTTATTATGAGTGTTAGACTCAGAATATAAATAGGGTGGCACGCAAATAAATATATAAATAAATAAATATATAAATAAATAAATAAATAAATAAATAAATAAATAAATAAATAAATATATATATATATTTATATATATATGCTTTATTTTATTTTTGCGAATGGTACTTGAATGCTAACACTAATGGCGGACCAACAACTGATGTTATAATAATATTGCTGAAGGAAAAGATGGTGAGAAGGAATACAAAGCTTCTGGAGGGAAGAACAAGGAGAACTTGGAAAAATGAACACCTGAAAGTTACTCACTATATTTGTATGTATTTATATTTTACTTTCATTTATTACTTGAATTTTATTACTGAAGATGATGCAAATGGTTTTTCGAATTATCAGTTGTTCGGATATTGGACTAGTGGCATTCCAAGTCACTTTGTATGGTCAGTATCGGATGTTTACCCACATATTAATTAAGTATTTGGATGACGGGAGTGTAGGCAGGGAGGTGGGGAGGATATTTTAACACTTGGTATAAAGGTTCCAACAGCCTAAAATATTAAATGAGACCTGAGTTACTGTTTAATGGAGAGTAGTGCCTGAAATAATATATACGTTTTACTAATATATGGACAATCGGAGTGTATTCCTCTGATAAATATGTCACCTGATGTTAGTCAAGAGAAGGATCCAATGGGGGTCAGTGGTGGTTAAGGGCCCAGTGATGTAGTCAGAAAATTGGAGATAAATGAGTCCTTCAAATATGGCCACGAAACACCAACTATATGGAAGGAGTTTGTTTCGTGGCATGTTCAGTAGGAATCAGAAGCCTCCAATTTCACACATGATCACAGGGTTCTTAAGAGTCAGTAGGAACACGGACCTACTGTAAATAAATGGATTCCGATATCTAATATGCAAACAATGGAAGTGACTTGTTCACAAAGTCTAATATAATGTAGCCTATAAGAATACGATATATAAAATAATCCTGGAGTGATCTGTATTAAAGGCTAAATAGCCTACCGTACCTCCCCACCCAGGTCAGTGTAGTTCCTTCCCTTCCCTCTTCCTCTTTCGTAAAAAATATAATGGTTGGGCAAAGAGAAGAGAAGCGTATTGGATTTCTCCGTGTGAAGGAGGACAAGGCAAAGATAAAGTGGCCTCGATGATACTGGATACGCTTAGTCAGATTAATTAGGTCAATTCAGTTCAATTTAAGAGGACCGGACAGACGGTGTTAGGCCTACGCACAGTAATTTGATAATACAGCATCAGGGGACAGGCCTAGTGAAGGGGACGTGGCAGTGAAGCTCCATTATTGGACTCCTGACACAATAGGCCTAGTAGGACGTAGGAATTTTGTTAGTAATTAGGGCTGGAAATAATGTACAGCCAACTCGTGTGGTACAATCACCAGGCACCATCCTACTCACATTTTTTCGAGTGTCTATAAACATTGTGGAATGGTTTGTAATTGATGTTTTAACCAATTTGTGTGTCGAAGGCTTCACCTACTCCTGATATTCGTGATAGTAGGTGAAGGTGGTTGTGTTTATCCATTACAAACTCGGAGACTATAAATCTGTCAACAAGGGTTCAAGGTATTTCGAGGGGAGGACAATGCATCTCTTCTTGCCTTGAAATAGTGTCATGATGGTGTTATCTCCTCCCTTCCTGCTGAATGGCTTCTGTACCTGACACTAAACGCATAGGCTACTCCGATGAGAGAAGGGGATTGACCTCCAGTAAAAAAAATAATAATACATAATATATTCAGTGTTCTTATCTTAGTTGTGTGAGCGTTACCAAGAGCAATTATTGACAACGCTAGTACGTGATATCACAATGTCAAGGAGTGGCTAGAAAGCAGAGGTTTAGTGTTAGCTGGTCACAGATTGGCTGAATGACTGGCTGCTGTTGGAACACTGGCTTATTTGTCGTAACACAAGCACGGCTTTCCTTGGAACTCAAACAGGGGTTACATTTTATTAACCTTGAGGCCAATACTGCACCACAAGCCAGTCGTTCATTCTAACCTCTGGTGGGAAGCGACACGAACAATGTTACTGACTGTGAGCCTTATTTCAGCGTCAGTAGGTGATCATAAAGGCATATATAGCCATAAAACACCTTCATTGGTACCATTACTGTTGCGGTGGTATTCCAAGTATTCTCTCGTGTCACTCTCTCTTTCAGCTGTGTGCTACCTCACTATCCATGACATGTGTGTGTGTGTGTGTGTGTGTGTGTGTGTGTGTGTGTGTGTGTGTGTGTGTGTGTGTGTGTGTGTGTGTGTGTGTGTGTGTGTGTGTGTGTGTGTGTGTGTGTGTGTGTGTGTGTGTGTGTGTGTGTGTGTGTGTGTGTGTGTGTACTAACAGTTTCCAATGGATTGCATACTCGTTCTCGTTCGCTTTACTAAATCTGCTGGCTCACCAATAACTACTATCATATTTTACTAGTCATATTAACTCCCATTACACAATCGGTATTTAAATGTTTCAACTAAATGTGTTTTGAAGACTGTACCACTTACAATGTTTACAATGTCCACGAATTAAATGCCTAGAATATCCACAAACTATTCAAAGAACCATGGCACTAAACAGCTGTAATATAATCTCTACTTGACACAGTTTGTAGGAATCATTACCGTCAATTCGTTAACAGGTACAACAACAATAACAACAACAACAACAACAACAATAATAACAACAAGAATATAGGCCCTTTAAGCTAATCAGATGCAACGTGGGGGAATAATTGATGTGGTAAAAGGTGTAGGCCTAGTTCCCCAATTGATAGTACCGTATTCAGGTATATTAACGCACATCTCATTCAGTTTAGCTTCATGGTCTGTTTGTTTGGTAAGCTGACTGATGTGTGATGTGAAAGTCAGCCAGTGTACAATTGGACACAGGAATTCGTGGTACAGCCCAAGTGAAAGATGGTCAATTTCTCCCAATATCAAGTTCCTTAGTGCCCAATAGGAGACATCAGGGGCAGAAGTCAGTATTGAGGTGGTAATATATAGCAAGTTCCTAATAATAGACATTGGTTACTCAAATGAGACAAGTATATTTCACCTGGGCTGTACCACCAATTCCTGTGTCCAACTGTACATAGAGTATAAAGGCAGACTTAAATCTCACCCTGTTCCATCTCACTTATGCAACTCCCCTCAGCTGTTTCACACACACCCAGCTCTTTCTCATTTCATCACACACACTCTCAACTCTTTCTCACTTCATCACATACCTAGCTCCTTATCATTTCATCACACACACACTCAACTCTTTCTCACTCCATCACACACACACACAGCTCTTTCCCACTCCATCACACACACACACACACAGCTCTTTCCCACTCCATCACACACACACACACACAGCTCTTTCTCAATCCACCACACCCACACCCACACCCTGCTCTTTCTCACATCAACAAACCCATCCCCATCATCCCCACCATGCATGCACCTCGCCACCACACACATCCCATCCCACCAAATCACTCCCCACCCAATCGCATCACACCGTACCATTTCCAACTCTGTCCAGTCCCATTTGATCAGAGTCCATTCCACTCCCCGTCCACGACACTCCACCTCACACATACACTAGCCTACCCAGGTTTGGTTTGCAACGCCCCCATCTCAATTATTTCACCTCGCACTCTTACTAAGTCTAACATGCTTCAGGTCATTGTTTGTTTTTTTGATGTCATGAGAAAACTTCGAAGGAATATAATATTATATAGGTTATGATTAGTGTAATTATAATGAGTCAATAAAATTCATGTTACATTAGGATATAAGCCTACTAGGACAGTTTAGATTATGCCATATATAGACTTCCAGATTACAATAGGTTTAGTTTAGCTTGGTACGTTATACTAGATTAGTTTACTCTTCGTTTAATGAGGCAAGGACACCTAACTCTAGGCTAAATCTATTCAGTTCAGACTGCATAAGTTTATGAATATTAGGTTACCAAAATAAATATTAGGTCACTAAATAAAATCAGATAAAACATACTTTACGATACAAAAGAAACAAAACACAAACGCGAACATTTAGGGAAGACATATCAACCCAAGTGAGATTCCCCCTGGCCTCCGATACAAGGGAGTGACGCCCCCCCCCCCCATCTTCCACCCAGGACTTGAGATCAGGCCGGAGATTGAGCAGGTATAAGCTCCATTTCACCCTGCAGGTCCCAGTGAAACTTAATATTCGGAAACGGGCCTCGTCGTCTGAGCCTGCCCTACCATCAATAGCGCCCTGTAACATATCTTGACTCCCTGTGTGTGTGTTTGTGTGTGTGTGTGTGTGTGTCTGTATGGATATATGGATGGATGGATGTATGAGTCTGTGTGTGTGTGTGTGTGTGTGTGTCGGGAATCAGACAAGAGAGAGTGTGTGTGGTTTCTGTATATTGGTATTTCCATGGGGTATAATTTGTATGTAGATGTCGTCAGTCTAGCAGAGGTTTCCCCAAGTCGAGTGCATCTGTTCTTGTTTTGGGTAACGAAGGTGTCAGATTGGACCCGCTTCAGTGTCTGTGGCTTCGATGGATCGGTTTCATTTATTGTTTGTTCTATCTTCACTGCCTGCATGTGGGGAGGGTATTGTCTTCACCCGTGTGTGTGTGTGTGTGTGTGTGTGTGTGTTACTAAATATATTATTGGGGGATATATAGGTACCGGTTATGGTCTGAAATTTCTAACTCGTAATGAGAAAAAACTAGTATGATTTTTTTTTTTTAATTGATGGCGAATATTGTTGTTAGCCTTGGGTAGCGATTGGTGGTTGGGTATATGGGGCTATTTTCTCCTCCCATTACTTTAAAAATTGTTCGTCTTTTCATCGTTTTGCCTTGGAGGGAAAGATCGTATCAAAAATATTCTCAACATTTAAGAGACGGAGTGCATTGCTTACTATAGAGTGAATATTTCATAATAATTAAATTCGAACAAGCACATCAACTGACAAATGTACAGTAACTATTTATATGTATATTATGAGGCAGGAATTTCATTATGACGATGATGTTGATGTTGCTGATAATTATAATTCTCCTCCTCTTCCCCATCATCATCATCATCACCACCACCACCATCAGGTTGAGGAGGTATCATTACCATCATCATCAAAATACTCATCTTTATCATTAGTCAGGGGGAGGGATTATGGTGCCATAACTTACAGTGAGGGAAGACTGTACTGTACTGGTCGTTGTAATTACATTGTTCCTAACAGCTGTACTGTTACTCTACCTAAGGTGAATATGAGAAAGTCAGGCGGGATTTCTGAAACACAATGATTCTGACACTGTACTGGAATGAACTATTAAAAAAAAAAGTATATATATATATATATATATATTATATATATATATTAGCTTTACTCTGGCTGGGAAAAGGATGTAATGAAAAAACAGCATAAAATGAAATGTGTTGTGGTTAAACTTTCATTGCGAAATTCAGTGTACACACATTTATTTTTGTTTTCTGGTTTGGAGTCAATATACAGATGTTCTCTACATTTCCAACATATGAAATTACAATATAGAGCTGCCTATGTGTGAAGGCTCGATTTTCAGATAGATCAAGCCCTATAGAATGGCTCATATTAATAGCCATTTCAAATGACAGCTTCAAAGGGTTTTGTAATCTTCGAAATGTAAAGCTTTTATTTACCTAACATCTTCCCTGGGTCATGCCCATTCAGAATATATATGGTTTGTACGGTCTATATTTTTTAGTTTGGGAGAAAAATGCACAGAGACAAACACACACAAAGACAGACGTCTCTCTTTATAGATATAGAATATATATTGTTGAATATATACAATAAAAATAAATAGACATTTTTCAAAAGCTTACCAGATATATTTGTGACTCCTGTTATGTGATATTGAATAATTAATGAATGCACTGAGGCTCATGCGTGAATAATACATATAGATCTTTCCACCTGACTTAACAGGGAATTGTATATGAAAGAAAGAAATATGCGATAAGAGAGGAAGTAAGGCAACAGGAACGAACGCATTGCAGTGAAAGATATAATTTGAGAAATAATCTTTATGGACGTGTTTTCCTCACTGTTTCCTTGAGTCAGTGAAGTAGAAATCAAACGTCACAAACAGACTAAAAAACAGTAGGTTAACAGAGCCACTTCCTCAAACGGTGAATTTCATGTAAGTTGTTCTGGTTTTGTCTTTTTTTTCTCCAGTTCGGCCTCTTTCCAATTCTCCTAAGCTCGTAAATATGTACGTTAACCTTTTATCTTCACCTTTTACAAAATGGTAGTCAAGTAGAACTGACACTCATGCATTTTTCACTGAAGGAAAAAAAAAAAATCCTTTGGGAGCGCTGCAGCCCGAAAACGTTTTGTGTGTCACCTTCCATCGATTGGAAAACAGAAAGTGATGTGCAAGTGGTGGAGTGGAAGGAAGAGTTTGTGTGTCATCGTGTGTCATCCCTCTGAGTTTGTGTATCATCGTATGTCATCCCTCTGAGTTTATGTGTCATCGTGTGTCATCCCTCTGAGTTTATGTGTCATCGTGTGTCATCCCTCTGAGTTTGTGTCATGGGTGTCATCCCTCTGAGTTTATGTATCATCGTGTGTCATCCCTCTGAGTTTATGTGTCATCGTGTGTCATCCCTCTGAGTTTGTGTCATGGGTGTCATCCCTCTGAGTTTGTGTCATGGGTGTCATCCCTCTGAGTTCCTTATTACAGTATATCCCTTATTATTAACCCCAGCTAATGTAACTATTTCATCATTTCCTCTGACAAACTGAACACGGTTGTATTTTTCTTTTGGCGAGCAAGGAAATCCTATCTACAGTAGGTGCGCTGACCACTGTTCTATTCTCCCTCGTCCCTCGACAATGTGATGATGGAATGTGAGAGCAAGGAAATTTCAAATCGGAATTCAGGATTGTAACAATACAAGAGTTTTTCATTTCATACGAGAAAGACGGATGAATTGTAAACACACACACACACACACACACGCCACTGTCTGTTTCTTTGTCAATATTTCTCTCTCTCTCTCTCTCTCTCTCTCTCTCTCTCTCTCTGACCTTCCGTGTGATATACTTTATACCTGCTATACAGAGGTTCACCCAATAGCGGTATAATGGCACCAGGGCTGAGGGATTATATAGGATTAATAATGATACACCGTCGAACCCCCCATGAATTAGGACACAAGCAGGCCAATATTACGAGTTTTATAATGGGGGTAAATGTGGGGGATATTATTGACTCTAATGCCACAGGATATTTTGAGTATCGGTATCGTTTTCACTGACCTACTACAATGGGAATATTAGTTTAGGTAGGATATTAGAACCTGACCCTGTAGTATGTTATAAATATTGTTTTGAAATGACACACATTATAGTATTAGGAGTTATTATTATTATTATTATGAGAATTATTATTAATGAGTAATAGAATGGACTGGGACTGGGGAGTAGCTTTAAAGGGGGTGTGGGAGTAGGGGGCAGGCTTGGGGGGGAACTGGGAGGGGGGGGGGGGTGCGGGAATAGGGGGACAGGCTTGGAGTGGGTAGAAAGCCTGTCTCCCTATTCCCGCACCCCCCCTAACCCCCCCCAAGCCTGTCCCCCTACTCCTGCACCCCCCAACCCCCCCCCCAAGCCTGTCCCCTTATTCCCACACCCCCTTAATAGTATGCTGTAGGACCTATATACTGTACTGACTTGCCCAGGGATGTTGTTATGGCTATTGTAGTGGACGGATTCTTGGATGATAAAAAAAAATCCTAAGCCAGAATTTTTTTATGACTACCGTACGTTTTCTGTGCTTAGGGAACTTGTGATCATGTAGCCTATGGATATGGGAGGCATCTGATTCTTCCTGACCATGCCACGAAACAAACTCCTTCCCTATGGGTTGTGTATCGTGGTGGCAAGGTTTGAAGGACTCATTTATCTCCAATTTTCTTACTAGGCTACATCACAGAACCCGTAATTTAGTAATACAATACACAACAGTCAATAGATAATATACTTTACAAAGAACACATCTGAAATGTTATATTTGGCAATATTTAAACTATCTATTTATTGCCTCCTGGAATGGACAAGCTTCCCTAGGATGAATTTCCCCAACTCAAATCCCTGCTAGGCTATAGAGTAACTCGAGGAATACTGTAATGGAGTGACTAAGGAAGATATTCAGTGATTTATTGTCTACCCCTGGCAAACTAGCCTATACTGATGCTTTGGTTGTCTGTGTTTGCCATCACCTTCAATATGTGAAGGCAAAATACCTCTAGTTGTTGCCAGCTCTCATTCAGTGGGGAAACGTGTTGTGTGTTGTGTAGCCTAAGTTGAACCACGTTTGATATTTTTTTGTTTTTCTCCAACTAGCCAACAGTTTTTCTTGACAGAAGGAACTGAAGAATTACTCAAGTCCAAAGCTTGAAAATTTATAAATGTGCTCATATAGGCTATAAGTGATTAATTTTGTATTGTATTTAATGTCAGTCAACCCAAGAAGAACGTCTGTATCAGTCAGAATATATAACATATTTTTTATCACCAAAAGAAGTTTTCTTCGATGTAGATTATGTGGTCGATTGCCTGTAGTTTTGCTTTTACTCTGGCCAATAAAATATGGCATTTGTTGGTCAGAGCAGTTGGAGAGAAAATTGTTTGTTCTTATCAGTGTGTGTCTGAACAGACAAACGTGAATCAACTGCGCAAACCCAAGGAAGTATCTCGGTATTATAATAATTCAACACAAATGAATTAAAATTACTGACAACGTTAAGTGCAAAACTTTCTCTCTTCCCTTCACTGCAATTAGGTGTAATATTACCATACTCTGCAACACGCAGGAATAATGTTTATCCAGGTAATGTGTTTGGACTTGCAGAAAATGTTAACGAGGTGTGTGTTTAATATATTCTTACACTATGAAATGCTATGATAATTACGGTAATCGCTGTAATGTCAGTAATGACCATTGTCAACACTCTCGAGAAGGGGTGACCAAGGAAAGAATGGATATCTTATATGATGTTTCGAATGTGTTTGCTGGCATAAGCAGATGATATATATACTGTATATATATATATATTGGGTATAGTTGTGAGGACTTTGAAGTCTTCATTATTCCTTCATATCATCTCGTTTTGTTAAGCTTCTATAACGACTATAAACCCGGTAACTGTAGATTTGTTGTTATCGTCTCTTAAGTGTTAAATAACGAGCCTCCAGAGACGCTGACGTATCTGTGTGTACTAATTTGATTGTCTGAGAGAGAGAGAGAGAGAGAGAGAGAGAGAGAGAGAGAGAGAGAGAGAGAGAGAGAGAGAGTGAGAGACTATTTTGTCCATATAAATTCTTCCTCACAAGGATCGGCGAATATTAGACTGATGGTCGATGCCTTCAATATTACGGTACACTCCATTACACTCCATTTCACAGCAACGTCGACAACATTACATATTATTATTATTATTATTATTATTATTATTATTATTATTATTATTATTAAAATTATTATTATTAAAATTATTAAAATTATTAGAATTATTAAAATTATTAGAATTATTATTATTATTATTATTATTAATATTGATATAATTATTAAAATTATTATTATTATTATTATTATTATTATCATTATTATTAAAATTATTATTATTATTATTATATTGTTTTGCAACATAATAACCAATGATAGTACATTTGTGTGGCTCAGTTTGAAAGAATCCATAGTTTATATTTCCTAGACACCATTCCAAACCCCTGATGACACAACAGAAAAGAGTTAGTTACCTTCATCCTATTATTTTGTTGCTCGGAGTCTTTGTGGTTATAATAATTAACACTTGGATTTAGACACATTATTACTTTTGTTAGCATAATTCACAGTAAGGTAGATAGACTGTATTGTTCATATTGTCATAAGAGTTTGTTTGAAATGAATTTATTGTTGGATTGAATATGTACGCAATGATATATGCATTTACCTGTCACCTATTTTACATGATTTCAGCTGTGTTGGGTAATACGAGTATAGTATATCTATCATTAGTGTTGAGGTTCTGAATCAATACGAGAGACAATGTGAATATAATTTATAACTTATTTTTGTTTGTTTAGTGTGTTACGAAGTAATCCAGGTGAACTATTGAGATTTCAAGTTATCTTTCCAGGTTAACTATAAAGTTTCATATAGAAACT
The DNA here is from genome assembly GCA_034508575.1 of Petrolisthes manimaculis. Taxonomy (NCBI): domain Eukaryota; kingdom Metazoa; phylum Arthropoda; class Malacostraca; order Decapoda; family Porcellanidae; genus Petrolisthes; species Petrolisthes manimaculis. Next base: position 371,102 of record JAWZYT010001381.1, read on the forward strand.
ATAACCTGTGGAAGGACGATGATTTATCTTTTGTTGCGCCATGTACTGTACCCCTAAACCTAATTAATAAACAGTGAGAGACAACCTGACATGCCATTAACCCCAACTGATATCTTGACTACGCCTGTTTTATACGAGTGTTACACGGCGTCGTAACAAGTGCTTTGTGTGATGAGATTTCTGGCACCTGGTGGTTGTGTGAAGCAACACTTGTTTACACTGATACACTGTACATGTAATGATTGATTGTGTCCCTGATAGACACATGGCTTCCCATTGTCTACTCCCTGTGGGGTGTTCATTGTGTTGTTCTCGGTATATTATAGTGGTGGCTGCAGGTGAGGGACGTGGCAAGGGATTTTACTAATTGAGCAGATGCCTCGCCACCATGCCACCCTTTCCTGCCAGCTGTTTTCTTCCGTATGTTGTTGTTTTCATAAATTGAAAGAGTATAGAATGTCACGAGGTAAAATTAAAATGATTAGAATGATCTTGGTTTCATGAATACACGAAATAAAAGATTTGTTTGATAGGAACATGTCAGTTTAAAGATTAGACCTAACATGTTATAGATCAAATTAACAAAAAGTCAACCCTTCTCACCATGCATCCTCATCAGCTTTAATGTGTGGTACAGGGGAGGGGAAAGAGAAAGAGTGAATGATTAATTGTTTTTAATCAGCAAATAGCAGCGCAACAGCTAAGGTCAGAAGGCACAAAATAAAGAGATGGAGAGGACAGATAGGAAAAGGGGAAATACGGATATGATGGAAGGAACCGACATAGACCTGACGATGAATTCAAAACCTATTGTGGAAATCATTGTTGTTGGAAAAAAATAGAGGGTTACTGACTCCTCCAAAGTATACTACAGAATAGAGAATCCCGTCTGTTTCCTAGAATAGGTTGGAAGAATCGATAGACATCCAATTCTGCCAACACAGATGACTCCCTACAGAGTTCTCCCAGCAGGCAATATTCCCCCACGAGTGTAGAAGGTCACCCGGGTCTAATAATTGAAGTGCAGTTACATATTCCTATGAACAATCAGCGGAATATATTTGTTTCAAGCCTCCTCGTGTCGTATGTGCAGAGTGATGTTGTAAAATGCTGTTTAAACGAGTGGTGTCTGTCGGTTTTTCATTTTATATAGATATTGAGTGTAATGTTTCACTGATAGCCTAACTAATTCCGAGTATAACTTAAACAGATCAGATTTGTTCATGTTAGGAGGAAATATGTTGAGGGAAAATGGGAAGGTTACAGATTCTCCATTAACGTGCCTGGAAATTGAATAATACTTTAGCTTCTGAGAGCAGTATTTAATGTGCAATATTATTGGAGGACCCAGCAGCCCTTCACTACGTCAACTCCAGATTATCGTCTTAAGCACGTGAGACTGAAGAGCATTTAAGCTGACAACTGTGCATCATGCGAGGGATTTGTGTCATTCGGTGCATGGACTTCTACATATGACTGTATTTCATTAAAGCGTTTATTCGGTGGCCGTGTGTTTTGTGTCTTACTAAGCAGTACTAAATTCATACAAAGTCTTCTGGGCAGTGTTGTGTGTAGGGCAAGGAAAGCTGTGGCTAATCTGGCTCGTCCATTTTAAACAATACTTACAAATTTTATGCGTTACGCGACTTAGCCCGCCTTTAATTGGATTCGCCAGTAAGAACTTTAAATTAGGCGGATTTACATCTTGCAATTTCTCAGTTTCTGCAGAGAACATAAAGTGCATTACGGTACAGTCGGGTATGTTGCTTCTCTTCTCCCATTCTCCTTCTCCATTCTTTCGTTTTATTCTCTTTCCTTTCATTCTTCGTTCTCACTAGCCTTCACTGGGTCATCCCTCTTCACTCCCTCCTCTCTATAACTGATGAGTCTAAAATTATTCATATCCTCGATGAATCTAACTGATGCATCAAGAAATACTCTTATGCTCGACTCGGAAAAAAACAAAACATATACAGATATAGACTATAATATTATTGAGTGATGACAGGACCGGTTTGTGGGCTTTTGGTCCAGACTGTATTTGCACTGCCATCATAAATTTAAAAAGAGTAAGATATATTATGCCATGCGTCATATACACTCGTGTTATACGTTATATCTTTAAATTTAATTGGCTTAGATTTTATTACTCCAGTGCGTTTATCTCGCTAAAACGGGATTTATCTTGCATGTTTCCTCAGGGATAATACGAATAAAATGACTATCCGTGAGGGGAAAGAGGGGAAAAGCATGTAGTGTAATGCAAGGTGAACGCAATGTGTGAACTGCAACGCACATGTGAGTCAGCCGAGCGAGAAAAGTCCTTGTTGCAATAAAATGGTGGAGGGTCAAGTTCCGGAGTTCAAAGCAATTGTTCCACTCTACAAGGGGGGGGGGGGGGGGAAGGGGAGGGGGAGGGGTATGAATAGTGTATGGGTGAGTGGATGAGTGGGTGAGGGGTGCTGGTGGGGGGGGGGGTGTAGGGGGGGACAAGGTACGGTAGGTAATTAATCCACAGTTCAACAGGTAAACGTAATTAATCCACAATTTGGGAATTTCAAGTTAAATACGATAATGCAGTATTAGAGGATTTTATGTAATGAATGTACAGTTGAGTAGAGGTGTGTATTTGTCCACCATATTAACACTATACCATTTAATTGACCACTTTTTAAAATATTCGGTCCATATAGACTCATGGAGCATTGTGTAAAACTGCGACTCATAGGTACTCAATTATTTTAAATACTCATTAGGTCTTTATTATTATTATTATTATTATTATTACAAGCACTGGGCTTCGCCCACCACGGCTACGCCGTGGGTGCTTTTGCCTGCGGCGCTGCTCGCTCCGCTCGCCCTCCCCACCAAAATCGCGGCTCGCTGCGCCCGCCCCTCTACCTCTATTTTATCTTGGAATCGTTAAAAATTGAAAAAAAATATTGAAAAAATAAGCGTTTTTGAAAGTTTGGAAAGGTTGCAATTTTTAATATACATTGATGATTGATTGATGATTTATTTTCTCAGGTTAGGTTGCCTCCGTTCAGAAATACAGGTGTACCGGTATGGTAGCGGGCTGCTACATTAGTCTCCTGGTGAAGTTTGAAAGGAGACTAAGAGATTGTGGGTTTTAATCTGTTTATTGGTTCAGGTTGCACATTGTATATAAGATTTTATAGTTAACCTGGAATATGATCATGTGACAATAGTTGTAGTCAATCTGGAATATATGAATATAAGGTTTCCTGCCTGCTACACTATTAGAACCAATCAGGCGAGAGGGCTGATGCTTGTGGCGGGTAGCTGATTCTAGCCGCCACAGTATTCTAAACCTCTTAAATCAAGATGGCTGACGAAGAAATTAATTGTATTAAAACAAAAATGAAAATAATTTGCTTCAATGATCAAGTTGGATGACGGATGAAACTTCTTTAAGGGGAGGCGGGAGTAGGGGAACAGGCTTGGGGTGGATAGAAAGCCTGTCCCCTATTCCTGCACTCCACTAACACCCCATCCCAAGCCTGTCCCCCTACTCCCATTAACCCCAAAGCTCCCCGCACCCCCCTAAGCACCCCCGAGCCTGTCCCCCTATTCCCGCACCCCCTTAAATTGACCAAAGGAAGGCTATAAATGTAACCACGTGACATTCGTTTAAGAGTGACCTAAGTAACAAATCCATCACCTGTCTGTCTGTCTGAGTGATTGGTTGATAGGTCCCTGTTTTACGGAGGGACTCATAACCCACTCACCACCTCTAATTAATGAACGACTCTCCATTCGTAATTAAAATAACCCAAAATTGAAAATGTGTGGACGCAGCGGCTATCATATTTATCCTGCACCGTAATAACTTCGCATGACAAACAAATTTTCAGTAATTATATAAAGAGCGAAACAACGAGCCCATATGGACCAACCCAACCCAACCCAACCAGCCAACCCAACCAGCAGGGCCCATGATTCCCTCCCTAGTCACTATTGGTACAGGGAATAATATATGTGTGTGTGTGTGTGTGTGTGTGTGTGTGTGTGTGTGTATGTGTGTGTGTGTGTGTGTGTGTGTGTGTGTGTGTGTGTGTGTGTGTGTGTGTGTGTGTGTGTGTGTGTGTGTGTGTGTGTGTGTGTGTGTGTGTGTGTGTGTGTGTGTGTGTGTGTGTGTGTGTGTGTGTGTGTGTGTGTGTGTGTGTGTGTGTGTGTGTGTGTGTGTGTGAGAGAGAGAGAGAGAGAGAGTATATCAATGTTTAGTTCAGGATTGGTTAGGTTAGGTTAGGTTAGGTTAGGTTAGGTTAGGTTACTTCACGTAGGTTTGCGTTACGTCAGATTAGGCTGGGTTGGGTTGGGTCAGGTTTCATTGCGTTTGTTTATATTAGATTATAGTTACACAATAGCAATTTTGTTATGGGTTATATATTCAGTATATATATGTAAAGGCCAAACAAACACACATATACTTTCCCTGCAAGAGGAGAGGTACGGAGACAAGGCTAACGTTGGGTCCAGGTGGAGCAATACACTGATATAAATACGGTAAATTATTAACTCCAACGGGTGATCTATCATGATAAATTTGTCGTGGGGTGGAGGAGACCCATTGTGATATAGAGTAGTGGTTCAACAATATATGGGTGTGATATGGATAGGCTATATACAGGGTGAAGGAGGCAGGGGGATGGGTCAGTGTTGTGTTATGGTGAAAGAGGCAGGGGGATGGGTCAGTGTGAGGGGGTTGGGGTTGGGGGTGGGGTCAGTGTATATCTTTTGATCAATAGTGTTATTTTATGAAGACTGTGAATGTCCCCAGCCATTACTATGACCCTAAGTGCCTGAATGGCTGCTAAGTTATTGACACCTGCGTGGCCAACTCCGACCAATCACAGAAAGCCTTTACATCGTCAGCTGTGGAAGATTGCCCTCAGAACAACTATTACTCACTCTGTACCTATACTGAACATGATGAAAATAAGTTATATAGCAGTTATATATTATATATTATATAATATATATATATATATATATATATATATATATAGAGAGAGAGAGAGAGAGAGAGAGAGAGAGAATATATATATATATATATATATATATATATTTAGAGAGAGAGATAGAGAGATAGAGAGAGAAGGGGGGGGGGGGCAGATCATCAAAACATACCCTTAAGGCAGAAGGATGACAGAACACACCAAACAAATCTCGGACCATCAACCAAACCACCTGCTCCATAGACATGTTATTGGGAATCTAATCTCTGCCCCAATCCCCCATCTCTCCCCTCTATACTCACTTCCCCTCGCCCCCACTCTCTCTCACTCTCACTCTCACTCACTCTCTCTCTCTCTCTGCACACATACACACACACACACACCCTCTCTCTCTCTTTCTCTTCTGTATTCTCGTGCAGTGTTCTATTTTCACCTTTGATTTTAACCCTCGTCATCTTTCCCCTGCTTCCCCTCAGCCTCTGTTCTGACATTTTACTGACATTTCCTCCTTTACTGTCCAAACCTTTCCCTTGACTCTTCTCTCTCCCCTTCATACTTCTTTTAGCATATGTTTGTACTCCCTTCATTTACTCTCTTTCCCTCGTAAGTTTCCTTGTAATTGATCCTATTTTATCTTATTTATTTTTTCTCCCTGTTGCATTTATATTGATTATATTTTTCGTTTTTTCCTTTTCTTGTCTCTGATTATTTACACATGTTTCTCTTTTCGTCATTCCCTTTTCAAAATTTTAGTTCAGATAATCTTCTTTCCCTTCTTCTTTTCCCTCTTTATTTCTATTATTCTTTTACATACACTTCTCCCTTTTCCTTTTGTCTTTTCTCATTGCTTCTGTCTCCCTTTACTGCCTCCTTTTTCTCGCCTCCTTTATCATCGGTTTTTCTTTACTCCATTTCATTTCACTCCTTCCAAATTTTCTCTCTCTCCTGCAAGCCTTGCCTTTAGCTTCCTCTGCCTCTTACCTTTCTCTCCGGCTCTCCTAATTTTTGCAAACCCTTCCCCTATTTAGATCTATTATCCTCCTCCTCCTCCTCCTCCTCTTCCTCTCCTCTTCCTGTCTTCTTCTTACATCTTCACCCTCTCTCCTCTCGCTTCTTGTCCTGTCTTCTCTCTCTTCAGGTTTATTTTTCCTTCCTTTTATCATTTTTCTTCCCTTCCCTCATGTTTGATAAGTCCTGTCATTGCCTAAACCGGCCTTATTTAATAATATATATACTTATTTAATTAATAATCTTTAATTTATTACGGTTCTCTTAATTTCTCATTTAATTCTTCTTCTTTTCATTTCCTTATTTCTGTCTCTCCCTGTCTCCCTTTTCATTTCCTTTTCTGTCTCTCCCTGTTTCCCTTTTCATTTTTTATTTCATATTTTCCTTTTGGACATTTCTCATTCCTTTTATCCTTCTTACTTTATCTTTACTTATTTTCTCGTGTTTCTATGTTATGTCCTTTGTTCTGTTCTCATGATTTCTCTCCGATCCATTTCTCTCTTCCTCCTTCCCATTCCCTCTCTTTCTCTCTTCCTCCTTCTCATTCCCTCTCTCTCTCTTCCTCTACCACATTCTTTCTTTTCTCTCTTTCTCCATCCATTCTTTCTTTCCTCTATTCTTTCTCCACATTACGTCTTTCTCTCTTCCTTCTCCACATTCTCTCTTTCTCTCTTCCTTCACCCCATTCTCTCTTTCCTCTCTTCCTCCTCCTCCTCATTCCCTCTTTCCTCGTCTTTACTTTCCTGCTTCCCATGTCCATTCTTCATTCATTCATTTATCTTCTTTTAACCTATCTTCCATTTTCACCTTTCTGTCTGTCTGCCTCCTTTATCGTTCCCTTGTCTCTCCATTTACCCTCTTTTTTTCCTTTCTCCCTTCCTTCCCTCTTCTCCCTTCTTCCTCTATTGTCCATTCTTTATCGTTTCCTTCCTTTATCTCTCTCTCTCTCTCTCTCTCACTACCTCTCCCTCTCTCTCTCTCTCTCTTCCATTCGCTTTACTGGTTTTCTTTCCACACATTCTCCACATCCTCGGTCATTTTTCTCTTCCTCTTCTCCTCTCCTTTCTTCCTCCCTTTCCTCCTGCCTTCTTATCTGTTCAGTCACCTTTGATTTTCGTCTTTCTCTCGTCTCCTTTCTTTACATTTCCTGCATTTTATCTTCTATCTTCTCTATGCGTGTAATCCTCTCTTATCTCCTTCTGTTTTGCTGTCTTTCTCTCTCTTCTTATTTCTTCATTCAATAATCTTCTGCTCTCTCTCTTTTCATCTCTTCCCTGTTATATATTTTGTTTCTTTCTTCTCTCCATTCCTATTCCCTTTTACTCTTCTCTTGCCCTCCACAATTTTCTTCTATATTTCTCTCTCTCTCTCTCTCTCTCTCTCTCTCTCTCTCTCTCTCTCTCTCTAAATATATATATATATATATATATATATATATATATATATATATATATATATATATATATATATATATATATATATATATATATATATATATATATATATATTTCACCTTTATGCGTCTATCGCCATTGTTCTCTCCTTACATATTTTCCTTCCTTAATTATCTTGAAAAAATTAATCTTCTTTTCATTCGACCCACCTTTTAATTAATGAGTAGCGGTACCTTTTCCTTAATAAGTTACTCCCTCACCCTAGGCTGTACTGATTCTCTCCCCTCTTTCATCTCCTTCCTATATTCCTTGTCGTTCTTCACCAATTCCCATCCAGTCAATCCTCCCTCCCTTTCCTTTTGTCATCTATTTTTGCTATTTCACCTCTTCCTCCTTTCACCTTTTAAATATTGTCCTTCCTTTTCACTTCCCCTTTTGAAATCTTCTATTCTTTCTCTTTTATATTATTCCTTATTCACTTTTTCGCGAGCAAAGCTAGTCTTCTAAATTTTCAGATAATTTTTTTGACCCTGATTTTGGAAAGTTTTTTGGCCTGGTGGTCAACTTCAGTTTTTATGCCCCAGATCTTGGAAAATGTCTGAAGCTAATTCCTCCTAGACCATGGCAGATATCATCACCAATCTTTCAGGGAAGTTTCCTACAGTATTGGGTTAGGGTTTAAACCTATATAGAACTAGTTAAGTTGTTAAATTGAAAATATTCCTGCCGTGACTTTTATCATTAGCGACGACTTTCAACTCCACTCGGCCTTCCATAGAGATTGTATGAAAAAAACAAAATCATATTTTCTCTACGTTTCATCCCATTTCATTCTTGTTCTAACCTTTTAATCCCTACGTCTCATATTCCTCATTCATTATCCTTTTTATCTTATTCTTACTTTTATACCTGTTACATTTTCTTTCCATCCATCCATCCATCCCCAGCTTTCCCCTCCTTTAAAGGACTTTATGATTTAGTCAGATAATTGGCGGTATATGAGTCATTCCAATACTGCCACGAAACAGTACAAATATAGAAGGAGCTTGTTTCGTGGCGTAGTCAGGAGGAATCTGAAGCCACCAATTCTCATATACGATCACAGGATCCTTAACTTTTCGTTTGCCTAGAAATGTATAGAGGTGTATGCGACTGAAAACATCATTATTTCAGATAAAATACAGAGCTGCAGAACAACCTCATTAATATTCTGAAAACTATGTTGATATTTACTTAATAATAGCTGAATGGAAATGTGATGAAAGTATGCCTTTAACAAGTTACCTTTAAGTTATTTATTTATATTGTATTTCATAAGACTTGAAATGCATTTATTCTGTGGACGGCATCCCAGTAATGAATCAACACCCCAGTGAAGATGCAAGAAAATCCAGGAAAATTTATTACCGAGTGTAGGCTACTATTAAGGGCACTCACTAACGAGGGCTGCAGCAGGGAATTTCTTTTCCCACGCTTTGGCTTTTGGCAAATAATAAATGGGGGAGGGTATTGTTGAAGAGGAGGAATTAGTGGTGTGCAAGGCTGTGGGGTAAAAAAAAAAAAAAAAAAAAAAAAAGAGTTGAACAGACTTACCTCCCCCCCCCCCCCCCTCCCTTACTCCATTTATCTTCTCTCTATACTTTCCTCTATTCTCCTTCATGCTCATTTCCTCCTCAGTCCCATCCTATTCTCCTTTTCATTTACTTTACCTTTCTCCTTACTTCTATTTATCTCCACTAACTTTTTTGTCTTATAATTTCTGCTCCTCCAGCCCTCCTCTTATTACTGTAAACCTCCATTTCTTTATCTATCTCAATTATTTTTCCTCTTTACTCGTTCTCATTCTTTCATCTTCTTTTCATGGCAAATTTCCCTCTCTCCATACTAAATGATGTATTTTTTTTTCTCCCCCTTACTCTATCTTCTTCGATCATTTTCTTTCATTCGATTTCCTTTCCTTAAGCCTCTTATACCCATTTTCCCCTCATACTCTCTTCTTTACCTCTGTGTCTGATCCCTTCCATTCCTAGACTTCTTTCTTAATTTTTTTTTTTTTGCTCTCTTTTGTCTCGGCCATTCCATGTTCTTTCCTCCTCCTCCTCCTCCTCCTCCTCCTCCCTCCTCAATTTCTCCCTCCACCCCTTCCACTCCCCACAGCCTGGTCAGATGATGGACGGTGTGTGAGTGTCGGGGGAGGAAGGGACCACACCATCCACAAATTTACTGCCCTCAACATCTCGCTCCACCAGGCGGCCGTCCCTACACAGGGCAGTGGCCACTTTTATACACACACCTGAATATCTAGGCCGTAAAAAAAAAAGTTCATTCCTGGACTTGCAATACAGTCATCGAGGAATTATTAAAGTGACTTAGTAATTTTTGATAATGTACGCAAAAATATGAAAAAAGCTTAAAAAATACAACAGATAATGTATACCTGAATGACAACAACAAAAACAACAATGAAATAAGGATCGTATGACGCAAAGGTGTGAAATACATTTTAAATAAATGTTATGAAAATAACTAAATTAATTTAGTTATAACAAGAACATGAAGGAAAACCCTTCAAAAGCTCCGGCTCTTAATGATTCAAGTGAAATAATAAAATATCCATATGTAAAGGTCTCAAAAATATTAATTATGTTTTATCTGGATTTTCGTATTCATATAGTTATATTGAAATTTTGAAAATGAACCCTTTTTATTGAGGGTGAACCCCCTCTCGGTTGAACCTCTTAAATATTGGTTGAACCCCTTTTAAGAAGTGGTCACCCCAAGAAGAAAAAAAAATGATAACAATATTAATAGATGATTTAATGTCGGTAAAAGAAAATGGATGGGAGGAAGAGAGTGACTGAGTGAGTGAGTTGAACCCCTTTTAAGAAGTGGTCGCCCCAAGAAGAAGAAGAAGAACAACAAGAACAAGAACAATAATTACGATAAAACCTAGAGCTCTCGGCTTAGGCCGGAGCTAAAAATGAATGAATAAATACTAATGATAATGAGGCATTAAGAAACCAGGGAAGTGCAGTCAATGTTTAACTTTCACTCGTGTTTTTCTTAGTGTTTGGTTCTCTCTAGTCAGCCCTTATGATTATCACTCTGTCTCTTATATTCTCTTTGTTTATCTCCTTTATTCTCCTTCATTCTCTATGTTTATCTCCTTTATTCTGCTTCATTCTGTTTGTTTATCTCCTTCTCTCTGGTGGGTGGAGGAGGACAAGTTAGTATGGGGGTGACGTAAGTACACCATCACGTCATGTCATGTTATGTGGTCCTGGGATTCATTCGTCTGTTGCTTCCTATATAATTAAGGGAAGATTCTTTTGTTGGTGAATTGGAAAGTCTGAGATTCCTCCAAACTATTCCTCGAAACAGATCCTCTATTAGTACCATTGGGGGCGTCTGGTTTCTGACTTAGATAGGAGGAATTAGTAAGCCTTCCACTTAATCAACTAGACTTACTAGAGAATTTCCTCTTAAACTGTATTAGCAATATATGAGTATGGTGTACAGTTACCTTAATTAATAGGAATCGTTCATATGTTCAAATTTTGAGTGACGAGCCACAGAGTGTAAATTTATAGCATATTATGGGTTTGTACATTACATATAGCCAACATTCACCGTTTATCTGACACACACACACACACAAACACACACACACACACACACACACACACACACACACACACACACATAATAATAAAAATAATAATAATACATAATATACGCATACACACGCATACATACAAAAAAAGACAACAACAACACACATACACACCAAGACTGAAGTGGTATATTCAGATTAATAATTACCTGTGAGTTTTTCATTGGTTTGTCTCCCTAGAAACATAACATGGATATACACGTAGCCTATCCTAAATTAATGTGATAATACAGTGTTGGTAAAATTTAATCACCAGACTATTTTAAACAACAGACCAACACCATTACTGTAATTTTCTTCATCTGGTCCTGTTACCTGGCTATACTTTATACTATACTTTAGGTAGTGGAATCAAAGCACTCCAATGCTCTAAAAGTATATCACCTCCTTAAGGTTTCCTGGGATCCTCACTGATCAACTCGTATTAGTTGTTTATTTATAAGTGTTCGTGATCCGTGGCTGTTGGAAATGTTTCTTAATTAAACTATATTTTTTTGTTACATTCACTGATTTTTATTCGTACGCTTGAACCCAACTCATTTTCTCCTTTCCTTTCCTCCCTCTTCATGTTTCACTTTCTATTTTTCTCCGTCCCTTCACCGCATTCTCCACTTTCACGTCGTATATTTCTTTCCTTCCTCCCTTTACTTTTATGAAGCTTACTCCCATTGCATTCTCGTTTTTCATCATTTTACCCCCAAGGTTAAGACAGGTTAAGTCTGTCTTAACCTTGCTTTCCCATATCTTCTGTTTACCTTTCCCCGATTCTCCACTTTCCCACTTCAAACATTACATTGTTGTCAGAACTTACAGAGTGGTTCGTGAAGCAGAAACTGTATAGTCAATAGTACGGTACCAAACCATCTCCCTGCAAGTGTAACTGTATATACGTCCACGCTCTCACTTACTCAAACATAGGGCTCTCTCTCTCTATCTATATATATATCTCTCTCCCTTCGTCCCTCCCTCCCTGCCTCACACTCTTTCCTCTTGCTTCTTCCCAACCTCCTTCTCTCCCTACCTGACTGCCTCTCTCTCGCTTCCTCCTGCTCCTTTCTCTCCCTATTTGCCTGCATCTCTCTCGCTCCTCTTTCTTCCTCCCTGCCTTTCTTCTTCCTCTCTGCCTCCCTCTTTCTCTTTAACCTCCTCTCTCAAATTTTATCCGCTGTTTGCTTCACATTTATGATTAGGCCTATATATATGTTTTCCTCGTGTGGTAATGAATAACTAACTCGACCTATCTCACCACGAGTGACCGCTGAAATAGGTCATGCGTTATGTAGGCGAAAGTGTGCAGCGGGCCTAAATAATAATATTAAATACATTATTAGCAAAGGCACCATGTCTGATATTGACGTTGCAGAAAGACAGTGAAATAAAGTATCATAGCAGGTTTTCTAAGCGGCAGTATCATCAGATATATTTTATTGTTGCCTCAAATATCACAGAGTATTGACGTTCCATGCAGCCGTTTCGTAAATCGAGTTTTCTGGTACACATGAAACGGAGTATACACATTTCTCTCTCCACATCCCACACTCCACTCCACATTTCCCCCTCTAGTTCCTCGAGACTCTCCACCTTCTTGTTCTTATCCCTCATACACGCCTGCACACCTTTCAACACTTGGTCACTTCAACACTTCTGATATTTTCTACACTCCTCGTCACTTCTACACGTCTGCCACCTCTCATCTCTTGGCCATGCACTTCTCCTCTCCACTCCTATATATTTTCCATCTTCGTCTCCCCCCAACGCTACCACCTCCCTCCCCCTCGTTATCCCCTTGTCAGTATCGGGAAACATTAATCGGGAGTTGCGGTGATTGGTTGTGTGTCAGTGTGGTCAGTACAGCTGCTGAAATATGGGTGTGGGTAAATTAGCTCGTGGTGGTGGTGGGTGGTGGTGGAATATTATAAATGGGTTTCTCATGCCCCTTCATTTTTCCTTTACATATATGGTGTAAATTGGGGTCTTGACTACATGTGTTCTTGGCTGTACTGACCCTGAGAGACTCTTGGTACAGCCGGGGAATTTGCAAACGGTTTTGTATATGTCACTTTTTTATTATAATTAGTCATGTGTAAGGCGTTCAAGCTGCAACATTTCTTTGTGGCTTCGTAAGGGATCGCAATTCGCAAACAGAAAATATTAAATAAAGTGTTTTCTCTTTTCCGATCTTAATAAATGGAATGTTTTTATGACTGGTAGGCCGCTTACAAAAGCCATCCCCTATGTAGCCCAGTACGCTATAAACACTGACCATTAATGAAATAATAGTAAAACACAAACAAGTGCCGTATGTTGATAATGTCTTTCTTGGATCCTCTTCAGTTATAAGGAAAGTCCAAACAATAACAAAACGTAATAGATCCCTCAATATACCGGCTGTGCTTTGTAAGTAATTTATCTTGCCATCTGTGATATCAGGGAATTGTGAAGCAAGAACTCATTAATAACTATTATATATATCGATAAGGAATCATACTCTCAGATTTAGTTGTTGAGCATTTGTTGTTAAAAGGATACTAAGGCCTATCTGTAAGTCGGCCGGTGCTGGCTAGAATGAAGACCACTATCACCATGCATTGGCGGTAAGTGTTGGGGGTGGAAAGTGCAAAAGTTGGCCAGGAAACATTCACAGACGCCAGGAAACAGAACTCGAGCAGTACCTACCGGTGCCTAGAGAAGAATGGAGGAGGAGAAGCAAGAAGAGGAGTAGGAGGAGGAGGAGGAGGAGGAGGAGGAGGAGGAGGAGGAGGAGGAGGAGGAGGAGGAGGAGGAGGAGGAGGAGGAGGAGGAGGAGGATAAGGAAAAGGAGGAAGAGATGAGGAAAATGAGGAGGCAGAGAAGGAGGAGAATAAGGAAAAAGAGGAAGAGGATGAGGAAGAGCAGGAGGAGGATAAGGAAAAGGAGGAAGAAATGAGGAAAATGAGGAGGCAGAGAAGGAGGAGAATAAGGAAAAACAGGAAGAGGATGAGGAAGAGCAGGAGGAGGATAAGGAAAAGGAGGAAGAGGACGAGGAAGAGAAGGAGGATAGAGTGGATGAGAGGAGGGAGAGAAGTATATAATTATGAAGTTGGGGAGAATAGAATTAAGGGAAAGAGAAATAGAGAGTAATGGAGGGGTGAGAGGGATAGAGGAACTGGAGAGAGAGAGAGAGAAACATAGAGAGAAAAGATAAAAAAATGAAGTTGGTGGGAAAATGATAAGAAAAAAATAGAAAGGAAGGAAAGAAGAAATGTAGAAAGCGAGGAAGGAAGGGAGAGATAGAGAAAGGACGGAAGGAAGGAAGAAAAAGATAGAGAAAAAGGAAGGAAGGAAGAGTTAGAGAAAGGAAGGAAGAAAGAGATAGAGAGAGAGAGGAAGCAAGGAAGAAATAGAGAGATAGAGGAAGGAAGGGTGAGATAGAGAAAGGAAGGAAGGAAGGAAAGAAAATATAGAGATAGGAAAAGGAAGGAAGGAAGGAAAGAAAATATAGAGATAGAAAAAGAAGGAAGGAAAGAAAGAAAAGATAGAGCTAGAGAAAAGAAGGAAGGAAGAGAGGAAAAAGATAGAGAGGAAGAAGAGGAATAAGAAGAGGAAAAGGAAGAGGAAAAGGAAGAGGAAAAGGAAGAGGAAAAGGAAGAGGAAGAGGAAATAGAAGAAGAAGAAAGGGATAGAGAGGAAAAGGAAAAAGAAGAAAGGATAGAGAGGAAAAGGAAGAAGAAGAAAGAGATTGATAGGAAGTGGAAGAGGAAAAGGAATAAGTAGTGGAAGAGGAAGAAAGGGATAGAGAGGAAGAGTAAGAGGAAGAGGGAGATATACAAGCATCCTACGGTATAAGGATTTCATTTGAAAGTTGTCCAGTGAGAGTGACGAGCCATTCCTTTGCCTGGCTGGCCCCCTCCTGCTCCTGCTCCACCATCCATCCATCACCCCTTCCTCAATTACTTACTCTCCAGAACCCCCTTGCCCTTGCCCCCCCCTCTCTCTCTATCTCCTTGTCTATCTGTTTGTTTGTCTGTCTCTCTCCTTGTCTATCTGTCTCTCTCTCTCTCTCTCTCTCTCTCTCTCTCTCTCTCTCTCTCTCTCTCTCTCTCTCTCTCTCTCTCCTTGTCTGTCTGTTTGTCTGTCTGTCTCTCTGTGTCTGTTTGTCTCTTTCTCTCTGTCTCTCTCTTTCTCTATCTATCTATCTATCTATCTATCTCTTTGTCTATTTGTCTGTCTGTCTTTTCTTTTCCATCCTTTTTATCCTTTTCTTCCCCTTTTTATTTCGCAATTTTTTCCTTCATTGCTTTTATTCTTCCTCTCACCAATTTCACTCTCTCGCCATTCCTCCCTCTCTCATCACCTCCTCTTTTCTCCTCGTCTCCTCTCTTCCTCTTTCTCTTCTTTTGCATACGTTTTTTCTCCTATCTTCCTCCACTTTTCCTACGTACGTTTTTCTCTTTCATCTCTCCATCTTCTATCTACTTCTCTCTTTCTTTATCTCTTTCTCTCCCCTCCTTTCATCCTCTTCCTCCTCTCCCCTCCTTTGCCTCGTTCGTTTTCCTCCTTTCCAACATATATATTCTCCTTCCTTCTCCTCTTTTCTCCTCTGAGTCTATCTTCTCTATTTTCCGTTCTCCTATCTTGCTTCTTCCTCATTCATTATTCTCCATTCTTCCTCTCTCTCTCTCTCTCTCTCTCTCTCTCTCTCTCTCTCTCTCTCTCTCTCTCTCTCTCTCTCTCTCTCTCTCTCTCTCTCTCTCTCTCTCTCTCTCTCTCTCTATTCCCTCCCGCTCCCTTCCTCCATATTCCTTTCCACCTTCTCCTTTCCTTTGCATTACTTCCTCTCACCTCTTCTTCGGTGTCTTCCTCCTCTCTCTCTCTCTATTTCTCTCTCTCTCTCTCTCTCTCTCTCTCTCTCTCTCTCTCTCTCTCTCTCTCTCTCTCTCCCAGATCTTCCTTCCTCCTCACCTATCTCTCTCTCTCTCTCTCTCCTCCCTGCCTTCCTTCCTGCCTGCCTGTCTATCTGCCACCTTATCTTGCCATTTTTCGTTTCCTGTATCGCTCTCCCTCCTGTACTTCGTGTTGTTATCCCTGCCTGCCTGCCTGCCTGCCTGCCTGCCTGCCTGCCTGCCTGTCTGCTTGCTTTACTGCCTGCTTTCCTGGCCCTGTGTTTATCTCACTGACATTCTGCTTGCTTGCCTTGTCTGTGTGTCCACCTTCATAACTTATGGATTGACTCTTGTATCATTAATGTGCTTGAGATTTCCTGACATATTATTTCTTGTCTGTCTGTCTGTCTGCTTTTTAATAACCTAGACATCTGACATTTTCTACATGTTTTTTTCTTATCTGTGTACGAGTACTTACCCACCTACCTACCTACCTACCTACCTATCTACCTACCTACCTCCATACTTGACTGCTTTACCTACTCAACCGCCTTCCCGCCTGCCTCCCTGTACGCATCTATGTATGTATGCTTTCCTGCTTGCTTTCCTGCTTGCCTGACTGCCTTCCTCTATTTCAATCTGCCTCTCTTCCTCGCTCAGGTTTGCTTATTGGCTTACTGGGTTCTCCCCTCCTTCCACCTCATCCTTCCGTGTCTCTCTTCCTGCCTCAATTTATTCCTTGCCTCCGTTCTTGATGCCTCACGCCCCGCCCTCGCCTACCTTCCTTCCTTCCTTCCTCCCTTCCTTCCTTCCTCTTGCCCTCTCATCCATCTTGCTTCATACCCAACGTTCCATCCTTTCTATCTCAGTCCATACGTTCCATCCTTCCTATCTCAGTCCACACGTTCTATCCTTCCTGCCACATTTTCTGCCTTTCCTCCTCCCTGAATCATGACCTGTTTTTTTCCCTTCTTTCCCTTCCTGTCTAACTAAGCCTCTACATACCTCCAATCTTTCCTGCCTCATTGCCTTCCTTCCTTCCTTCCTTTTAGTTAGTTCTGCATTAGCGTCTGCCTCCCTCTTTCCTTTCTGTCTCTTAGTCTGCTTTCTGCCATCACTTTGTCTGCTGTCTGTCTGCTCTTTGTCGACCTCTCTGCCCCATTTCTCTACGAGTCAACATGAGATTATGTTGGATAAGGTGTTATGTGGTTTCTTGGTCCCACTATGATGTATGTGTTCACTGGGGATTTACTGGCATTATTTTGGCACTCGCATAGCACTTTCTTGGCCCTATACCTTGGTACTGCCGGGGCATTTTTATTTATAATTTCCATAGACATTTATTGTTTTTATTCTATCACATCGCTATCAATGTCTTACCCTCACTTTCCTTACTTAGCATGATTTAATGTTTTTACCTGTTAATGCTTCCTTTCTCTCCATAACATTATAACTTCCTTTTCCTGGTACATATTTCATTTCTCTTCCTTTACAAAAAAAAAAAAAAAAAAAAAAAAAAAACGTATATCTCTTTCCGTGGCTGGACTTCATTTTCCTTGGTACTCCCTCACTCTCCTTGGCACCTTATAATATTCTCTGGCACAATCCTCTTATCTTTGGTGAAGCTTCATTTTCTCTGGCACTGATCCCATTTTCCTGGCACTATCTCACTTCCCTCTGACGCTTACTTTTTTCTTCTTCACTACTTCATTTTCCCAGGCTCCACCTCACCTTTCATGGCACTATTTCACTTTTCCTGGAGTAACCTCACTTACCAAGTGACTATTATTTTCATCTTTCCATGGTACTGACCTCCTTCACGTGGCACTATCTCACCTTCCTTGGCACTATCCTTCTTTCCCTGGCATTGCACCTTCCTAACTCGAGGCAGTTATTACCTTCCCTGGACGCTGCCTCTCCCTCCTTCCCTCCCTCCCTCCCTCCCTCCCCCAATCCCCTCCCTCCCCAGCCCCCTCCCTCCCTCTGATCTCCCTCCCTCCCTCCCCCTGATCTCCAATACATCTTACTGTGTGACTCGCCTGATCCCTGCCTGATCTGGGAGGGGAAGGAGGGAGGGAGATGTGGAAAAGCAGCAGGAGGAGGAGGAGGAGGAAGAGAAGGGGAGGCAGAGCAGAAGAAGGATGAGAAGAGGAGGGAGAGAAGCAGGAGTAAGAGAACAAGAGGAGGCAGAGCATAAGTAGTAAGTGAAAGACGAGGAGTGAAAGAAGATTAGGGATAGATAGGAGCAAGAAGATGAAGTGAAGGAAAGATAGGAAGAGAATATTGAAAGAGCTGATATTGGAGGTATAAAAAAACGATAAAGAAGAAAGAAGGAAAAGAGGAGGGAGGAGGTGAAGGAGGAGGAGGAAGTGGCGGAAATGTAGGGATATCAAGGGTACTAAAAAAATGGAGAGAAAGATTAGACAGTTATTGATGATGATGATGGGAGGAGATGGATGGAGACAGGAAATGATGACAAGGAGGAAGTAGTGAAGCAGTAAGAACAATTAGGAAGACAAACAGGAAGATATATGAAGAGCAGACAGGTGGGCAGAACACAGGCAGATGAAGGAATAGGCAGACCATTACAACCAGCCGGAAGACGACTTTGGAAGGCAGTGTGAGAGAATATCGGTGGCAGACAGACATACACACACAGACAGACAGGTCCATGGAAGGAAGGCAGGGTTGGTGGGAGGGGAGGGGAGTGGGAAAGAGAGGAGAAAGAAGAAGGGAGAAGAATAACAGAGTAGGAAGACACGAAGAGATGGGAAAGACAAACACAACAAGACATAGAGTAAAGATATAGAGAAGACAGACACACAGTAAACAGATAGGAAAAGAAGAGAAATATTTAATAGAGAGAGAAACAGACAAGACAGGAAGTAGCCAATAGAAGAAAAAAGAGATAAAGAGAAACAGACAAACAAGACACTAAGAAGATATTGAAAGAAAAGAAAGATAAAGCAACAGGCAGATGTGTCAGGAAGGAGACAATGACAGGAGATGGGATCCGAGGAGAGAGAAACAAGGAGATACTGTGTCAGAGGAGGCAGGTGAGAGAGGGACAAGGAGATGAGCAGGGAAAGATGAGAAACAGGACAACAGTGACGACGACGAGGAATGGTAGAGAAAGAAGAAATGAACGGAGATGAAGAAGAAGGAAGGGATAAGGGAGGAGGAGAGATAAGCAATAGGTTTATATATATATATATATATATATATATATATATATAATATATATATATATATATATATATATATATATATACTATATATATATATATATATTATATATATATATATATATATATATATATATATATAGGGTACTATGAAGGGAAACCAAGGAGGCAGGGAAGCGAGGAAGTGAGATTGTTAAACAGGAAGGTGAGGAAGGGAAGCACATTATCAGGGAGATGATAAGAAAGAGTTAGAAGCAGGGAGGCGGTGAGGAAAGGAAACGAAAGGAAGGAGGGATGAGGTGAGCGACAGAAGAGAAACAGATATATAGATGATAAAAGACGAGAAATATTGAGGTCAGGAAAGAAGAGAGATAAAACAAGGGGTTTGAGGAACGAAGAGAAACAGGGAGGTGACGAGGAAAGAACTGGGCAACAGGTAGGTGATCAGAAAGAGAGAGAGAAAGAGAAAGAGAGAGAGAGAGAGAGAGAGAGACGAGAGAGAGAGAGAGAGAGAGGAGAGAGAGAGAGAGAGAGAGAGAGAGAGAGAGAGAGAGGAGAGAGAGAGAGAGAGAGAGAGAATTAATAAAAGGGGATAAGGAAGAAAAGAAGACATAAAGAGCCTTAGGATTTAGGAGGATGATAAGGAGATAGAGTATACGAGAGGTAAAAGAGAGAGGGAGAGAGATAAGGAAGAAGGAAAAGGGAAAGGAAGAGAGAGGGAGAGAGATAAGGAAGAAGGAAGCAGGGAAGGAAGAGAGAGGGAGAGAGATAAGGAAAAAGGAAAGGAAGAGGGAGGGAGAGAGATAAGGATGAAGGAAAAAGGAAAGGAAGAGAGAGGGAGAGATATAAGGATGAAGGAAAAAGGAAAGGAAGAGAGAGGAAGAGAGATAAGGAAGAAGGAAGCAGGGAAGGAAGAGAGAGGGAGAGAGATAAGGAAGAAGGAAGCAGGGAAGGAAGAAGGAAGCAGGGAAGGAAGAGGAAACAAAGAGAGGGGGAGGGAGACAGGGGGTCGAACTAATAGAAAGGGAGTATAGCAGAAGGAAAGAGAAGAGAAGAGGCAGGTTAGGAGGACATCTGACAGGGAAGTGGCTTAGAAGAGAGAGAGGAAGGCAGGTGGTTTAGGTGAGAGGCAAAGAGGGGCAGGGGGGGGGGGGAAAGGAGTGAAGGGAGGAAGTCAGGTGGTTTAGTTGAGGAAGGGAAAGGGAAAGTGGGAGGAAGGCAGGTGGCTTACTTGAGGAAGGGAGGGAAGGAGGGAGAGGGAGGTGGCTTAAGTGAGAGACAGGTATGGAAGGAGAACGATTATTTAAGAGAGAGAGAGGGAGAATAGGGAGGGAGGGGGAGAAGAGGGAGGGAGGGGGAGAGGAGGAAAGGGGGCAAATGGGAGAGAGGGAGATAGTGGGGATTTAAAAATACAGAAAATAAATTGGTTTAGTAGAAATAGAGAGAGGTAAGAAGGGGAAAAGAGAAGGTGGGTGTTGCATGGGAGGGAGGGAGGGAGGGAGGGAGGGAGGGAGAGAGAGACGAGAGAGGGAGAGAGAAGGATGGACAGCAAGGCATGGATGGAGCAACACAAGATAACTAACTGTAAGGGAAATTGGAAGGGAAGGGAGGATCAAGAGGGAGATTGTGGGGGAAGATTGGCATGTGAGGATAGAGGAGAGGGACAGGGTACGAGACAGCTTAGGAAGATAACTGGGTACATGACGAAGAAATATTGGCAATGATGGACAAAACGGAGAGGAGGAGGTAAGGAAGAGAGGATGATGGTAGGTGAGAGGAAAAAGGGAAGGAAGAGAGATAACATGAAAGGAAAAGAGGTAAGGAAGAGAGATAATATGAGAGGAAAAGAGGTAAGAAAGAGAGAAAGATTAGAGGAAGGTAGAGAGGAAAATGGCAGATGAAAGGAAAAGAAAATACACAAAAAATACTAAAACAAGGTCATAGACAATGCAAATATCACCAATTAAACTTTTACTCTAGTTACCTGAGTACAGAGTTGTTCACACCAACTTTGAAATACACAACACTTCCTTTATACCTCAAGGATCCAAGTGCTGTAGTCAGAAAATTGGAGGTTAGCGAGTCCTTCAAACATTGCCACGTAACATCACCTACATTACAGGAGCTTGTTTCGTGGCCTAGTCAGGAGGAATGTGAAGCCACCACTTCTGTTTCATCACTAACTACAGAGGGATTTGCTTGACGTTAAC